>JABSTQ010010193.1:0-421613 GCA_013358835.2 Ixodes persulcatus
AGACGAGAATAAAGGACCGACAACCGGGTGACGAGCGGGAGCGCGGGGCAGCCGGAGCTTGAACACCGCGAGGATTGGTGTTCGTTTTCTTGCCTCCACAACACTTAGAGTTGTTAAGCAACATCAACCATTTTCCGCACCAGCCGTAAATGTTTAGGAGGTCACTTTGAAGCATAATATTTTCAGTATTTGATGTGATGGTGTTATAAAGAACGCAGTCATCAGCGAAAAGTTCCTTTTTTGCAGGCGATGATACACTGAACGTCGTTTATGAAGAAAAAAAAAGCAGGGGTCCAAAGACGAAACCCTGTGGTACTCCAGAAGTGACGTTCGTTAGGTTGGGTTAGGTTACGTTAGGTTAGGTTAGGTTAGGTTAGGTTAGGTTAGGTTAGGTTAGGTGAATCGTTTAGTAAAAACTTTGTGACTAAGGTGTCGGGCCCGTGGTCTAATGTTAATTCCAAAATGCAAACCGGAAGGTTATAGCAGATGCAATCTGCACATCTTCCTATGATGACGGAAGCAGCTTAATGCGCTATCATAAGCTTTATGCGCTATCGATAAAAAAACGGCAGGAAGAGATAAGATTTGTTTAAGAGAGATTCGATTTAAGATTCATAAAATAAAAAACGTTATATTTTTATACTTTTTTTACTTTTAAACGGTGTATTGATTACAGGAGTTACCCCGGATGGACTAAAATGTGCGATAGTGAAACCGTTATTTGGAAGTGGGGAAAAACGATATAGAAAACTATAGAACCGTTAAAAAGTATGCCAGTAATTTATAATTATGTTAAAGTGCATCACCATATAATCAACTCCTTTTGTAATAAATTTTATTTAATAATTGAATCGCAGTACGCTTTTAGGAAAGGAACAAGTAGACGATGCTATTTGAATATTTCACAGATACTGCGAATGAAGCTCTAGATCAGACTAGCATTTGTTTAATCTGTTTTTAGATTTGTCGAAAGCTTTTGACCTAGTAGATCATTGAAAATGCTTGGAAAGTTATACATGTAGGGTTTCAGACGAGAATTTTTGTTTTTGTTTTTTAAAAGTCATTGTTCAAATAGAGCGAAATGTGTTAGAATAAAAAAAAATATGAGCAAGGAAGTACATGTAAACTATGGAATACCGAAAGGATCTTCAATGGCCTCTAATATGTTTTGTAAACGACTTGGGAAACCTAAAAGTTTAGTCAACACTATTTCAGTATGCAGATGAGGTCGAGGAGTACGAGTATTTAGGACTTCTTTCTAACAATAAACTGAACTGGAACCAGCACTTAGAATTAACGGTTAGCAAAGTGAGGGGCACTTTGTTTGCGTGTCGTAGGAAATTAATATTTGCTGATTTTGACACCAAACGTATTGCTTATAAAAGTTTTGTTAGGCCCGTGCTAGAATATGCTAGTCCACTGTGGTGCCCTTTCACACAAAACGGTATTAATAAGTCCTCGACGTCCTTGACGAAGCTCATGATGCTCTCGTTCGGGGCCTGAATTCATGCCTGAAGAAGCTCTTTAACACGTTCCCGTCGCTTCTGGCTTGCGAAGGAGTGTCGGAGCTCTTCCCTGAGCTGTTCCACTCGAACCGATCGAGGCCTCATGGTTCTCGTACCAGTGCGAGCCGTTCCTTCGAGGGAGAAGTAAACATTCTAAAGGCTCTGTTCAGGCGTCCATTCATTGTGTCGGCAAACTCGCTCAAACTGATCAATCCAGTCCTCGATGACTTCGTAGACGCTAAGGGCTGTTTATACTCCAACGTCGACGAACGCAACGCGCGCCGGCGCAGACCGCCGTTCGTCGGCCGCTACGCCGCGCTGAGAAGCGCCCGAACGACGGTGTTTACAGTCCAGCGTAGACCAACGCTGGTCCAGCGCGCCCCGACGATACTGCCCCACTTTGCGCATGCGCGTCTCCGTGGCAACCGCATCGTCTCTACGGGTTATCTATGGGCGGTCAGTTTGGTTCGTCCTCGTGTTGTCATGTCACGCTTCAAAACAACCATTCGGGGTAGCAGTTAGCAGTTCAAAAACAAGCAAATGATGGTGATAACGAGTGAAAACCAGCACTTAGTTTCTCCTAATAGCCTCGTCCCACTAGAGCGACAAACACTGATTTTTGTCCGACGACACCACAAAGTTCCGTGTCGCCGATGCTGTCCCACTGCAACGACCAACGCCCGCGACAATCGCCGACAAGCGCCGACAAACGATCGACGACGGACGAGTTCTTGTCTGTCGTTGGACTTGAAGCGCAGCAAGCAGTCCCACTGAGGAACATGTCTCGGAGACAAACTTATCCTCCTCGCCCGCTTGTGCATTCTGTTGCCTCCCTTCCCTCCCTTCTACCCTTCCTCCCGTTCCCCCCGTGGCTCGCTCCGCCGCTCGACCTTCAGAGCACTGCTTCAGAGAAGCCCTTGGCGGCCACTCCTCGTTCCCGCAGTTCCGGTCCCTCGATTGCTCGTAGTGGTCGCGGGCGCGGCTTGCTTGCTGGCGCCGGGCGGTCGTGTAGCGAAAAGGAATTTGCTGTGGCTGGTTTTGCTCGCAAAACTTGGTGCGCGAGGTGGTGCTTCAAGACGCCGAGGTCTACGTACGCCCCTGCATCAGGATAGATACACTCATATTCGAGGACTAACCAAAGTAAGACCGCTCACAGGACGTTCCGCGGCAAGCCATTCCGGCAGCCGAGAGACTTGTCATCACGCTCTGTGATATCAGTATGCCGTATTGTCCTCCGAAAAACGCCTGCTCTCGATCATTCGGATATGAAGTTTTAAACATCCTCAAAATCGGCGTGAAATTCCATGGCGCTCACCTAGAATTCCTCGAACGACCCAAAAAAGGAACGATTCGGGTATTCTAGTTCGGAAAAAGTTTGGTGTTGATTGTCACGACTGTTTCTGGAAAGCCGCCAACGGCAAATGAAGACAAGCGGAAGCTTTAATCAAAAAATAAAATAATCGTCTCCACTTTCACCGTGTTTGTCGGCGCGTTTTATGCCCAAAGAGCAAAACACGAAAACCGCGTCGCCAGACTCCGTTTGTCTGTGTATTTTGAAGTGTTTTGTTGACAACTTCAGTCCCACTAAAAGACAAGTGTCCTTGTCCCGTGTTCTGCGTCGTGTCCGCCAAGTGGGACGGCGGACTCCGACAAACAGGCTGTCTTTCGGTGTCGTCTGTCGCTCGTTGTCGTGTGTCGCTGTCGTTTGTTGCTGTCTGTCGCTCTAGTGGGACGCGGCTATAAACGTCACATAAATGTCAACAAAAAAACAAAAACGAAAAAAAAAATTAAAAAAAAGCCCGATATCGCGTCCGTCGAACCTAGCTGCTTCGCAGGTTCGCCGGAATCGTGCCAAGCGACTCCAGCGATTTCGTCTGAATTGTTCAATGAAATCGATGCACTCGATATTCTGCAGAGGCCTTTTTGTGACCGATAGCCGTGTGTTATCATCATAGTAGACTTTCACGCGGACTTAAGAAAGGGACAACGAAGAGAGCGGACGATGCCTAAACTACGCAATGTATGCGTTCGAAATTGTAACGCACTTTACAAAGCCTATACAAACAATACAGGATACAGTTAAATTGTCATCGCGTACCGCTACTATTGTTTAAAAGCTGAGACCGTTTACAGAGGTTTTACTGAACCCGCTGCTCCCGCACATTCGAGGACGCTTTTTCGATCGGGAACGACTGCCGGTGAGTGCGACTAGCACATGATTATAAATAGCAGACAAATTAGGTCATCCTTAATTCTAATTAACCCTACCTTTGGCGCGTCATCGAGCTTCCAGCTTTCGCTGGCACCCCACCACCACGGCCCACCACCACCGACTCGTTAGGTCAATAGGCCTGTCGAGAATCGAGCGTAGCGCATCCTCGGAGCGGTCCACGTCTACGCACACACCTGCCCAGTCAAGCGCACGAAGGTTAAATACGCACACCAACACGGAAACACGACAACAGCACACGACGGGTTCAGATCCCAGAAATGAGCATCTCGCACCCCACTCCGACTGGCCACGACGACCCCGCCAACCGGATTCCCAAGTGAGGCATTCGCGCGAGGGCTTCTGGGATAGCCTCCGTCGGCGACGCCGTTGTCCAACGTTGAACGTAGAGCATGTCCAAGTCCATCGTGAGCTACGCTCTCTCGCGTCGAGCTGCTTGCGCTGCGCCGCGTTCAACTTGACGTTGGAGTATAGACACTCCTTTCGCAGACAGCGTCAGCGAGCGTAAACGAGCGCGTGCGCCCGTTGACGTTACGACGGAGTATAAACAGCCCTTTACCGTGGAAGGAAGCAGCGGTCCGGGGGACGACGGGAAGGTGGACGATGGGGGCGGCTGCAGGGGTCTGCAACGATTGGCCGTTCATTGCGGGCTTCGTGAACTAGTGGGCCTTTTCCGGCTGTAAACAAAATTCCTGGGAGAAGCCTTGAACATGGCGGCTTCCTCGGGTCTCTGTAGTCTCCACGGACGGTTTTCTTGAGCCGGAGACTGGGCTTGCGCTGTGATGCCTTGGAGGGGTACGCTTCATGGGCTGCGCTTACCCCGCACCTCCACCGGGGGCCCTAATCTGGACATTTGGCGAGAAAGCCGGCGAGAAATCTGGTGTCCGTGATTAGCCGACGCAGCGCTTGGCCTTGGCGCCGGCCAATCATAGCCGCCAGATTTCTCGCCGACCTTTCCGCCGAGTGTCCAGATCAGGGCCCCAGGAATGTCACGGATGGAAAAGGGCTCTACAAAAGTAAACTGAAAATAAAGATTTAATCGGCAAACTTCTGCCAGAAAACAAAATAAAGAACGAGCATCGAGACAGCCGAAAAGCGGGTGGCGGTTTGGCGCCGTAATAACAAGCGAGAGCGAGACTGACTCTACAACTTCCCCCGCAGGTGCTTATCTAATGTGTGTCACCATCTCTAAAATTCGGCCCAAAAGGTTCGAGCGTTCCGCGCTTGGGGTGAGAATGAACAGACACTTTTGAGAACAAGAAAGCAGTACGAAATGATAAATGTTACGTTCCGAGTAAGAATAAACGCGAATCTTCTAAAAGCCCACACTCTAGGAAAAAAGGTAGTCACATGTGACTACCTTTAGGGTGGTAAAAAGTTGTCCCAAATATAACAACCCCTAGGGTAAAAATGACGAATTCACGTGTAGTCAAAAAGCAGGTAGTCTAATTTGACTACCCCCAAAAGCAACATGGCGGCCGGTTATCGAGGCTCGGATTTCCCGGTAAGGCCTAGCGAGCAGCACGGCTTTTCGGAAGAGTGAGAGAATAGGGCGCATACGCCTATTCGACGTCTTCCAAGCACCATCAGACACTCTAAACATCCGTCCTTAGACACCGGTGCCGTACCTATTAGCCGGGAGGACGGCAGCGTGTTTGCCGGAATCGCCGCGATTGCACCCGACGGCATCTCGCTTGATTGACTGTATTTTTACCGCCGCCGGAGAACGCTCAAAAAAGAAATCGTAACGCGAGGAATGGGCACGCTGACTTTATTGAAGGCAACGTATGCTTGTCGTATGCGGCGATGAATCGCTGGGCACCTTCGTCGACACCGCCGGGAGGCGTACAACTCGCACCAACGCCCCGATATCTTTCGTTCTTTTTTTCCTATCTCGTCTTGTTTGTGCCTACCTCAATCGACGTGGTTATTCATTGCTGCCTGCACTTCGAAGCTTTTCGACACAGAACAATCATTTAGGTGGCTGAGTGGCACAATTATCACGCTTGTTATCAAACTGAGAGGTACGTAGGGAGCCCAGTGGACCGTATGCCAGCTGTTTGTAATCAATAGCTACAGCACTGCACAACACTTAGTTTATTGAATCAGGCGGTAGCTTGCGCCACCTAGGAAGTGTAGTAGTAACCGCTAGATGGCACTAAAAAAAAAAGCTTATCCACCAACTCATACTTGAACCCTTGAACTACGTACTGCACGTCCTGCACCTACAACTCTGACGCCCTTTCACGGCGACGCGCACGAGAATGTAGAAGACTGGCTGCATCATTATGAACGTGTAGCCCGCCACAACGAATGGACGGACGAGCACCGCCTCCAGAACCTTTACTTCTCACTTGAAGGCACCGCGAGGGACTGGTATGCGAACCACGAAGCCTCTTTTATTCATGGGAACTATGCGCCGCCGAATTAAAGCGGACCTTCATCAACCACCACCGCCGGCAGCGAGCGGAGGACTTGCTCCAAACAAGGGTGCAAGGCCCCAACGAAAGTGTAACAAGCTTAGTTGAGGATGGCCCGAGCCGATCCGGAGGCCGTCGAAGAGAAGAAAGTTCGGGCTCTCATGCGTGGCGTGAAGAGCGAAATTTTCGGAGGCTTGGTACGCAATCCCCCGACGACGGTCGATGGTTTCGTAACTGAAGCCACCAATATCGAGCGCGCACTGACGGCCCGAGCAAGCCACTACCACCGACTCGCCGGCGCGCCTGGTGCTCCAACCGGTCGCAGCTGCCTTACTGGACTTGAATACCAGCGGTGGCGACAGCCTTCGGGAGATCGTCCGGGAGCTCGTTCGGGAAGAGCTCCGCAAGGTCCTACCTGCTGCGGATCGCCCATCCTCACCCTCACTCGTCGAGGTCGTCCGAGAGGAGGTTCACCAAGCCTTCCAGCCCGAGACTCCCATCACGGCAGCAGCACAGGAGGAGCCAGCTCTAAGCTACGCCGCAATGGTCGGACGAGCTCCACCAGCCCCGCGCCCGTACATGGCGCCTTCCCGACGTGAACCTGCAGCGCCGCAGTACCCACGACGCCAGGAAGATCGGGCGCACGCTCGCCCAGAACAAGCTGCGGCACGGAAGACCGACGTGTGGCGAACGGCCAGTTCGACGCCCGCTCTGCTACCACTGCGGTGAAGCGGACCACATCTACCGATGATGCCCCTACCGCCAGCTGGGTCTACAAGGGTTTGCACCCAACGAACCTCCACCACGTCTCGGAGAGCGACCTCGGGAGATCGAGGACTACCTCCGCCGCTCTTCATCTCCTGAGTCAACTCCCCGCCGAGGATTCCGTTCACCGTCCCCCCGACGCTCGCCATCGCCCTTCCGCCGGTCTCGCCGAGACAGCCTGTCACCCATCGCTTCCCGTCGGGAAAACTATGCGCGGCAATGCCGGGAGGTGGTGTTGCCGAAGACGAACGATGCCAAGATCCTCCAAGATTGTCGGAGTCCTCCCACTCTAACTCGAAAACGCCCAGACACGACGTTTTGGTAACGGTGTCGAATAATCTCGACGTTATCATCGACGGCCACGACGCGACGGCACTCGTCGACACCGGAGCTGACTACTCCGTTTTGAGTGGGAGACTCTCTCGTCGCATTCGGAAAGTTACGACGTCGTGGGACGGACCGCAGATACGAACCGCCGGCGGACATCTCATCACGCCTGTCGGCAGGTGCACTGCTCGCGTAGAGATCCACGGCGAAACCTGCCCTATCAAGTTCGTTATTTTGCAAGACTGTTCGAGGGACGTCATTCTCGGAATGGACTTCTTGTGTGAATATGGCGCCATCATCGACCTTGCTGAGAACAAGCTGACGCTTCGGAAACCTGTTCCGTCGGCGGAAGATCCAAAAGCGACGTTATATGCCTTACCCTGTTCTGACAAGGATTAGGCAAGTGACTGCCGCTGTTTAGTAGATGGATACAAAAAGTGTCTGCAAGTATTATTAGTATACAGGTGTTCCGTGTATTTAAATTGGCCGGCTAGACACCTCTCTTAATCTAGCGCTTCGAAGGGCAACGTGATATGAAAGTAATTCGCTAAAGTAACACCGCATGGCATGCTCCCGATCAGTTTCGGTTTCAGATTCACTCAGTGATAAGCTTACTAAAGCCATGTTGCCCCATGCCTCTCTGCGCGCGTGAAATGGGAGCAAAAGTTGCAATAATATCTGCATACATAGTCATCAATCGGCCAAAGGTAACATAATTCTTAGTCTTGTGTTGTTTAATACCCCACAAAACCAAACGACCATACGCTGACAGAGTTTTTCGATTTGGGTAGTTCAGCAAGGCCCGCGAGGGCGCCTTTGGCAGCTGGAGCAAGATGGCCGCACGCAGCAGCTTGCTCGAAGGCATACCGTCGGCGTCATTTTACTCGAAAACCAGTAAGTATATGGCTCTGCCGTCTTATATTCGGCATTTTTTTTTTGCTCAGAAAGTGTTGCGCAACCACATTATTCCGTTAGGTAATGTTTTTGAGGCCCGTCCGCTTAGTAACATTGCTTCAAAATTCTGCGTATCATTTTCGATACAGTGGGTCGTAATTGATTGCGCAATTTTTGTATCAATTCAGATACGTTTTCTTGGTAAAGCTTTGAATGGTACACGTTTTAACCGTTTTTTTTATTTATTTTCCCTTCTAATTTTAGGTCCCGAAGTTAGGAACATAATGAACCGCATCGTCGCCGGCGAAGATGTCAGCGATTTTAGTGATCTGTCGGAAAGTGACGATGAAGATTACAGTCCCACCGCCGCGGCTGAGCCCTCTGAGACAAATGATGATAAAGAAATCGTAGAAGATTCCTTCGGATCATCTTTAGCTTCGTCTTCTCGTCCAGACAACAAATGGCGAAAGGAATTGCTCCAAAACAGTCATGCTGAATTTTCCAAAGTATTCTCTGAGCCGGATGCCATGGATTCACCATTGTTCCTTTGCCGCCAGTTTCTAAGTACTGATATGCTCACCATGCTAGTGGAGCAAACAAATGTGTACAGTACGCAGAAATACGGCAGCTCGGTGAACACAACTCTGCAAGAGCTGGAGCAATATATTGGAATATACCTGAAAATGGGGCTTACAAAAATGCCGAACGTCAGGTGCTACTGGGAGAATGGAACAAGGTATTCTATCAGTGACAAGATGTCGAGAAATCGTTTCTTGAAGCTGATGCAATGCATGCATGTTGTAAACAACATGGAAACCACCGAAGAAGCAAAGAAGGACAAGTTGCGGAAGATTCGTCCTTGGATTTCATTATTGCAGCACAGCCTCAAGAGCATTGAACAAGAAGAGTTCAATGCGGTGAATGAGATAATGGTGTGATTTACAGGAAGGATCTCGCTAAAACAGTACATTCCAAACAAACCGACGCCGTGGGGTTTCAAGATTTGGGGACGGGCAGGCACAACCGGTGTCCTTTACCAGTTCAAAGTATACCGAGGCCACCCCAAAGAAAAGCATATTTTTGGACTTGGGGGTGATACTGTCCTGAGCATGTGCTCTGAAATCCCTCCGAATGAAGGCTTAAAAGTTGCAGCCGACAATTTCTTTTGCTCTTTGAACCTTGTTGAAGAGTTAACAACGAGAGGGATACAGTACGTTGGAACTCTGAGGCAAAATCAGCTGAGAGACTGCAAACTCCAGGATGAGAAGACTCTGAGAAAAGCTGGCCAAGGCTCACATGATTACAGAGTTGACAATGGCTAAGGAATTGTGGTAGTTCGCTGGTTTGACAGGAAAGCTGTCACCCTAGTGCCAAACTTCGTCTCTGTTGAGCCAATTCAGCAAGTCAAACGGTATGACCGGAAGGCCAAACTCCACAATGATGTCACACGCCCGGCAATTGTTGGTACGTGCAACAGTTTTATGGGGGGGGGGGGGGGGATCGACCAACATAATTATCAGGTGTCACTGTACAAATGTACCATTCGGTTCAGGCGCTGATACATGTACCTCATATATCATGTTAGCTTCATCTGCGTCGTGAATGCGTGAATATTCACAGGCGCCAAAGCCATCAGCTGAACGAGCGGCCACTCAACCTGAGAACCTTCATTGGCAGTTTATCAGAAAGTCTGATCTCTACTGAAAAAGCGCCAAGAGGACGGCCGGCCAGTCTGCCTTCTCCTCCGATGAAGAAGAGGAAGTTCACGCCAAGTCATCCCCAAGATGACGTTCGAGAGGACGGGGTTGGGCATCTTCCAATTGTGACGAGCAACCGACTTCGATGCAAAAACTGTGTGCCACAGTGCGAACACATTTAGCACAGTTGCACAGTTGTGTGCGCGAAATGCAATGTAACTCTGTGTCTGAACAAGCAACGCAACTGTTTCTTTAAATACCACAAGCCATGAGACTGCAGCTGGCAAGTAGGTAGCAGAAAAGCCCTGTGTATCATATTTGATACGTTCAATATTTTTTACTGGTTTGAAATTGCATTGTTCTTTTTGTATGAATGTACTCACCTTAGCCATAAATAAAGGCACACAAGTTTCTACAATTTTAATTTGCCTAGAAATATGTTTGGACTTAAATTTCTTAAGCACTTAAACTTAGTGCTTCAGAAAATGTGACAATTGTAGCGGGCAAACGCTGGTGGCACACTTTCCCGTGTTGATCGAGTGACCGATGAGTCGCTCTAATCGCTCCACTTTAGAATCCCCTAAATTATACTTATGCGAAAAAAAAAGGATTGGGGTACCTGTAAAAGAAGCAAAAACAACTAGCATAGCCGAGGTTTTTTTTGTTTTTTTTTCTTTTTTTGTGCTGCATTCGGAGAACATATACACCCATATCAAATTATTTTAAATCTTTCAGTTTTCTGTTGACAACAAAAGGTTGGCACTTTCCAAGTATGGGGACACTTGATATAAACAGTGTATTAAGCTCAAAACATTAGGGAATTACAACCAAAACTATACTGTATATATATGTATAAAGTGGCTATAATGAAGACAACGTGTTCAGGTGGCAATTGTTTGTATTCTTTTATTTTCCAAACCTGATTATACAATACTATATTGAAAATATTTTCCTCTAAAAAATAAATAAAACTTTTAAAACAACTTTGTAGGTACTTTTGAAACATTGTGGAAATAGAAATCTGAAAAAGAGTATTTTTCTCGCACTGGACTATCAGACTATAATAATTATAGTAATAATACTTTCTGAAGCCAGAAACAACACTTTGAATATGAAACAAACCAGAAAACTTACATCAAAACAGGGTACATTTAACCAATAAATAATGTTATGTATGCATTACAAAAATATTAAATCATCAAAATATGCAACATCACAGTAACTTCACCATTCTAAAAAAGATACTGAAAATACGTATAACACAAAAAGGGATACGATTTACACCAAGCACGATACTGGGCCATAGAACCAAAGGTTCAACAATAAAAAAAGTATGAGTGGGTACCCAAAAATAACTGGAATGAATTTCAGGAGGCCGGGCATTTGTAATACCAGCATCCACCTCTTGCAGCGCTATGCGGCACCCTTCCCAAGTAAGTTTGCCGACCGGCGTCGTCTGCTAAGGATCTAGCGGCATGTTGTGACTTTTTTCCCCAAGCGCTTCAAAGTCATTCCTAATTTTTGGTAATCTCTGACTTGAAGGACCTTCCAGATTCAAAAAAAATGATTTACTTTCAAGACTTTTCATATGGGTGAACAGAAAAGTCACACGGGGCGAGGTCCTGAGAATACGGGAGGTGGAGAAGCGGTGTCATGCCATTTTTGATAAAAAATTGCTGCACTGACAGGGTAGTGTCTGCTGGGGCATTGTTGTGATGGAACTATCATTCCTCCTTTCCTTTATATCGGGGCATTTCTGCCTTACTGAGGTTTCCAAGTTTCGCGAAATTCCCAGGTAAAAACCTGATTAACAGATTCACCAAGAGGAACAAACTCGCAGTGAACACTGCCCAAAATTTTCTGTTTTCTACAGTTGAGGCGGTAAAGGGTCGCCCAGAACGAGGTTGGTCATCGATCAATAATTCACCAGTCTTAAAGCCATAAAACCACTCATAGACTTGCGATTTCTTATTAGCATCTTCTTTGTAAGCTCTCTGAAGCAGTACAAGAGTTTCCGGCACAGTTTTACCTAAAGCAATATTTCACAGCCGCATGTTGTTCCTTCATATCATACATTGCAAAACAAAAAAAAAAACGCTTTTCAAGTGCTTGGAAAAAATATTTATATATCAACTCCTGTTTACAAACAAACCGGAGCGCCCCTAGCGGACGCCACCGGCACCGCGCATGCGGAATGGGGGTTTGGGCAAGAAGCTCGCCGTCGCCCATAAACAAACCATTGAAATGCGAAGTTATTGGCGTAGGTGTGAGTCCCCCTGCCCTTTTTCGCGTTCCAATTGTTGATTCTACGTCTTCCTGGCGATGTCTGACTACTTGAGCGGCGTCACCGATATTACCCAGGCTAGTTACACCGCAAAACTTCGCGCGAATAAAGTGACATGTGGCGATTCATTGCGCATGGACGCCGCAGTATGGACGCTAAAGGCTGATTCGAATGATGCGATTTCGCTCGCAATTTTCAGTCGCGACGCCGCTAGGGCTGCAAAAGCGTGAACCGTAGCTGAGGTGGTCGACGTCGATACTGAAAATCACAAGCAGAATCTGACAAGTGAATTAGGGATACCAAGTCGGTGATGGTCACTGGTAAAAATGATCAACATCCCCTTGTATCTACTGTTTACATCAAGCCTGCTTACCAACCTTCCAATTTAAGTCTTTTGAGGCCTGCATTTACTTCTTATCGTAAGTACCGGGCCAACATTTGGTCTACGGGCCGGCGTCGTCTAAGAGAGCAGACGACAAGCAGAAACGTTTGAAAGAGCAGACGACAGTTCGAACGATCAGGCGGCCGTTTGAACTTGAAGACGCACTGAACGTAGTCCGCAGGTGGTCCGCACAACTTGACGGTTTCCTGGCGTTTATGTTAAAACAAAACAAGCAAATTTGATGACCACAAGTATCCGTGAATTCAACCCAAAGTGCTTCCCGTCCAAGCAATCGTTGTCCGACGGCGTCTGCTTTTCCCTTTTCACAGCACATATCCAGATACTCGAATTTACCGAGCACGTAAAAACTGACCTTCAAACCTTTCTCGACACTTTTGGTACGGCCCCAGTCGCGGCGTTTTGACGAGAAGGCAGGCTTTTGTCTGGTTACTTTCAAAACAATGCAGGAATACATGTCTGGCATGGGGACTTCTGCCCACAGGCCCAGACCGGAAGTGCGACCGACGTGCCACCACCGCGCCGTGACGCCACAGAGTTGAGATCGTGTATAGGAGACAATACCAGTCGGCAAACTCGCTCGGAAGGCGCGCTGCAAAGCGCTGCTAGCGGCGGAATCTGGTACTACAAACAGCCCGCCTTTCAGAAATTCATTCCTGTTACTTTTGCATCCAACCTGGTACGAATCACTGCACCAAAAGCTTTTGATATATGCCATGTTTAAAAAACAAAAAAGATGACAACCAGTCAAATAGGCTCAATAGACCTTATGAAAAATTGTTTGGTGATCTGACAACACTGAGAGCGTCGCCATTTTAATGTTGGCAAGCGTCGTCGGTACCAAAGCACGGTGGAGGCATCAGAAAGAGCCGTACGGGCAGTGTACGATAGCGCAGCAGTTGTTTTCCGCCTTCTGACCATGAAATGTGGACAAACAGTTCAAACAACCTACCGCAACTGTCTGATGAAGCTCTAGGAGGCCTGTGCACGCTGGTAACAACCTCGTCGAAGCAGCGGAACAAGTCCTACGCCTTTGCCGAGGAAGCTTACACACTGCGGGTTGTCGCCAGCGTGTGCACAGGCCTCCGAAAGTTTCGTCAGACAGTTGCGGTAGGTCGTTTAAACTGTTCGTCCACGTTCCATGGTCAGAAGGCGGAAAACACAGCTGCCGCGCCATCACACACTGCCCTCCACTTCAGTACCGACGCTTGCTAACATTAAAAGTGAAGCTCTCAGTGTTGTCAGACTACCAAGCAATTTCACATAAAGTTAATTGAGATGAGGCAATTTCTCTGTAGCATCAAGCAACATCGGCCACAGTGTGCGCAAAACAATGGCAGACTTCAATAATTGGTGCTGCAGCTACCATACTCCGTTCACCTCTAAGCTGAGACTGTGGTGGAAGCTACGTCCTCGTTAGACCAGTCATACTCCTCTCTTTTGCCACATCATCACGCTCCCGGCCGTACCCACGCGCAAAGAGTTGGCTCAGGTGATAAGAGCAGTGATGTCGTTGGTCATAGCCATTGTGGAGCAGCTGTTGGAGCAGCCAAAAGTTCATTTTGGAGAAGCAAAAAGAGCTTTTGAAGCATAACCGCACACTTCATTTTCCTTTATATCACTGCAAATGTGAGGAGAGACGGCAAATATTAGGAGAACAAACACTAGCTGTTTAGTTGCTTGTGGAAGCACCAGACACGATAACAAGACGACGACTGATGAAGAACAGCGCAAACAGCCGTAAATGATTATTTTAGGTACGAAATCCCACTGAAGAAACGTTAAAATAAATCATTCCGAGCACCTAGATTTATGTGTCCTTCAAGTTCTAAGGGGGGTTGTAACAAAACTGCAACTCTTAATTCAGACAAAAAAACAAAGCATAAATAATGAACCTACAAGAGTCCATATATACCTTCTTGCACCCAGTCTCTCTCAGGAGGAGTACCTTTCCCCTCAGTACGCGGGTGTGCTGCAGCAAAGCAAGAGACGCAACATTGCGACGCCTAGTTTGCAATTGTTGCTTCACTGCATTACACCACTATGCTGTCAAAAGCGAACTCAACAAAGCTAACTAACCCACCAGAAAAGACCACGAGCACGAGACTTGTTGCGAAACATCTGAGTACTGTCAGTGCTTGGTGCGAAATCGAATAGAATAGTGTGTTCTTGGAGTCAATTATCGAAAGTCCTGGAAACCCGCATGAGCTTACACTAACGGTTCGCCCCCGTAGAGAGGCCTGCAGCTGTTATATGTTCAGTATTATTTAATTGAACTTAAGTTCTGGTGCAATGTTGGCGCAAATTCCTCACATTTTGATCAAATGTAGCAAGTGTAGCAGAATAAGCACTTTGGCGCAGTTTGGCACAAATGGCGCAGCACTCACATCAGTGACAAGAGGGAGGCGGCTGGTTGGTTCGGCAGGGTGAACATAGTATTGCTGGTGAACACTTCTGAAAAGGGTCTATTCAAGGGTAGCTGACAAGCTGTTGGTGGCTGCAATACAAATAGCAGAAGCGCCTACCGCAATGTTCACTTGTCTCCTATCATTTTTATATAGCCTTTGTTCTTGTCATGGGCAACAGAGGATCCCACCGCTGCCGGCATGTCGCGGTCGAGACAGATTAACGACGACAACTAATTTATTGCATACAATACGTGGTCCTGTGGGTTGTCGGGCTGGTGGCATCGATTACATGGTGGTCCTTGTCTGCTAACCCTCTTTCGCACCTTTTTGCTGGTGCTTGCCACATGAGGTGCTGTGCTCGGCGGTGGGCTCGGGTGTTGCCCAGAGCAGTTCTAAATCACTGTAAGAAAAAAACAGGGTGACAAACCTGTAACAATGTAGCAAACAAAGATGTTTTAGGCTGGCTTCCCTCGAAAATCTTTTTCAACATTTTGACATCGCAAGGCAAACAGAATTTTGGAAGTTTCACGATCTAAACCAACAAGCACGCCCCCCCAAAGGATTGAGGATCCATTCCACCGCCTGGTCATGGTCTGACGAGCAGCTGAAATCTCGTGACATCTTGAAGTCGCAATAGCTGCAATTCCAGTCTCTTGAGTTCACAAGAGCAACTGGTGAAATAGCAACATGCTATTTCTGGTATGATCACCATTCAAAAATACAATTAGTTCTTGCCGTATAGACGCAAACATTTGGAGTGATAACATGCAACCATGCCTATGTCCTTTGCTAATGCACCTGGAACCATAAATTACAAAACTAGAAAAAATAAACCAATCAAAGTTTGTTGTCAATTAACCTTCTGACGTTGCAGTGATAATGAAATTAAACTACACGCATATACAGATTCATTAAAATATGTTTAATATCTATCTTGAATGAATTGCTATATTTTTATTGTAAATGTCCCATTCTTGCGAGCCCACCCAAAGCAGTCATTGAAATGTGACGAGAACATCTTGGGACATTTGGGATGCGAGTCACCTCACCACGGCCATTGCTAGCCTGGCTGCAAGCATGGCAGTTGAGAGTGTCATCAAATACTTTACCAGGAAAAATACATTTGTCTCCATTCATTTACGCCAGCGCACCCACAGTGCCAAATGTTGCTCTTCTAGCGGTGTAGACACCACGCATCTGAGAGAATGCATGAGGATCACACCGTCCACGCTGTACAGCAGTCATGCCGCACCAAGGGAGAGGGCTGCCGTGGGCACACCGAGATACCGGGTTTGCCAAGACAGCAGAGGCAGCTGTCTCGAATAGTGCTCCAGGTGTCCGCAACCATACATGGCAACAGTCATCAATTGTTGCCATCAATCGTCCTAATAGACTTTCACCAATCAACACTTAATCTGCGCTTGCTGCGTTGTTGACGTCACTTCCTGCTCCCTAGTCACCGTGGGAGTCCAAAAGCGCAACATAGCGCCCCAGGCAGGTCAGTCATGAAGAGCTTGGCATGACAAACTATCTTCTGGTACCCCGGTGTTGACAAAGACATTTAAGACCATGTAAGAAGGTGCAAAACATGTGCCCAGTACTGTTAAATGCCCCTGGTGCAGGTTCGGGTCAGCTGATTGGATAACAAGCAACGCTGAGCATGGCTTATAATATGCCGTACTGCTGGGGAGTTACGTGATACTGATCGTGGTCCACTCGGACACGAAGCAGATAGAAGCATCGGCCGAGACCGCAGTGGAAGCCCAGTTCGACATCTTTGATCGATTTGGACAGCCAAGGACACTTGTGTTTCACAACGGACCCAGATTAATAGTACTGTTTTCAAACAGTTTTTACAACGGTCATGTACTATCAGGTTGAAATGAAAGGCGATCACCGGAGCGCGTGCCGCTCCGTACATCCTGCACCGCCTGTCAGCGATCGGGGGAAACCCTCGACGCATGCGCTGTTCAAATTGAGGGTGCGAGGCTGCGTGCCCTACTGTTAGGTGCTCAGCTCCCGGCTGGAGCACCTGTGCTTCTCCGCGGCGCCGCTGAGGGTGCTCTAAGCCGTCGCCGCTGGGGTTCAAGCTCCTGGCTGCCATCGCCGCGCGCTCGCCGAGCACGGCGGCTCCGGCGGGGCGTCCGAATGTCGGCTCCTCGCTGCCGCTCGCTCGGCGAGCGCGACGGCTCCTTCTGCGCTGGCCAAGCGCGCTCGTGAAGTTCTTGCCTTGCATTGTGCAAAGCTTTCGCATTACAAAAATAGAAAGTAAATGGGAAGTTGATTCGTGCATGAAGAGCACGTTACCTTACATCAGCGCCAGACACTTTAGCGGCAATTAACGGCCGTCCTGGTAAGACAGGGCATACGCGCCCGCCATGGCAACAAGGGAAACGTGTGCACGAAATGAAACGCACCAATATAAGCTGCTGGGCCAGTTGGTTATACATTAAAACACTGTTGCGCAAAAAACAAAGAGAGGAAATAGACAGGACAGAAAGAAAGTTGTGAGTAGCGCTCTTTTTGTCATGTCTATTTCTTCTCTTTGTCCTTTGCCCTACAGTGCTTTAAAGAAATGAAACGGTTTATTGTAAAATAAGCAAAAAGAAAGTTGGTGCAAGCGGGCACCCAAATATGATCAAGAGCACTGGAGGCGAAAGCCTGGCGAACTCATTTTATTTTCTGTTCACGTGCATGGAAGTCATCTCGCGAACGCAGTTCCTCGATGTCGAGAACACAGAAACTGACGATACCTCCACCGCAAGCACTTTCCATAGCGAGACACAGCGCAAAGCAAAGAGATTCGTCAGACTGGAGCAGCCACGGCGCGGGGCGCTTTCCTTTTCTTTCTTTCTTTTTTTTTTTTTTTAATGGCAGCGGCACTACGTCCCGTAGGAGCTGGAACACTATGAATCAGCTCGGACAGCGTTTGCAATCGAACTTTTCAAAAGACTTTGATAATAATGGCTTGAGTCACGGGTTGTGGTTTGGGCACCGTGGGACCCGGGAAGGCAGGGAGCCAGCCTTTGGGGGGAAACCGCTTTATTCGAGCTCTATACTTCGTTTCACCTTCGGTCCGAGCGCGGCCGATGTTATGAGCCGAAGGGCCAATCAAACAGCGCAAAAAGCGCAACGTCATGGCGTGCTCACTGCGCTTGATTGGACTAGCCGGTGGAGGACCACGCACAGAGAGACGGCGAATACCCGCTGGTCCTATCAACTGCGGATAGCACGCCATGACGTTTGCCTCTTCGCTGTTTGATTGGCCCTTCGGCTCATTTCATCGGCCGCGCTCGGACCGAAGGTGAAACGGAATATAGGTGTTGCTTGAACCAGCTCCAGCCCAGAACTGCCCGTCTCGTCGATTCTTCCCTCCGTCGACTTTTCTCGACGCGCCAATCAGTGCACACCACGGGTAACAAAATTATAACAATCACACAACCCGATAACCCGTCGGTGACGGCGCTGAATCTGCTGCCTCATGCATGCCGCATGCATGACAGCTTGATTTAAGTCAGACACGATGGGAGGAGGCAAGGAATAGAAGATGATGACTCAGCTTGACTATACTCCAGCCAGGAGCTTGAACCCCAGCGGCGACGGCTTAGAGCACCCTCAGCGGCGCCGCGGAGAAGCACAGGTGCGCCAGCCGTGAGCTGAGCACCTAACAGTAGGACACGCAGCCTCGCACCCTCAACTTGAACAGCGCATGCGCAGGGGGTTCCCCCGATCGCTGACAGGCGGCGCAGGATGTACGGAGCGGCACGCGCTCCGGGGATCGCCTTTCATTTCAACCTGATAGTACATTACCCCACTACCACTTTGTATCACCCGCAGCTCATATGGTTATCCAAGCATGCGATATGTGGAGACAAGGGGGCATTTATGAGTACTCTTTTTAACTGTTATTTGGCTACCACACCAGATCCCAGATTGATTTTTGTCTATATTCATTTGGACTCGTGGGACAGACTGTGTGGGCGCGCAGTTTAGGTCTATGGTGGATTCCTGAAATTGCCTGCTCGCTTGATGGTATACGAATGACAACAGTAGGCACTTCAAGAGGACAGCACCAACAGCAGGCAGATCAGCTCTGGACACAGCTTCCCCACAAGTAGACAGGCCTGCCTGTAGTAATGTTATGACGGAGAGGCAACAATGTTGGAAGTTCGGTGGTTCAATGATCAGGCTGCTGCTCCTTGGCAGCAGGAGACATCCATAAAGGGCTGGTAGAGCGGCCAGGTGATGGGGTATCCTGATGGGAGACGAGTAGTGGCCGGGGTTCACAGTCAGCGCGAACCCTGCCGGCGACAAAGCAGAGGTGATTGACTTTTAGGTTTAGATTTAATTAATTATAGAGCAAAACATCAGAACATCAGAACAAGAATGGCAAAAGAGGCGCAAGCTCGGGCTCGAACTTGCACTCATAATAGTACAAATAGTGTCTGTGACGACGTAACAAACTTGTAAAAGCCAATTATTAGATTCTCCTTTCCTTAATTTTTTTTAAACAAAACCCCAAGAAAGACATTAAAGGGGTACAGAATCAAAACTTGGAATATCCCCGGAACACTCCGAAATGAGTGAAATATGATCCATGATATCCGTAAATGATAATCACACGCTTGTATTTTCAGCAGAGTGCTATATTTTTTGTTCCAACTGACAGATTCTGGCGAGCGCTTCAAAATCAGCCATCAAGTCGGCATGACGCATCTCGGGATATTTGCCCGTGATGTCACGCTCGCAACGTCATTGGCCCATACAAGGCCAAGGGTATAGTAATTGCGATCGTCGTCACTAAGTGGTGCCAGCTTCATCGTCAGCGCGTTAGAATACTGCCAAGTGGGAATGACCGAGGTACGGTGTACTAGACCTGAGAGGTGCGCCAAGCGCCGCTTGCTCCCGCACGGCTCCATCGGACACGCCACACCGTGGCGTAGCTCCTGATGGGCCCGGGACGTGAGACATTCCAACAAAGCTCAGACCTCAACTACCAGGAGGTATTAGGAAATTGTTTTATTTGTTTTAAAATTGCTTTTCTTGCATTTACAGACGAGAGACCTCTGTTTGTGAGCTTCTGTCACGAAGCAAACCATGTCTACACAAAGAAATAGGCGCTAAACTTTTGCTTCTGTAAACCCTTAAAGCAGAACAAAAAACTACTGCTCTCCCATTCTTAATATGTTTTTAACAGTAGCTATGGGGAGACTACAATAATAAAAATACCAGAACACGACACTTATCTTCCAATAGACACAAGTAGTCAATGAGGAATGATATTGGAAAAACTTCATATCCGAGGAAAGTTAGTCATATTTGAGATAGTTGCAGTCAGAGGAAAATGTCGGCTTAGCGGCTGCTGTTGAAGTCACAGGCATTTATGATAAAAACATTTCTTAGAAGACAAACCGAAAGAGAAACAATTAATTTCACAGCACTGCGATTCCCCGAAAGCACCCGTCTTGAACGGAGGAGATGCTAGGTCCTTCGTGTACGGGCAGCCGTTGATGAAGCTTCGTGTCGCGTGGTGGTGCACGCTGGTTCTTCGGCATAGGGTTTCGAGCGAGGAGGCCAATGAACACAGCGGCCGTCTTGTAAACACCAACTTCTTGGGAGGCCGGAGCTGGGTGGCCATCTTGCGTGCTGACTATATTCCATTCATCTCTAAGCTGAGACTGTGGTGAAAGCTACGTCCTCAATGAAGCAGTCATACATCCCTCTTTCGCCAAGTGGTCACGCTCCCGCTCATACCCACACACCGAGGACTGGGTCAGGTGATGAATGGGAGACGGCTGATTGGTTCGGCAGGCACGTAGTTCCCACTGCAGTCTCAGCTCAGAGCCGTGTATCGAGAGTGTTTGGTCAATGGGAGGCACGGGCAGAGCCTGGGCGTGCACCAGAAGCAGAAAGTGGGCTTGACATTCTCTCTTGGGCAACCACAAGCCTAAAGGAATCCCTAGGGGTGGTAGCGAGAAACTGTTTCAATCATAGGTATATGTTAATATATGGTTTTAATAAGCCCGTATGTGTGACGTGTAGTGACCCTTCATGGTTGAAAATAGGGTGCACAGGATGTTACGATCATGATCATGCAGAAAGATGTAAGAAACAAATGTGCCGCTCAACTCTGTTTTGCTTGGGGAGAGTGTGACCGCTCGGACGGTAGATTCCCGGCCCTCGGCGCACGGATTATGTCGATCGTTCCGCCAGTCGCACTCTTCCACCATAATTTCGGATGACCGTGATTGAAACATCACATGCACCACATTTTCAGTCACCGAGAGTTACTCCGACGCACTTATTAAGTTTGTTTCTCGCAACCACCGCCAGGGTATAATTTCCGGCTTCTGATTGGCCCCATTCGAATTTGTGAAGACGCCCAGGAACACGCCCAGCCCGCTTTCGGCCAATGGCGCCTCCTAATTTGTCTCCTATACTTCCTAACGAATGTCCAAACTTTCTACATATATGGCTCTGTCTCAGCTTAGGGGTGAACGGAGTATAGGGCAGCATGTCTCAATGCAATGAAATTTCGTAAAGTCCAAAACTGGGTACAGCAGAGCGACCGGCCAAGGGGAAAAGATCAAAAGGTTTGAAAGGCCAAGTCTTGCAGGGCAGACTGGTAAACTGAACGATCACGAGCGTTTGAACACTGTGAAGAACATCAGGGGCCTATTTACTGTCCTGAAAGAACTGAAGGAACACAAGTGTTGGAACGCTGCAAAGAACCTCAGAAGCTTATATACTGCCCTAAAAAAAAACTGAACGAGCACGAGCGCAAGAACGTTGTGAAAAACCGCAGGGGCTTTTTTTGTGGCCAGAAAAGAATTAAACGGTCGAAAAAACGGGATAGGCCGACAGGCTCGGCCGACCCACCAAAATATAGCGGTGGCTGACGCGCCGAAATATAGTGGTAGCTGACGCACCAAAATGTAGTAATCCTCTGGTGGAGAGGCGACGATGGGTGTGGTTTACGATCCGGCTGCTACTTGGCAGCAGGAGACATCCAGGAAGGGCAGGTAGAGCGGCAGTGCTATGGGGTTCCCTGACGGGTGGCGAGGCACAGGTGATTGACTTTTAGGTTTAGGTTTAATAAATCATAGAGCAGAACATCAAAACTAAAGTACGCAAACGGCGAAAGAGGTGCAAGCTAGGGCTCGCGCTGGCGCTTGTAAAAGCACAAATAGCGCCCGTGACGACGCAACAATCTAGTAAAAGCCAATTACTATGCTGCCACTGAATTTCAACCTGCTACTGAATTAGAAACTTCGCGCAAAACGTACGTACAGCCAGGAGATCACAACCACAACGGGTGCAGCTCAGATATTCAACCAGTCCGAGATTGATGAAAACAGTACGGGCGACACAGTCACATACCTCTGAGCATGCTTACTCCGCCGATCCTCGGTCTCAGTGTTCAATGGTCCGACACGATCAGATATACAACTAATCATTTTTTTAAAATATTCTTTGCAATAAAATACGGCAACAAGATATCCTCCCCTCAGCTCGACAAACACCCACGTCGTTTGTTGTTGTTATGATAGCGCAGCGACACCATACCACGGTCCACGGCTGTCATCGAGACCAGTGTTGCTGCTCGCACTGACAAAATGTTTATTCCACCAATTGACGCGAATTGCACAACAGATGTGATCTTGGCGGATTTTAAAGGATCACGAAAGCTAAGGAAGAATATAATTTATAGTCTTTCTGTAGTTATCTAAGTTACTAATATCATTTACGACTGCCTGCACGTGAATATCGGAGTCAAAAGTCACCCCCCCCCCCCCCTTGTCGTTACCTGCAGAAAGGTGGTCATTCAACAGCGGTTTGGGGGCGTCACTTTGCGCAAAGGCTATTAACTCACCTTTTGGGGTAGTCAAAGCCTCCAAAGCGCCATTTGACTACCCAGTGTAGTCATTTTTTCTTAGAGTGCACGCTTCATGTTGTCGTTCACGATCTCATCAGCCTGCAAGTAGAATTGGGTCCAGCTGCTCTCTAACGTGTTTTCATTCTTCTGTTGTTAATGCTCATTGCCACATGTTATGTACAAAGGCAAAGGCTACATCCATTTAAACTGTCTAGATTAATGAAAGGAAAAGCACAGCTGCTCGTTCGAACAGATACAATCGAATGTCTGCTCCATGTCCAGGATTGTTGGGTGTGATAATGCTAGTTAGTTCACTAGTAAAGTGTTCGCGGACTCCTGCTTGGCGCTGAACATAAAGCGCAAGAGGACAACACCGTACTATCTCCAAGCCAATATAATTGAGCGAGTGAATCGAAAGTTCAAAAGCATGCTGATCGCGCTAACGGGGACACTCCGAGACTGGGATGAGCACATCGCTGAGATGGGATGTGCCATTCGGAATACCATGAAGAGATCGAGTGGTTTCACGCCAGCGTTTCTGAACCTGGGTAAAGAGATACCGTCTCCGCTAGAGAACGAGTTATGGAGCAACCAAGGAACACCAGGACGCCCACTCTCTAGGTACGCGGAACAGCTAACGAACCACTTGTATGGGGCGCACGATGCGAGAGAGAATCTTGATGCCGCAAGGGTCGAGCAAGCGGCGCAGTAACAAGAGTCATAGGCACTTGGAATTCAAATTTTTTGACTTGGTCCTGAGTACAACCCTTCCTCTGAGTAATGCTGCTAGCGGTTTCGCCGCATCCCTTGCTCGTATATGGGAAGGGCCCTATGAGGTAAAGACCCGAATGTCACTGCTTACTTATAACCTCACTCGGTGTGATAGAAATGAGGAGTCGGGTACAGTTCATATCGCGGACTTGAAAGGGTATTACTGTCGCGATGGGGAACATGGTTAATGAAAACTTCCGCCGCCGCCATATACGGCCACAGGAAGTAATGATTTTTCGGTGTTCTGACAGTGTTCTTTCTACACAGGATGCCTCCTTGGAGAAACCACCCCAGAGGGCCATACCCAGGAGGCCCACCGGACGGGCCGGGCCCCGGGGCGGCAGGACCCCACTGGTCCGGTCGACCAAACCCTCGGGGCGACCGCCCAGGGAGGCTTCAACATCGAGGGTGGCCAAACGGCGGAGCGGGCCAACGCCGCCTGGGCTCCGCAGGCACCGCTAGCCCGGCAGCAGGCAAGCCTGCGCGACACGGGGCAGGGCCGCCCGCAGCAACATCGCGGCACGAGGCAGGGCCGTTCGCAGTAACATCGCGGCACCAGGCTGGGCCGTCCGCGACGGCAACCCCGCACCACGGAGCGGGTCCGTCTACGACGGGGGGACCTGCCTGGAGTCGGCCCGCCTGCCAAACCGTGCCCACATGGACGACGTAAGAGGAAGGAGGGGCGGTCCATTTCGTATCTCGCCGGCGTTGGAAGCACCAACCGAGACCAACGGCTGGCCAGCCCGACCACCAAATCCCACTCCCGTTCCGTGGCCACACGCAGCCGGCGGCGCCACGGGTCTTGGGAGCACCTGACACCTGCTGGCTGTGCGGGGTCCCAATAATACACCTGGAGACCCACGAAGCAGGTCGACTTCAAATCGACGTGCTGGAGTCACAGCCCCTCCAGGACAACGTGGCGGCAGCGGTCCAGACCCTGAGGGCAAGCCGCCCGGACCTCCTGGCTCCCGCTGCCTTGGCCTCCGTCCAGCCACCCCTGCCTCCCGAAAACCGCGCCGCCGCACCGACTGCCGCAGCCGCCGCCATCGAACCCGCCACCACGACGACCCCCACAACATCGGCCGCCACAACCTCTTCCGGCCCAAGCCATCGGGCCAGTGTCGTCCACCAGCCCCCTCCGTCCCCCTCGACTTCCGACGACGCCATCATGGCCGAGGTGGAACAACTCCACGGCCAAGACAAGTGAGCATTCGGGCCCCCCCCGAAGACCGGGCCTTGAGAGGGGGGGGGGGGGGGAGGAGTGTGGAAAGCCGAGGAGGAAGACGGCGCGCGAGGGGGCAGAAGCGGCGGCCGGCAGACCGGCGCTCGTGACAGGGCTACGTTCAGTTCGGAGCAAGGCACGGGCAAGAACGGCAGCAGCAGAGCTACGCCCGAACGATTGGACGACTCCTAGACTAACGATCGGGCAACGCAGCGCCACAAAGAGTAAAACGTTTTTGCACATCTCCTTGCAGGTGTGACTTCTTGGGAGAGCGGACCGCGCAGGGACCAATTGGGCAGCAGTTCGATAGAGCGACCCACAATCTTCCAAGTAATAGGTTTATTGTTTACTTCAGTAAGTGTATGGGTACAATAGTGCAAAATTTATCAGCTTACGAAGGCGAACGACGTTTCTTACAATACTAGTTAAATTGTCTTATAGTCAATAACCTATAAGAAAGCGCAGAGCGTGGTCAAATTTAGGTATATTTCATTACTTTGATTCCGTATTGTTTCAATTCAATATTAATAAATTCAATATTTTGACATTTTGCCAACACTGGTGTGCTGCATGAGATATATGTTTCAAAATGTTTTCGCTACAGCAGGAAATACAATTGTAGTGTAGTATAATAAAAACAATGCCATCAAAACATAAAACACACAAGACGTATGCAAAGAAACTTCCTTTTTTTAACAGCGTAGATGGACAAAATATGACAGTAAACGAATTTCGAACGAAAATCAAGGTTAGGGCTATATTTACGAAATTAGACAATGTTTTGTCAAGCGAGAAGTAACGGTCCTCCTGTCCCATTTTTTCTCTCTCGCGCCTGTGCACTCCACATGGAGGAGGGGTAAGCCGCTTGGATTGGCATGGCTGCTGGGCTGAAAAACGTATGCACGCCTCGTGAAACTTTCGCTCAACTTGGGCGCACTGTGTTCTTGAGTTTCGTTGTTTGGGGGGGGGGGGGGTAGCGCTTGTAGCCTGCGTCTTTTGCGATGAACCCGGAGTTGAAGCGTAGACCTCTCGACCGCATCAAGCAGCTAGGGCTTCGCCCCTACGAGGACACGCCTCGAAGACCAGAGAACTTCCACGCGGAATGCACCGAGGCCAGCGAGGTGCCAGTGGACAGTGGCGCCGGCGGGTCGCAGCTCCCGCTCGAATCTTCGAGGAGGCAATTATTTATCGATTAACAATTATGGTTCTGTGTTAAACTGTAGAAGAATGTGTGTCACATTACCCTGTACCGTAGTAGCTGTTGGACAGCTAAATATAGCGCCCGGAAGGTTCTAGTGGCTCAAAAAGAGCGGCTTACATCACTGGCCTGGTGTGGGTCTGCGGATAACGGGCACGCCGACGAAGAGAACATCTAACACTGGCGGAATCCAAACGGAACTCTTTTTTTTTTTTGTGGCCGTAACTTACGCTGAGTTTAGGAGCGGGTAGAGAGCCAGCCGCGCGAACCCGCGCCACGCTGAGCTAGCACGCAACAATAAATGCTTTGTTGCGCGCTAGCGTGAGCGCTTAAAAAGAATGGAAGGTGGTTTCAAACCCGATTGATACTTTGCTCGGTTTATATGTGAAATCTTGCAAGAGAGACCGAGCTTTGCGGTATTAAATTCATCTAGGCAGACAACCGAAAAAAAAAAGTCAGCGTTGTCAAGGAGGCCCGGATTATGCGTGACTTCTTTGCATTACCAGCGATGCACGCCGCTGTCACAGAGGAATGTTGAGATGTAGAATTATAGACTGTATCTACCTAGATGAATACAAACATTTTTAGAACAACGGAAGAAGAGTTGAACTTGCGTTTGGTGTGCTCTATGCGTAATAGGCATGGCTCCATGAGCTTCGTGTGACAGTTTTTACAAAATCCACTGCGTCAAAAACTCTGAATCCGCACGTGCTTCAGGGTCTACGAGACCGTTGGTTTTATGCTTATTCAGAAATACAAACTTCGAATGTTTCGCCAGTGACTGATAGTTTATTTTTGTTGTCACTTCTGAAGTGGCAAGACGTGAATTTGCATAGAGTACGCCTGAAGAACGGCAAGCTTCAATCAGTTAATCTTTACTTTAGTCCATGGTAGGGCATGATTATGTTACACAAGCTCGCGTGCACACTTACTGCGTTTTAGTTAACAGCAAAACGCGCCGCCTTCGCTCTAGGATCTCGGCCACCTGACACGGGGGATTCGCGTCTTGGGCTTCTGAAACTGGGTCTTTTGAAAGCGGGGCTAAAAGTCGCGGGCGTTTGCGGAGGGGAATATGACATAAGGCTTTTGACATCGGGTGCTTTTGTGCACCTCCCGTTTTCTCCTAGCCCTGAGCAGACCTCATCAGATTTCTTTGAAAGACAGAATGTGGTCGGTAAGGTTTAAACCTTTTTGTTATGCTGGGTTTTACTGCTTGAAGGCTTGCAGTCATATTTCTCAAACTAAGACAACAGTATTGATGTTTTATGCGCAAACCTGTTTTCATATATCATTCCAAACAATGAGCGACATGGTCCACTTGCGGCATCTAGCTCCAAGCGCGGGTACCCTGTAAATTGTTCACAGGAAAAAATAGTTTTCCCGCCATAAAATAAAACTGAGGGCACATTTACAAAACCTCCTCGAGACATCGGTTTTTGATGGGCGTTGTCATCGCCTCGACAAAAAAAATGAGAGGCTAAAAAATAGTGAAAGGTGGTTCCAAGCGCTATTGAAATTCTGCTCGGTTTGTATGGGAAATCTTGCAAGAGAGCCGAACTTTACAGTATTAAATTCATCTAGGAAGAATACCGAAAAAATGTAAGCGTCGAGCCCGGTACTACGCCCGGCTCCTTTAACCGGGTGGATTCACGGTAGCAAAATTCAGAAAAGTTATTCAGCACATTTTGCGCGACAGACCTCCACGAGACCGCACCGAGGGACAGTATTCAGGGTCCTGAGCAACGCTTGCGCTCCTCACGCTGTCTGCGGTGTAGCACAACGGTTATCGCGCTGGGCGTGCACTCCGCTATCCGAGGCTCGAACCCACCTCAGTTATTATTCCCTTAGGTTCATCGCGGGGTAATTGTGGACCATCGAGGCGCAGACAAACCAAAACGATTTGCTTTTCAAAACTTTATATATATATATATATATATATATATATATATATATATATATATATCTTCTGATCCGCAGGTTAAAACTTCATTTGGTATTTAAATAGTCTTTGCGCGTTAGCGCTGAAGATTTATGACTTTTGGCAACATAATTTGCATGCGTTCGTTTTCCCATTTTTGCAAACCCACAACAAGTTACTTGCCGCCGTTTCAAAGGGGCGTATTTTTATGAAATTCGTTTTCGCGTTTCATATTTTTGAAAAAATCGGAGTGTAAATTCAAATACATCTTCTCTTTTTGCGTGATTCTGAGGAATGATGTCAGAGGAGAAAGAGGTATCAGACAGAGCTCCGCACAAAACCTTTCGTGGCGCCTGCGCTGCTCGCTTTCTTTGAGAAGCTACATTGATAGTACTTTTTCACTTACTGCGCGTGATTCTAAGATTTTTTGTTCAGCGATTAAGAAAGTTGAGTGTGATCGCTCAATTCTCACGTTCGTTCAATTCACCATTATCTGTGTGGCGTTTGTACTGCAGACTCGTACGTTCGGGACATGAATTCCGTTCAATTACAGTGATGTCTCGTTAATATGGACAACTCCGTTCCCGTAAAAAAATCGTCCATAATGTGAGTTGTCCATAATTACGAGACAAAAATGCACGTATTTTTCCAATGTGTCCCCGAAAGTGGTGTCCATATAGCGGGGTATTCATATTAACGGGGTTCATACTAACGAGACATGACTGTAGTTGGTACTAACTATATTTAACCTTAGTATAAATGCTTGAAAATGTGCGGATGAAATTCATTCGAATGATTAATGTATGTTTTAGTTACGTTTTGTTGCTATCACTATTTAGGCTGAAAAGACTATCAACGAGGAAAGCTGTTAGAGACCTCCATTTTCGTCATAACATAATGCATGGAACTGTTAAAACTGAGAAATTACTGGTGAGTTTATACTTTCATGTGCTCACTAGAGCTAGTCGCCATTTTGTAACATTTTACCCTTATAGATCTTGTGAATCGTCACCGTGATTTCGTATGCAGTCTGCTTTTAGGAACATAGGCAGTTGTGAATCGGATATTTTCCTTGATTTTTCTGAATTTCAGAACGCCTTGCAAAAGTGTATTTCATCTGGCTCAAACTTCGTGTAGGAGTTTTATATGTTTTCGTGCATTTTGAATATTGTTGCTGTAAACACGAACTGACGGTGCAACATACAAAAGGCTTCATAGCTATTTGTGGGCACCAAGGAAAAATAGAGGAATATCATTATATTATTATTGTTATTACCTAACAATCGGGGAGAAATCGGGCTTTTCAGGAAATAATGCTAGAATTCGGGGATGGACAGGATATAATTAGAAAATATCAAAAGTTTAAAATAAATGCAGCCATGGCGAATTAACACTTTGATTTGGGCCAGTTTAGTTAGTACATGCGACCTGGAGGATTAACAAGTGCAAAAAATACAAATGATGAATAGACATATTCAACATGAACTGGCGCTGTCCTTCAACTAATTTAATCAAACCAATCAACCCACTACATATGTCTGAACACTCTTTCTTATCTTGGCACCCCCTGTTTTAAAAACGACCCACGAACCCAACCAAGAGATGCCAATGCATCAAACAGTGGTATCAGTTCAACGCGTCTACACGAAACCCAGCTAAAAAATAAATTTCCTACTCAATGAGTAAAATGAAGGCGTGCTGAAGCAGTTGTCACCTGAGGACTATAAAATACGCTTAACTTTTTCCCTTTTGGTCTTATTATTTGCTTTTTTCTAATAAGTTTGGATAAAAATAAAAGGGGATCACACCCGCACCGCATGCAGTGTACTGCATGCGTGTGTGAGAACCCCCTTCGAAAAGTCCAGAGTAAAGGCAACGCAGAAGACGGTCAGCGAGAAAAAGTTAAAAAATAAAAAGTTCAAGTCAAGTGATACCATACTTACACAAGGTGCCTTAAGAAAACAGCAACTAAGTACGATGTCATTGCAGTTTTCTCCGCTCCATGCAAGCTGCAAATGTTTGTTCTATCATGCCTAGGCAAACGTGTGTTCAGTGCTCGGGAGTAGCAGCTTCTAATATTGTTTACGAAATTCCGGCTACGTGAGGGCACGTGTACATTGGTGAAACTGGACGGTGTTTTACTGAAAAGGCGCGTGAACATTGTCTTGTGGTTCGTAACAAATCGGGGGGACATCTTGCAATACACTGCATGTGGTGCAGGTGTGATCCCATTTTAGAATTTAAAAAAAAATATTTAAAAAACAACTAAGAACACTGGAAGGAATATAATTGAAGCGTACTTTATAAAGCATTAAAGTGACAACTATGTATGCACGCCTTCGATTTTACTAACTGACACGGAAATTTATTTTATAGATGGTTTTGCGTAGACACGTTTAACTGATACGACTGTTTGAAGCATTGCCATATGTTGTTTGTGTTTAATGGTCGCGTTTATCACAGGGGGTTGGCAAGATAGGCAAGAGTGTTCACGCATATGTGCTGAGCTGATTACCTTGATTAAATCAGTTGAAATTTAACGCCAGTACGTGATGTATATGTATCTTCTTCGTCCGTATTTTTTTCACTTTTAAGTCCTCCAGATTACTATATACCGCGAAAATTACGAAAATTAAACAAAGTACATTTCATATGCAGAAATATAGTGTTCGTGCTCACGTGATATATCTTGTTTCTCGCATTTTTGTTTTTACTTATACATTATATATATAGGAATGTCTAAAGGCCCGGCTCCGCAACCACTTTTAAAGACTTCGCCATCCACCAGCTCCCCACCCTTCATTTCCCCACAAATGACATAAGGTCAAAGTGGCGGTTGAGCAAATAAAATGCTTTAAAAAACAATAATCGAATTTCCTCTTGAAATAGTGCAGGCCATTTTATAACTTCAAACTTTGTCGGCTTGATATTTATTAGCTAGGTTATCGCTAAATGGCGTCATGTCAACTGAACACTGGGTCAGCACTTAGCTTCCACGGACTTGCTTCCAACCTCCAGTACAGTTTAAAGGGCCCATGAAACGAATTTTGGGGTGGAATAAATGAACTTAGATTGGGATTTTACTAATAGCATATAATGTAGTGGACCAAAAGAAAGAAGGTAGGAAATCAAAAGCCTGATTTGCGGCACAAAAATTTGAAAACACAGCGGACTATAGCGCACCTCCTCCCCTTGGAAAGCTCTCTGCCTTTTCACTGCGATACATCCGCGGTACCCAAAGCGCGTCACCAGGCCCAAACCTACGTCACACAACACCGGACCTCACTTACTCCCTTCAGCCCTAAGCTGACAGTCCGGTGGAAAATAAGCTATGCGCTTGCCGGAGCAATCAGCCACCTCCCTTTCATCACCTGACCTCATTCTCTATGCTTGAGGAAGCGTGATCAATTTGAAAAAGTGTGGCTGGCCCAAGGAGCACGTAGCTCTCACAGCACTGTCAGCTTAGGGGTGAACGGTGTGGGAAAAGCAGCTTCTGTCCTAGTTTTCAGCGACGGGCTAATCTTCTAGGGAGAGACTGGCAGTGTTCGGGAACACAAACGAGGGTCGGAGCAACAGGGGAGTCCCTCTTTTTGAACTGTTTGGTACAATGCGCGACTAGTGAGTTGAGGAGGAAAGCTAAGGGAAAAGTTGAAAAATCATTTCATGACCCCTTTAAAGGAGCTGTGAAACGGTTTTAACGTTGAAAAAATTGTCATCTTCTACTTTGAACATTGTTTATCTTGTCACACAGGACATAAAACACACCTCCGTCCTTCGAAGTGTTGCCAGTCCGCCGCGTAATCGCGAGGCAAAAACTAGAATATTCCCCGACCTGCAGCCGCGAGCGTCGGCCATGAGAACCACGTGGCATGAAGTCAATGGGGGTCTTGTAAACAAATAGCGAGTTGTGCGAATACCTGCTCTGTAAAAGGTAACTTTTCTATAAATCTTGTCGTTCCAACATAAATATAAGTGCGTCAAAAACCTTGAATCATCGACAAAACTTTTATTATACAGTTTTAGTGGCGCCATCTATTCTAGGTCCATAAAAGCGTCAGTTCTATCTGCTACCGCGAACAGCGAACAGCCGGAGGGAGACGGGGATGGCCGGACCCGAAGGAGACATTCTTTCTTTCACCATATTGTCCGCGCTGCGCCAGCGCGTGGTCACGCAGTCGCGAACGGATGAGTTCTCGCTGCTCACTGATGGCTTCTAGAGAGAGAGATTCATCGGAACCCCGCGCAACCCCCATTGACGTCGCAGCGCAGGTGACTCGGAAGATGGTAAAGGAGTTGAGAGGTGCCGAAAACCTCAATCTTTGTCTATTTTTAAAATAAAAAAAAACTAGGACATGCAGGCAAAAGCGATTTTTTTCTTCTTTACTTCAAAAGTGTCAAGGCACCAACTCCCAAATTATTTAAGCAAAGCACTGAAACTGTTGCACAACTCCTTTAAGCTCGCTTGGAAGCGAATATGCGTCGGCCTCCACTCAAATTAGAAAATACTTGTGGTGTTCGAAGTAGCGACTTTGGGGACACATGTAAAAGTGATCCGAGAATGTCTCATAATTTGCAGACTTCCAGCTTGTTTTGGCTTCCAAGGAAGGTTAGTTTTTGGGGAGATACCCTTTTAACATGTCTCATAAACCCTCTTTCCGGGTGCAAAAACTGAACATATCGGGTTTTACTCGAAAAAAAAACAACAACACTGGTTATGGCTCATGGCGTTTTTGCCGTCTTTCTATTGTCCTATTATTTAAGATCTATGTTGGAGTTACAGCTAGTATTAAAATGAGTCAGCATGGACTAGAATAAAAAACAAGAAAAAAACAAGCGCTACATTATATTTTTTTCAGGTTTCAATCGGCTACGTTGACGGCATAAACCGATCCGCGGTTAGAAATGTGCAAGTAACATATCTATATATGGGTTGCAAAGGACGTTGTTCATGTTGGTGAAGCCTGCCTGTAACGCAGTGGAAGGTGCGGTGAAACGCGTCAACAAGCGTCTATACTTCGTCTCCTTTTAGCATGGAGTAACTGAAAAGGCTGTGCAAGCGCGAGCGGATAGCCTTGACTGCTTTCTTTCTTTCTTTTTTTTTTCTTTATTGATTTTGCAGGCCATGGCTGGCACGGCGGAAGAGGAAAAAGGCATTTCTGCCTGACGAGCCCTCCCCGCCCGTTATAGGAGCACTCGCTGCACAAGCACTCGTGAAACCGCCGCGGCTTCAACTTAATCACCGATCTCGCTCTTTTAACATCCGCGGCAAACAATGGCTAATGCTAAGGTGAAACGAAGTATAGTGGCTTATAATATTACACTAAAGGCTACACTCTCACGCGCCCAGGCCATGTTTCAATATAAAATGCAATACTTTGATTGTAGTTTCACATTAACCCGTATATCTAAACGCAGACAATACATATTCCTTACCAAATGGGCTCAAAGGGTCTCAATTGTTCGTTTTTTCACTATAATTTTTAAGTAATTCTATATGCTGGAAACTTGACGGATGCATCACTAAGCAGCGTAGTTCTACAATTTAAAGCATTAATTAATCTCAACGATGCGCTTGTCGCATAATGAGATGGTTTTCTGCTAGCACTGAGCGCACCTCATTTGATTTTTTTGAAGGACGCAGAATGGTCAGTGCAGCTTAAACCGTTTTGTTCTGCTGGGCCTTTCTGAATGAAGGCTTGCAGTCACACTGTTTAAACTAAGACAAAGCTATCAGTTGTTAATGTGCAAGCTTGTTCTCTTATATATATATATATATATATATTTATGGGTGATTTCATCTCAACTTAGACACGGATTTAGGGTCGAATTTTTAGATTTGACGAAAAAATATATGTTTTGGGGAAATTCCTATAATAAAAGAAGACGCAAACGGCAATTTTGTCGGATTTTTTGTTCTGATGTTATGAACCGTTGAAGCGGCGAAGATGGAAAGTGACGATTTTACAGCTTATCTTTGGTGCCATATTTTACCCATCCCTTTTCCTAACTTTTTACGCTACGTCAATATAACTTTTTATAAACACTCTAGACATAGACTTTTTCATGCTAATTAAGCGTCTAGGTCATAACATTCTAAATGGTTTGTTTTTTATTTGTCAAACCACCTCTCTGCGACGGTATTTGACGAAGTTCAGCAAGCTGCGCTGTGTGACCTCATCAACATATTTTTATGCTCTTTATATCACCGTAAAGCTCCAATTAGGCTCTTTCTTTTGAGTATAATTTCAATATTTTGCAAAAGGTAGATAATGCGCTACATGTGTCTGAAAAACGAAAATTTGGAAAAACTGGCAAGTTTGGAGTAGATTTTTTTCTTTTAAATTCACTTTTTATTTCTCTTATTTTTTGTTCAGAGTTAGTTAATATAGTAGTCTATGAGAAACTACCAACAGAAATTGTAATATATTGTTTGTATGGCCGCTATTAAGACTCGAATCTCGTGCTATGAGCGTTTTGAATGGGACTTCGCACAGGCGCTCTGCTGAGCAGATTTTTGGCCATTTAAGGTTTTCTATTTATTGTTGGCAGTTACCTCAATATTCAACCATAAACATTAATAAAATTTGGAGTAGTGTACTTAAAACAATTTACCTAGAAGTCCGTATCAACAAGTGCGGGCACAGCGCTTACTTCCTCCCAATACGGGGGAATGCAGATCATTAGAGAATTCCTCTGGGGCCTTTTGCTTTCGGCTTTAAGCTTGAAATACCGAACTTCACATGTAATTGTCATATTTTTTATGTCAAACAGATATGCAGTGCATATACGTATGCACGATTTAGTATTTGACGCTTAGGAAGTGCGGTTTATTTTGTGCGCGTACGGACTCTTTCTTAAAATAACAAGCATTTTGTAGCGTGTAAGGCTTCAAACGTGTTAGTCATGTGTTTAGGTTTCATTTCTATTTTCAGTGATTCATGCCGGGTTACTTAGACTTTTACCTCTTGACTTACGTTTGTCCGGGAGTCTAGATGTTACGTACCTTCTCCGTCAATACATAGGGCGGAGCTCACACACCTTGCAAATCACTCCAGTGCCAAGTAAATAAATATTTTAGGATAAATATTGTTGATTCACTGGATATTACGCTCAGATATTGAGGTAAGTACTAACAGTAAATAGAAAACCTTACATAGGTCAAAATTCTGCTCAGCTGAGCGTCTATGCGAAGTCCCGTTCAAACCTCTCACAGCACGAGATTAGAGTCCTAATAGCGGCCATACAAACAAGATATTACAATTTCTGTTGGTAGGTCCTGACAGATTACTATATTTCCTAACCGTAAATAAAAAATGAAATAAATAAAAGGTAGGATTGTTTTAGAAAATCGACTTTAAACTTGCAAGTCTTTCTTTAGAAAAACTTGCAAGTTTGAAGTCAGTTTTCTTGAAAAAAACACCTTTTATTTATTTCATTTTATATATATATATATATATATTATATATATATATATATATATAAATGCACAGTTGCGGAGCGTTGTTCATAGAGGGTTTTAGCAGATTCCTGGCGGTACGATTTCCTTCTTATGAAGGTGATGTACTATTTCACGGTGTTTTTGTCTGCCTCAAATAGGTCGCCATGTTCATTAAAATGTCTTCTCTCAGGTCATGATTAATTGCTTTGTCAAAAAGTCCAGGTCGTTTTTACGTTCTTGGGATTCCTCGTAATTGCACCCCAGACGGTAGAACACAGCTAATCGCACCTCGTGCAGTCCACCAGAAGACACGCAATATGCCTTCTGGGCTTAACCAACGTAGGAGAACCACAGAAAGGCACTGATGGATACCTTGGGCAAGGTTGATATCAACGCAAGCACAACGCAAAACTCATGTTCCGAGAAATTCACAAACCAATCGAACCTGTTTCACGGCAGGCAGCAAGTTACCCTCCTGGTGCTAAAAGTGGAGGATGTCTGAGAATGTTGAGATGTTGATAGACCTCTGCAACATCAGGGTAGTTGCAACATCGCAACTTGAAAATAGAATGGCCGCAGAAATCAATGCATTGCCTGCTGTATTGTTACCCACCTTTGGTTGGATCCTTCATATGCCTTTGTGCTCGTTTGTACAGGTGCTAGTGATCGCCAGTACAGTGCCGCTGACTGCAGTGTTGTTTCAGCATGAGGCAGAGCACTTGCAGCACACCCGTAAGCGCAATAAGAGACAGCCCTAAAAAGACAATTAACCTGCGCTCCTTCTAAGGTGGAAATTTCTCAGAATCACGTTGGTCACTGAAAATGTAAACACAACTGTAACAGTTACTGAAGATTATTTTGAAGTATTACCTCAGGAAGTTTTTGTTTGCAGAGAGCACATAGCTGCTCGCAGGCTCACCAGGGCCATCAGATTACTCGGTATCACCACGTGCAATGTAAGCAAATTTAAAATGGTCAAGTGTTGGCCCAAGATCACAGTTATAAAGGTGATCCTTGGACTCACTTTGGGTTTTTGAACACTCAATTTGCGCCGAGTTTTCGTCTCTTTTTATTAGAACCCATATGGGCTGGTTTGCATAAGGCTCGGTTAACTTCATTCGCGAGTCAAAATTAACCGTACTAAGTTGCTTATCTCTTCGTCTATAAGACTTTTGCACCTCCTCACCCAAATCAATGTCACTCCAAGGTTCGCAAGATACGTCTTACTCTACCGCCGTGTCGGTGCTCATGACACTGTATGAGCACCTGGCTTCATATGACGAGTCCTCCTGCTCACGATCGCTGCCTGCATGCCAAGGCCCATCCATCGAATCACTGGAACTTACCTGCCTTCCTCTGTGGCCACCCTCAGGTGGTATAGTGGTCGACCTGCGACGACTGCTTTCATCTTTATTGCTCAGCTTGTCCTCGCTTTGCAAGCTGGAGGTCGTTCCTGGGACGGACGATGGCAGCCTAGCTTGCAGAGCTCCGCCAGGCTGAGGCTCCGTGGTAGGCTCTGCTAGACCAAGGGATGCTCCCGTGGACTCTGCACCTTGCTGCGATGCTGGTGCACCAGCACTGCACTTTTCATCGAGTTGCGTTTCTGGAAATATTTTCACGGATGAAGGCGACGAGACGTTGAGCAATAAACTTAAAATAAAAGCTTTATCTGGCGAAGTTGTGCAGGAAACAAAAGGAAGAACAAATGTAGAGAATGCAGCAGCCAGCGTCGACGGCGGCAGCAGCGAGGGACAGTGCGTCGGCGTGACAAATGTCTAGCACGGGAGTCAATTTGCCTCGTTCAAGGGAGAATCTGAGTGAATCGGAAAAGCCGCGCCTGACTCATTAGGGAATTGTAGTAGCCCGTTTTTTCTCCTCCGCTACGGTATCCCTGAAGAAAAGGCCGCAGCTGCACATGCGCGCCGCCAGCCTTATCTGCATAGTTCAAGGTCTTGTGGAGGATTACGGAGCGCTATCCGGGTGCTTTGCGGGCTGCGGAAAGGGTCTACTACAATTCCCCACTATCTACTACATTCGGCTTCTATTCTCCAAGATCCGGCCTAGAATGTTCGAGCGTAAGCTAGGGCGAGACTGACAGGGAAAAGTCATTCTGACTTCCCTATGTCTTAAACTCGAGGTAATAATAAACGATTATTCGGGATTTACGAAGAAGCGTTCCTTCCTGGCCATGCATGCGGCAATACGATACACATCTCAAACTCAGTGCTAAATATACACAAACTTATGCCGAAGTTGAGTTCATACAAGTACTACCGAGGTTGATAAAATACCGTAAGTCAAATATTTGATCATACTCACACATGGGTACTGCAGGCTCGGCACCTTCTTTTTCTTTAGCGTCTTTCTGGTGGCCAAGGGTTGCACGAAGGCCAGACCACATGCACCAGTAAGACTACAACAGATATTGCGAGAGAGACTGAGTTTTTCACACACTGGCCATATCACTTATTGTCAGCTGCAGAGGTCAGCAGCCTACGTAAAAGGAAAATAACTGTAATTCACAGGAGTGGGGCCTCCAACATGGCTGCTGCAGCTAGATGCAGCTGTTGGGCTTTTCGAGCCGCTTGATCCCGTTGGCAGCTGGTGGGATGGGTAAAACAGGACAGCGGTGGGTTATTTTTGTGACCTGCGCCTCTTGTAAATATCAAGCTATCAACTAGAACTCGTTTATCGGCGTTACAAAAAATTGCGATCACCATATGTTTAAAAAAATCCCATTTTAAGATTTGACCTTTCCTCATGATAGTGGCTATTTTCCCGGCAGTAGGGAAACTAATTTCACCAAACTCCTGCCGGCAGTCGTTAACCATTGACTGCTTGAACGCGCGTGAGTGAATTAACATTTTTGTAATGAGCTGCTGTAGACAATCTCAGCTAAGCGGCGTGAACTGATTGTCGGGGTAGGTTAACACGCGCCCCAGTAGTACACGCGCGACGCAGCGTTCCTACAACGTGCCATTCGCGTAACGAGTATCGATTAACCATTTATCTTGCCGAAACGTGTGTCCTTTTGAACAAAACCGCATGTAAGCGATTTAGCGAGCGACAACGACCAACGACAAGAATTAGCCACGAGCGGTGCAGATTTTTCACTTTTGCTCGTCGAGTCACTCGGTTTCCAGATTTCTAGAAAACATGGCTCATCTCCCGTGGTCGCTTGCTCCGTGGCTTCGCATGCGAATTGCATCGTCGTGCCACTAACCGAGCGACAGCGGATTCTCGTCTTTGCCGCTCGCCTCGTCATTCGCTAAATCGCTTACATGCGAATATTATAACAGCAGTTGTCACGTGATTTCAGACAAGCAGTTGGAGGTAACTACCGGAATAATTTCCGTGGAATCGTTTTGCCGGCTGCCGGCAGAATAGACACTGCCTTTTAGCATAGCGTCACTAGTTCGGTGTACACGATCTTTCGGATCGCCCCTGGCTTTAAAGTCACTAGTTCGGTGTACACGCTGGGTCGCTCGAAGGCCTCCGGGGCGAAATGACGACAGCGCACCCGGGCATACTTGTCGCCAGGCGTACGCACAATTGCCTTTAGCGAGATCACTCTCAAAATCTTGTCCGCCGGTACGCCATGACTACTGAAATTATCTTGGGTGCCATCATGGGGACTGCAGCCCTTCGTCGAGCGGCGGCGTCGCTTGGGGGGGGGGGGGAGGGGGGGGGCCCATGTGTTAGAAATCTAAACGTGTGAGTCCGCGCCCCTTCTTACAGAAAATGGGGAAGCTTTTGTTTGTTCTCGTATGAGTCAAAACGGAAGTGACAATTTTTTATTGCGCAGCTTTTAGGCGCCCGTTTCCGCGTATAGCGGCGTCGGCGTCTCGCCGTCGGCGTGGCCGCGCGCGTCGCACTATGGGACGTCACAAATCTATACGCCAATTTAATTCCCCTCTAAATTTAGCAAAGAAATTGAATTGGTGTGTAGGTCTGTGACGAGTAATAATGCAGCACTGCGCATTCAGTTTCCCCACTAAATTTTGCGGTAAAACTGTCGTCACATGACTTCAACAGCAATTCAGTATCACCACTAAATTTTGCGTGGAATTGAATTGTTATTCAGGTCACGTGACGTCACTTTTCAAACTAAATCTATAGTCGGTTACAAGTTAAGAAGGTAGGAGAAGCTCCTCCCACAAGCGTGGTGCTCAGGTTTCAAATCCCTCCGCAATCGAAAGAAGAGTTCACTGGAAACGCTCCTTGTTCCGCTTCAATGGATAGATAATGGCCACAGAGTGGTGCCAACTTATCTCCGACCCCCACTTGTTAAGAAAGCGACCTTTGTATTCATCGGAGAAGGAACCGAGCCCCTGAAAGCAGCCTTTGTATCAATCGGAGGGGGAAGCTAATCCCCGAAAGTCGTCTTTGTTTCCATCGGAAGGGGGAAGACTTAATCTCCCTTTCGTGGCTTCCACAATGCTAAGTCAAAGTCGAGAGATAAATCAAATATGTACAGAAAGGCACGACCCTCCTCGCGCGTTGGCCGCAACGTCACAGAAACGATGGGACGCTATTGGATGCGGAGGTGGCGGAGGGATATATGATTCCCTTTGAGGGGCATTTGCCGCTACCTTCTTGACTTGTAACCTACTATAGCACACAAAATGAATTTGTTCATACGTGACGTGACGCGAAGTGATGTGACGTCATTTCCCCATCTAAATTTAGCGTGGAAACTGAATTGGTACTGAAATCACGTGGCGTCAATGTTCCAGAGAAATTTAGTGGGGAAACTGGGAGGAGGGGAGGTATGGAGGAGGAGGAGGGGATGGTACGGAGGTGAATTGTACAAAGGAGGAAGCGAACGCGGAAGAGGAGGATGGTGCAGACCCATTATCTGAGGAGAGTGGTCTATATTTGATCATATATCTATATTTATTTCTCAAATTGTTTGGCACGGTATATCGCAAAATCAGTATACCTCAAGAGCTGTGTTCCAGTTTTCGCATTACGGAGATTTTGTAAACGTCATTATTTTTTTTATTTATGTTTCTCGAACATCGAGATACTTTGTTAAAAGGAAGTGCAAGAAAAAAAAAGTTTCGGCAGACGCTTAAGACTACTTACGTGAAGGAAAGCGAAAGCATTCCTACACGCAGCGCATTTCTACAAGCACCTCGCCACGTCTTCCTATCGCACATGGAGCTTCGGCGATGACATCACGCTGCTCCACTGCGCGGTCGTTCGAACTCCGTCGGCTCTACGCCTTCAGTGACGATGATTTTTTGATTTTTGTGTTTTTCTTTGTGTTCTTTTCCGAGGCGCGTCCGCTTTGACATTGAGCGCCCCACCGACTACCGTGACGACGCATCTCATATGAAGCGTCGCAGCCAATGGGAACATGTGGCCGCCATTTTCACTGCCGTTTATTCAGATGCCTGTTTTTCGTGGACACAGGTAACGCCAGTGTGACCGCGAAGGACAGTGAATGGGACACTGAATGATGTCGAATTAAAAATAATAATAGTAACGTTTAGACCCAATAAGAAGTTTACGAAAGGGCGCAAGCAGCACGTGATTATAGCGGCCAGTCATATTACTTTGGCAGCCACTGTACCGCAGGTTTCAGCGGGCGCCAACTACAAATTCGTTTCGCGCCGTAAATATAGACCTTTTCTGTGTACTCTCGTCCCCAGCCACTTAATAGGCATATCCGGTATGCGCAACGAAACAATACTAAAACGTTTCAACCTGTAACAAGTAAAAAAATAAGCGGGAGGCAAAACGATAATGTGTGACGGTTGCGCTTATATCCTAAGTGTCTTCTACTGGCGTGGCGACGGCAAAACAATGTTTTCGCCCATAGTGGAAGTGACGACAATTCAAGATGGCGGCGCCCTTGAAGAAAGGGTCTATACGGAGGGAAAGCCGTCTGCTCTTTCGAGCAGGCCGGTGGCGTGACGTCACCTCGCCCCGCTCTGATTGGAGGATGGCTCCGGGCGGGTGCTCGGGCAGGCTCGGGAGTAAACAAAGCGGTGTCGTCTTTTCTCCGCGGCCATTGCGGAAGGCCTTTTCTGTGGCTCTCCGAAATCCACTGCTAGTGCTTGAACGAGGACGCGGCATACGGAAAAAGAGACCGGAAATACCTCGAAATGTACGTTACTTCGTTTGACGCGAAAGAATTTGCCCTGGGAGCATACGAAGCACCAATATGCGTCCCGGTCTCCGACGGTCGGATGTTGACGTGAGCCCCCCAACGTCAGCACGGTGATGTGCGACGCGAGTGAGCCTTTCTACTTCTTGGCGGAGACCCCTTTTCGCTAGCAAGTGTCACGGTGGCTCCGTGAAGCTACAGCCCTCTTCGGCGAGCTGAACGGGCTGCCGAGCTTTCGAAGGCCGATCTCCCGCAGCGCTGGCACCCGGAGAACCGCGCCATGGCGCTCGCTGGGGTGAGTTACGTCGTCTCTGTACAGTTCGCATCATTCACAAACAGTTGCATGTGAAAGGAGTATAGCAAAGTAAAACTGAATGTTAAGGAAAAGCAGCGGATTAGGCGATCGGTGTGGTACGACCGAACCGAGTGCGCAGTCTGTTTTAGTCTCCCCCCAGCGACAGGTTGTATGCCACATGTTCAAGCAGATAGTGTGGTAGGATATCTGTATGTGGGTCATAAACTTCGCAGTCACGACTCAGCGTTAGATGGTAGCCTATTTTAGCCGTGATAGCGGCGTGTCTATGTGACATCCGATGTCACTTTATGCCAGTGGCGTAGCCAGGGGGGGGGGGGGGGGGGTTCAGTACCTCGCACCCCAAATCCCCCCCCCCCCCGGCCCAAAAAATCCTGGCTACGCCAATGCTTCACGCGCGCGATAAAGCGCCGTCCTTAGGTGTTAAACTCAAGACGCACTGTTCTTCTGACGCGTGTTCCATCAGTCGCTCGCCGCTGATTTGTTTCACCATAAAGCGCCAGTGAGGCAAACGCTGCGAGGGCGAGTAGCATGTTTTCGTACCTGCCTACTAGATTTCTTAGGGCCGTTAATTTGCAAGTGCTTGAGTTCCCCCTACCCCATCATTCCAACAGAATCCACAGGCTACCGGGCAACTGAAAGGGCCCTCTGCTCGGAGGACATGCTGCAGGCCCTCTGTAATGCCCTCGGTTTCTGTGCGACTTCCAGGGGGTCTGCATTTCACGGCCCCGTTGCCAGCTTGGAAATTCTCCACGGAGGTAAGATTATGAGAGAAACCACTCTATGCATTCACAGGCAGCTTTCAGAAGTTGTGGAATCCAAATAAAGATGCTGATATCTTTAGTAAAAAAAAATCAAATTATTACTTGCTTTATGATTTATGCATCTCTATTTAGCAAGCCACATATGGTAGGAAAGTGTCACGTGATCTCAAACAGGTTGCTCAAGGCACTCAAAAGCTGCCTGTTTCAGACCACTGTACCATTGTCATTTATTTTATGTTATTTCTTGGCATCGGGGGGATCGGTGGCCGAGGGGACATGCGCGCACCAGCTCGGAGAATGTGGAGTAAAAGCTCGCGCTGCAGAACCCAGGATCGTGTGTTAAATCCCCACCTTTGCCCGTTTCGATCTGGATGAGAATTCTACCGGTGTGCGGTCATGTATCCCTACTGCATGATGCACGTTAAAGACCCCAGGCTAGCAGCCGTACTGCACTGGCTAAATTGCTCATCTACAGCTGGGAGACTCATCGCCCATTGAGGCAGATCAAGTTCGAGGCTGTATAAACATACAGACAACCCAATTCCTTGGCACGCTGCTCGCATTGCTGTGCTGATGTTTGGACGTCCTTTTCTTGGTCGTTGAAATGACTACTGTGATGCTTGGGTGAAATAACCTGGTCAATTACCTCCTCGGCCTAGAGTGTCTTTCACTTGTTACTCTCTCTTCTCCTCTGGTTAATGAGGCTCAGATAAGTCATGCAGTCAGCCCGGTTGAAGTTCTCTCAAAACCACATTCTCACATCTCTGGCCGACCGTCCTGCTTTCGCGCAAAACTCACACATCTCGTCTTCTTCGATACTCCCTAATGCGCCTCGGTCGCCCGCTCCGCCGCTATATTCAGTCCCGTGCCCACTGGTTTATGACAACTTCCTTGACGTGACAAATCTAGCTTCTGTATCCGACCATCAATACAGGTTAGCGCTCAATTTGTAAACTTGATGTTTCAAAGTAACAGTACGAGCTTCCTCCTGCATCTACCAGCAACCAAGCAATGACATAAACCAAAGCTTTAACTTCCAAGACTAAAAACCCAGGAGTATGAAGACAAAAGGGACAAGCGTGTAATCTCAGTATATGGAGAGGTGTCCTCGAAGTTCCCAGCTTTAAAATTGTGGTAGTGTTTGAGTTGGTTTCAGTTCAAGGAGTCTCAAAAGAGCAAATAATGCAAAGTTATTTATTTTGATTTGCATCCCTTGGATGCTGGCAGGTGTTCAGTACAAAAGGAATGAAATAGACATGTACATTTATACATTCTGTTGCGTAAAAAAAATATAGGCTTTCACTGATTTTCAGTTAGTAATGGCATGGGAGGACAAATACGCTGCTCAAGGGTGTAATCAGATCTTTTGACTACTGGGACGACTCTTTTACAGGGGACGACATCCTGTCCAGCGCCAGTTTCACCATCTGGGACCAAGTGCACGAGGGGGTCGCACTGCAAGCACATGAAAGGAGGGCACTGCGACCTCGAGTTCAAGCTTGTACATCTATCGGTACGGAGTCCTGAATGGATGCCAATCGGCACTGATGACCTTATGAAGGTGAAACGTCCCTGGATCTAAAGGAAAAATCTGATTGAAGGCTAGCTGAAGTTTTTTCCGACTTTACCCTCTTATGACTTGAAAGTAATCTGCCTACTTCATGAACTTTGAAGATGCAAAATGTGTTTCCATAACTGTCCTACTTCAACGTAATGTGCAGATTGAAACATGTTCCTTTTTTTCTGCTTTCCGGTGAGAAAAAAAAAAGCCAACGAATCTCCCTCTTCCTTGTCGCAATGGGGAGGTGTGCAAGACTGATTGCATATTTTATATACGCAATCAGTTTCGTAAGTGAATAAAAATAAAAGCAGAATCCATGCTCACAAATTATTTGTGAATCCTTAGACTTGGTGAAGTGAGTAGTTTATTTTCAAGTCATGTAATTATGAAGTCAAAACCAGCTTTAGTGCATTTTTAAGAAGCATTTTATACCTGAGACTTCTGCTTTGACTCAGCAACACACAACTCACCTTTGTTATTCCTATAGCACAGCCGAAACTATAAACATGAGCATGTTGCCAGACCAATGCTTGAACTGCCGTGAAATTGACTAAGTCCCTATCCATCGAGAATAAGTGTCAACAGGGGGATAGTCGAAAGGCCAGGGTATTTATTGCGCACACATACTGGATTTCAAGCTTGCAGGTTGAAGTAATTGTTTATTGATTCATACTCATTCTTAAACCTGTTTGAGATTGTATTGGTTCATGTTCACAGTACATTCATTTTTCATTTCAGCAAGGGATAATTTAGAGACAGATGTTGGAGTTCAGGCATGATGCTTTTATTTTCGTAACATGCAAGAGTAAAAAAAATTAGATTCGGCTTTGTAAACTGATTTTTTTATGTACTCTTCCATACAGCATAGCAAGTAATATTATAAAGGCTACAGCTGCGAGAGTGGCTACACCTGGCATCTTATTCGTTTTACAGCGTGTACAGGTCAGACACTATACTCCGTTTCACGGTAACTCGGCAAACTGTGAAGGCTGCGGCCTTTGCGACCCAATAAGAGCATCGGAGCCAGGCACGTGATCACACTCCATGGTCGAGTCCTCGTTATCGCCACAGCAACAACGCCATCTGCGACAAAACATAGTTCTAGGCTTTTTTTTCTTCTCTTAGTAGTGTTGCCGTCGGATTCTTCTGACCGCAACTCCACACGACACGAAAGAAAGACAAAGACCTTTGTTACTTATTAACGACACTTAATATGAATCAACCCTTTTTTTGAGAAATACACGGCTTCTGAACGATGTTCGAACAATCGCAGCTGTGAATTGACCACTTCCGCTGAAAACATCGCCCTAGCATTAGCACCTGCCACAGATTCATGGGCAAATTGAGCATGTGGTTGTCTCATAACAGTGTTGCTGTAGTGGACGTTCATCCGAAGTTTTTTGGTTTCTCAGTAGACGACAGCCGGTGTTGGTGGGTGGTCCTTGCATTTGGCGCGGTAACACGAACGCTCCTGTGACATGGTGCCACGTGCCTCGCTCCGACATTCTTACTGGGTTGCAGGAGCCGTAGCCTCCACAGTTCGCCAAGTTATCGTGAAACAAAGTGTAGACTAAGTTGTCTGCTAATGAAAGTAGCCTTGCCAGCATCATACTATTATGTATTAAACAGTGTATACTTCGAGAAAGCGAATAAAGCCATTCAACCTTTCCACTGATTGTGTTTGTTCGCTTAGTAAAACTTGGTTCAGTGAACTTATTACATTTCAGCATTAGCATGGACATGACAGGTAAGGTCAATTACAAGTGCATTAGAGCAGTCCAAACAGTTTCCAAGGGGCTCATGCAAAACAGCTGGCATGGTACTACCCCAGCAAAGAGACAACACATCCTTGACAAATCTACTTCGGGCGCAAAGCACACCAAACTGAATATTGGCGTTTCTAGGAAATTAGAATCAACCAACAAATTCTGTGGAAAGGCACACCACGAACAGCTTTGGTGTGAGGGTGAGCCCTATTTGCAGCGACAATACTGAAGCCTCGCATGCCACCATAACTAACACATGCGAGTAGTCCCTCAGTGGCTGGCATACTTGGGCATCGATGAAGCAAGGAAAGGTCGTCAATGAGTGGACTAGAAATGTGGATCCAATTGGGACTGTCTTGAGATTCTTCACAATCGCTGTATGACCACCATCTGTTGGAGTGTTACTGGACGTCAACAGCCCATCTGAGACCTAGAAATGACAAATGATGTTAGAAAGTTTGTCACTTCCACATTGGCTTTTGTTCGACCCAGTCTGCTGAGCGAAGAAAACAAACATACATGTTAGTCATTGTTTAGTCCGGTGTCAATTCCATGGGGCGCTCATTGGCTAGGCTTGGATAGTGCGCAATCTCCGAATTTTTATCTTGGTATGAGAACTAAAAAGAAGACAAGGGACACACAAATGCACGTCAGACACTGACAGCGTCGATAGGTGGAGTTCGAAGATACCTTGCGCGACGCATTTTGCAGAAAGACGGCATCGGTACTTCTTTGGCAATTCACTCATACTGGCTAATGTGAAACGGCAAATTTGTACCGGTTGAGTTGGTTCACTGTATTACACGTAACAGCCGTTCAAATTTCATTCCTGAAAGAAAAAAACAAAAACCGATCGCGTTTTTGTGGTAAGTTTCGAGCTCTGTGCTTTTCTATAGTGCCATGATTACAACCGTAGACTGCAACTACTATACCAAATACAATGTATGACTATACTGCGTCTCTCCTAAGTGCGAACGAAGCGAAAATTACAAACGAGAGAATCTGATCAGCGCTTGCACTGCATGATCGCACAGCATGGCAGCTATGATCAAAGCTCGGGACTCGCCCATGTACATTTAACTTCGATCGCATTTAAAATGAAACGGAGCAGAGTTTATACGGACTCCGTGCAGTTTCGAGTCGAAATGATGAGTACATATCCTAAATATCACCTGCGAAGATGGGCTTCGAAGAATCGCGGAAACGCTACATTCTCAGCTGTTTTTCAAGTAATAGCTATCGACTCCGCCACACAAGATTTATAAAGACCTGCTTGAAGGAAAAATTCGTTGTGTTCGTAAAGCAAGAACGAGATAAAAGGCAACTTACCGGCACAATTAGACGGCGGCCTCGTAGTGACCGGCACAACCGGCGTTTCAATCGCGAGGTTAGGCAAGCGCCTTCTTCTTGATGCTCTTCGTCGTCTTCATCTTGGAATCTTCGAAATGCCTCGAACAGACGACGGAGGGATCGTAAGGGGCACAAAGCTGCTCGATCTTGCGAACTCGGCAAATTTTAACAGGGCTACAATACACTAAAGACTCGCGGTCGCCGCTACAGCACGGCCGCCATGACCGACGCCGATGTTTGTTTACCCCCAGCCTCCCCCGACATGTGCGAGGGCGGAGCTTAGTCGGAATCGTCATCAACCTCCTCTCCCGCCTTCGCGCCTCCTTTCTCATGCACAGAGGACGAAAATGAGCCCACTTGCGAGGCGTACAGCTTTAAAAAAATGAAAGTCGTTTACGACTCCCTGTAATGCGAATCAGAGCGCAGCTCTTGAGGAGGAGGGGAAGGCATGGGGGGGGGGGGGGTCACGGGACCTGGGGGGTCACGTGATCTCGCAGGGGGGGGGGTCACGTGACCTGGGGGTTACGTGACCTGGGGGCCACGTGACCTGGGGGAGGTCACGTGGCCTGGGGGAGGCCACGTGGCCTGGGGGGGGTCACGTGATCTGGGGGGCAACGTGACCTGGGGGGGGGCACGTGACCTTATGGTCCTCCCGAAGAAACCCGATGTCCTCCCGAAGGAACCCGAGGTCCTCCCGAAAGAATCCGAGGTCCTCCTGAAGGGACCCGAGGTCCTCTCGAAGGAACCCGAGGTCCTTCGGGAGGACCTCGGGTCCCTTCTGGAAAATTTACCCATGATGCACCGCGCGGTAACGCCGACGGCGACGCCGCTCAAGCCGGAAACGGGCGCTCAAGAGCTGCGCTCTAAAACTTGCTTTTTGTTACAGGTCTGTCTTATGACATTATTTTTCCACCAAGGTTGTTTAAAATAAATATTTTTACTTTGCATATGTGCTTTAAGGAAGTTAACAGATTAAGGTTCAGTTGCCTGAAGTCCTGGGCATATAGTGTAATTTTATGCATCCCGTTCGAGTTGTGATTTACAGCGCCTATGCATAAAAATAAAGAGACGTTGAAAAAGCGACAAACTGGAATGTTTTTGGGTTGTGGCTGTGAAAACAGACGTCGTTTTAATTTTCGATTTCCTGTGGGTTGATTTTAGTCAACAATTTCCTTGCTGAAACAGGCTTATCTTTGGCCTGTTATAATAACATGAAATATGGAAATATAAGAACCGCAAGAGAAAGGCACATAGCTAGAATTACCTTTTCTGGGGCATCCTAGGTTGGTTCGTTCAACATTTATGTTGCAGAAGATGATACAGCTATAATGCTCCAGTTTTAGGAGATATTCGAGAATGTAGTTAAGGAGTACAACATGTTTTACGAGTGTATAATGATATAACGCTTTAACAACAAATTGCGTTATATGTATTAAACGGCGACTTCGAGTCAAAGAAATCAAATAATATTGAAGTTGGTGTAGAGGGGTAATAGCTAGTGGGAAGCGACAAATAGAGCTACGCGTGAAAACATTGAAAATTCACAGGCGAGCTGGTGGTAGCTAATCATGTCGTTTAACACCTAAGGCCCGCTTCAGACGGGGCAACTTTTCCAGCAATTTTGAGGTTGCTGGCGGGTTGTTCCCTAGCTTTCCCTAGATCGACACGAATTGCTGAGATCGGGTCCGGCTCGAAACGGACGAGCAACTCAAACAACTCGAAGCCGTTTGAAGCGGAAGCAGCCAATCAGGGACGCGATATTTTCACGTGACACTCCCGTGGTGGTGATGATGACAGCTAAAGACTTGGTTCTGGTTTGAAATCGATCGTTTTCGGAAATAAACCTTTTCAGAAAGATGAGTTAGTATTCTCAACGCCATTCAAAGATATAAAAAACACGCTTTTAGCGCGTAGCTAGGTGTCTAAATATTGCAAGAAAATTCAAAGTGAATGATGATGATAACAAGTCGTAGGAATTTGGTTGCTGCGTGTGAACGCGGACGGCCCGTGTTGCTGGTGTTGCGACGTCAAGTTGCTGGGGGAAATTGCTCCGTCGGAAGCGGGCCTAAGACTGTGGAACAGGAAAGCAGAAAAAAAGTTAGTCGAAGGAATAGATACAAAAGGAAACGGCTCTAACTCTGCCAACTGAATTTTGTTCGAAAGTATCGTATTTATACCAATACTGTGGCTCTCAATCACCTTCTACGCAGTGATGTCCTTTGTTTAAAACACTTGCACATACAAAGAACATTCATATTCACAAGTGAAAAAGCAGCATGTGGTATTAGTGGTTCGTCGCAGAGCGCAATTAGAGTACAGATCGAAGTGCCCCGTTTATAGAACTCAGATGAACACCTAAGGTGTTTTGAATTATTCGCAGGGCATTGAATCAGAACGCGGAGTAAAGTTTCATTTCTGCATGGTGCGCCATCTGGGGTATTGTTCCTACCCAAACAATTCCCATGAGTAAGACGTGTACACCCTAACTTTATTTAATACAAAACAATCTTGCGACGAAAGTATGATAAATTCGAGACATCGACAAACCTACATACATTTCCCACCCCATGTTGGTGGCGTCTTCAGTATAAAGGAACGCAAATGAGGCGAGAGCTCGCCAGCCACAACATATTGCGAATATACTTATAAACGGCCGGTAGGTAACCACGGTTGGCATTTCGCACATTGATCATTCGGGACGAACGGCGGCACCAGAAGATTTTTTGGGCCTCAGCACTCTTCTCTTGTGAAGATCGTTGCATTGTCATAATTGAAGGTGTGTCTTGTCGTCCAGTAGTGTTCAATCAGTTCCTTCCTGCGCGTAGCGCTAATAGCGTTCGCCTCCTATCTTGCGTAGCTTTTTAAATCTGGTGACCCTCTTTCTTCTGACGTCACCAACGTAAGTCACGTCGCAATCACTGCACTGCACTTCAACGAGGTCACGTTTCTTGTCCCTTTTTGCTACTTTTGCCTGATTCGATAGTTTTAATTTCTGTGGTATTCTTGTGGAGATATATTATATTCAGTATAATTCCAAAGTACCTTCCTCTGGGAGGCATCACACAAAATGACATGTCGATTGGGAAATGCCAAACACAGAACAATCTATATAATTTGCGTAAGGAAGGCTTCAAAACTTACACCCATAATAAAATAAACATTGAATAAAAATATATTACCTTGGAATTAAAAATCTGACAGTCACCCTTGAAAAAAAAAACTATGCATTATTTTTTTTATAAATTCATACAAAACAGAGTGTTGTGGCCTGCGCTATTCTCCGTTCACCCTTCAGCTGAGATTGCAGTCACTGACACAAGCACGAGATCTCGAGGTCGCAATTTGGAAGCGTTCTTCCGCAGAACGAGCACTCGCGCTAGGAATGCACGTCGCAAAGCCAGGAGCGCGGTCTAGCTTGCGCTTGTAGCTTTGGCTGCAGTCCTAGCTTCAAAGTGAAAATAGCTTAGCGTGACTGAAAAATAACTCCTTTATTCTTTATCTTCTATTCTTTTTCACTCGTGGCGCAAGTACCACGCCGATTGCTCACGCTCTTGCGAGCGCGTGATTAGAGTTTGATTCTCGATGCCGTAGTGGTCGGACGTTCCTACAAAACTGGTGACCCAGGATTCGGCCAGCAACGCTGGCCGAATCCATTCCGGACATAGACCGCGGCTACGCTTCACCAGACGGTGACGTGATGGCAGCATCCAGTTCTGCTCTCGCTACCACCGAGCTATGACTTTCAGCGTTCTGGACAAAAAATTCGCAAGTCTGGTTCACGCAGGTCGTCGCCCGTTTCCATCTCAGGCTGACCACTTCGCAATTGACGTGCTATTACTCAGTGTGTCATGGTGCCGCAACGGCCTGCTACCGTACGCGTCGCTATCGTACGCCCATGGAAAACATAGATAAGCGCGGCACTCAGAGAATATACGGATTCCGCCACCTGGCACTTGGCTGTCTGCATGGCTCATGGCCCATCATCTGGCCACGAAGATGGGGCAAACAGATAGCTGCCATCGAGTGAGGGGTCGAGAGAGTCACAAAGCTTCGGGGATATGTCGAACTTGTGGGAATCAGACATCTACGTGGAAGGCGGTAATGACTACTTCAACTCGTGCGTTGAGTCGTTCGAGCACTCCTGGAGGTTACCCAGAGCAAGTACAGCAACGTCAAGAAGTCCACCTTCATCACCGCCCTCGGGAAACACCCGTACAAAACCGTGAAGGATCTGCTCCTGCCTGCGACCGTGGAGGACAAGTCGTTCGAGGACCTGGTAGAAGTCTTAAAAAAAAACCAAAAAACACTACGCTCAAAGAAGTCAAGTAATAGCAGAAAGTTTTAAGTTTAACCGTTGATACCAGCTTGAAACCGAGTCAATTTGACGTTTCCCATGGAACTATGACACTTGGCAATCAAGTACGCATTCTGTAACTTCCCTGACGACGCATTGCGTGACAGGTTTGTCGCGGGTTTAAGTAAACTGGCAATTCAAGCAGCGCTACTTGAGAAGAAAGAGCTGAACTTCGAGAGTGCTTGCGAGCTTGCAAGAGCCACCGAACTCATTGAGAAAGAGTCCAACGGCTTCAAACCGTCGGAGATTGGTGTCCCAGGAGAAAGGAGCAAACACGCTGTCCGGAAAAAAAGGGCCGGCTACAGCACAAGAATAAGGTTAGCACACCTTCAAGTTTCTTTTTAAACGGCACCTGCAACAGATACGGCGACTCAACAAGCACGACGCCAGCAGCAGCAAGTATCGCAAAACAGGATGTCACTGCTGTAAGGGTCTCAGGCACTTAGCCAAAGCTTGCATGAAACGCAAGCGGAAGCCGGTTAACGCGTTAGAGGCGAAGCGCGAGCATGACCAGTTGCAACTCCTCCACATTCGAGAAAGCAAGCAGCCTTATCTAGTGGAAGTGAAGATTGTTGGACGGCCTGTCAGTATGCACATAGATACCGGAGTAGCCGTACTTATTATTAACTAAGAGGTCTACGCCAAACTGCTATGACAACACGGGCTGGAACAATGTACACTAGAGTAAAACTACAGACGGCGGCACACCACTACAGACAAGGGGACAGGCGACCGTCATTTTAGAGTACGACACCCGAACAATTTTCTACCAGTAATTGTCGTGCCGGGAACATAACCACGCCTGTTGGGGTGCGACCGGCTTACAGAGCTGAAGTTGAACTGGAACCATGTGCTCAGTGTAGAAGTGGAAAAGAAAGCAAGCGGTCTACTTGAGAAGTACAAGGACGTGGTATCTTCGGAAGTAGACCAGCTAAAATAACAAGAAGCGCAAGTAGCGTTGAAACAAGGAGCCTGTCCTGTTTGCCGCAAGGCTCGTTCAGTCACTTAGTCATTGCAAGACGCGATTGAGTTACAAATTCAGAGTCTGCAAGAACGAGGGATCCTGGAGCCGGTCCTGGGGAGCGACTGGGCCACGCCGCTTGTTGTCCTTTCGAAGGCCGAGCTCAAGGTGAGACTGTGAGGGTTTACAAAATCACACTGAATTCATGCATAAAGAGGGATCATTACCCGCTTGCACTTGTAGAAGACATCTTCTCGGTGATTATTGGCGGAAACGTCTTCACAGTGTTATACTTCACACCAGCATACAAGGAAATTCAAGTGCAAGACCACGCCCAGAAGTTGCTAAGAAATAATACGCAAATCGATTTATTCAAGTGCTTACGCATGCCGAACGGAATCTGAAGTGCTCCGGAAATTTTTCAGTCCGTGATGGACTTGATGTTCAAGGCACTCGGGGGAGTAGCGTGCTAACAAGACGACGCCCTATTTATGGGTGCTTCAATCGACGAATGCATGAAGCGATTGCAAGCCGTACTTGGAAGGTTCCAGATCCACGGAGTTCGACTGAGGCAGAAAAAAAAAAAATGAAAGACTTTTACAATCCCCTGTAACGTCGAATTACAGCGCAGCTCTTGAGGAGGTAGAGGGCAAGGATCAGGGAGGAGGGTATGCCCCTTCTCATACGTACGCTCCTCTCCTGCTCCTCGCCTATTTAGCGGGAAATTTGCGCTAAATTTCCCACTAAATGTAGCGGAGAATTTTTTTCCGCTAAATTTAGAGGAGACTTTTTGCCGCTAAGTTTGGCGGAAACTCTTTCTGCTAAATTTAGCGGGGAACTTTTTCTGCTAAATTTAGCGGGGCAGTTTTTCCACCAAATTTAGATAAAATTTTTTTCAATTAACCCATAATGAAACGCACGGTGACGTCACGAGTGACCCTCGTGACGTCACCTCGTGACGTCACGTGTGATGTCATTATGGGACACCTCCCATAACGCAACGCGCGGTTACGCCAACGCCGACGGCAACGCCGACGCCACTCAAGCCGGAAACGGGCGCCTAAGAGCTGCGCTCTAAAGTGTAAGTTGTTTTCAAACTTCTATCTAGTACTTGGGCCACATTATTTAGAGTTCTGGTGTGCGGCCCTGCGTGAAACATGTTGAGGCTGTCAGTAATGCGCCAGCTCCAACATAGCAAACGCAATTGAAAACCTATCTTGGCATGCAAGCATTTTCTTTGAAGTTCATTCCGCACAAATATGCGAAGCTAAAACCGCTCTACGAGCTTCTACAAAAAAGCGTAATCCGGCGTTGGTAAGATATCGGAGAAAGATGTCTCCTAGAAACCAAAAATGTGCTTACAAAAAACAGCGTCCTAACATTCTACGACCCGTCGAACCCGGTAGGTCTATTAGCTTCGCAAACACATCTGCCTACGGATAGGGAGGTTCGCGATTTCATGTTGTGGAGGGCTGTGAAAAGCCAATCGCAAACGCATCGCGAACCATCAGCAAGGCAGGGATTGTGCATGTAATTTGAAAAAAAGAAGCGCTTCCGTTCGTGTTCGGCATAGAACGCTTCTTCAAATACATTACTGGCCGCGAATTCACAATCTACAAATATCATATCCCGCTAAAGGATTTTTCCAATGCATGACAAGTCTATTCCGGCATCAGCCGCCACACGCATGCAGTGATAGATGCTTTTGCTGGGAGCGTATCGATACATGTAGCAGAATAGAAAGGGCTCATCGGCCGCGAATGCAGACGCACAATCGCGAATTGCGTTAAAGAACACGTATGACGTAAGCGCCTACGTCCAGTTCTTCTCGACATAAGATGAGTTACCCTTATCAACCGATCACATCCGTCGGGAAACAAAAATACAGAGTACTGTTCAAGGTACTGATCTAAAGGCAAAAAGAAGGGCCCGCAAAGGAAGCGGTGATGACTTATTGCCATGTTTTGCGAGGCGTCACAAACTATCGGTTGAAAACGACTGCATCACTTGGATAAATCGTGTGGTCGTGCCGAGTTCTCTGCAGCATTCGGTGTTGCTACTTTCACAAGAGGGGCACCCAGGCAGAACTCGGATGAAATTGCTTCTGCGAAGCCACGTCTGGAGGCCAAAGCAAAGTGAGGACATTCAGCAAACTATGAGGGTCCAGCTTGTCAGTTAACTCAAAACGTTGTACCATGCCTTCCCGTAACGTCTTGGGAGTGGCCATCACGACGCTGGAAAAGGATCCGCCTGGACTTCGCGTACAGAAATCTTCATTGGTACCTCGTGCTGGTGGATACGTACCCTTAATGGGTCGAGGTTGTCGGCGTGACTTCCAAAACTGCTTCAAATCCGCCTAAAAAATTCGCACCATTTTCTCAGTTTTGGGACTACCGGGAGAAGTAGTCACTGACAAGGGGTCGCAGTTTGTTTCGGCGGAGATTAAGACGTTCCTCTCAGCCAATTAACTACACCACAAGACGACACTCCTTACTACCCCGCGTCTAATGGCACAGCCAAATATCTAGTTCAGACCTGAAGAGAAATATACAAAGGCAAGTGAAAGATGAAAAACAGGCCGGAATTTACAAAACAACCCGCATCATATCGATCAGTTTTTGTTTCCCTATACGAGCACGCAATGTTCAGCAACTTGCAAGACGCCAGCGGAAATGTTCCTTTCATGATCGCCCGGAACGCGACTCAGCTTCTGCATCCGGAGCTGAGCAATCGCCTGGCGTCGGTGTGCAACGCGAACTGATTCCCGGTGGTGTGAGTTCAAAGAAGGCGACGAGGGTCATGTAAAGAGAACCAGACCATGTCAATCGGAATGGGTAGTGGGCATCGTCCTAAGACGGATCAGCGTGGTGACGTACGTTGTAATCGTGAACAATCCAGAGCGTTTTGTGCATGCTGACCACTGAGTAAAGGGGACGTTTCCCTTCTATGAGCAAACTGTGGTTTGTAGTCCTATACCATTTTCTAAACACATTCTAGCCTAACCCCAGTTGGACTAAATCCCACCGGCACCAGAACGCAACATTCTGGAGCCCTCTTAGAGAAGCCTAGGCGACAAAAAAAAAATAGGAGAGCCAACGGCGCCGTAATCAATAGTTTCCGACAGCAGTTTCCCGGAAGCTCTCCCATCCCGTCTGCTTTACAAGACGTCAGCGAGCCATGGAAGAACACAGCGTCACCTGAAGCACAAGAGCGTCGCGACCGCCGGAACGCTGGGCTTACAATCAAAACAGAAAGGGGGGGGGGGGAGGGTTGTGTTGCGTGATAGTGCCGCAACTCGCGGCTATTATACGCGCCGCTAGCGTACGCCTCTGTAAACCCTAGATAAGCACGACACTGAGAATGACCAGATTCAGTTCCCTGGCACGTAGCTGGCTGCATGTCTCATAACACATTAATTATCGCTTCGTCTCATCACTGCCTGCAGAAATCGCAGATAAATTAGACGACATGTTGGGTTTACGCCACCTGAAGACGCCTGAGAACAGCTGAAAGCAGCGATGCTAGCCATAACGAGGGCACCAGAGAGGTCCGGCATCCAACAGCTCCTCACCGCCGAAGAGCTCGGATACCATCGCCTGACTCAGCTTCCACACAATCTTCCGAAGCGCAGATTTCGATCCTGATCGAGAGTTTCCTTTAGAAGCTGCCGCAAAGCATGTATATAACCCTGGCCGCGGCGGATGACATGTCCCTTGACCGCCTAGCAGTGCTTGCTGACCGCAACGAGGACTTTTTCTCACCGAATGTGAGTGCCTTCAAAATACCGGATCATACATCTTGGGAAGCACGAGCGTAAAGCCTCGAGGCCCAACGAAATTACCTCAGGAGTTCCATCACCGCCTTGGGTCAAGCCCAGTCAGAACAAGGCGATCATCGCGACGAAGTCAATCCCATCGCGGGTCTGCATCCCGGCGATCTTCGCGTTCTCCTGACCAGCTCTGCCGGCACTACCGCCGGTTCAGTGAGCGAGCAACCAGGTGAGAACAACCCTGCACTTGGTGAGGTCGGAGTAGGCCGAGCCCCGGCAAAAGCAGCGGCAGGAGACCTAGGCCTGAAAACAAGCAGCTTGTTTTATGTTGTCTCTCGGATTGCAAGGCAGTGTTTTCTCATTCACAGTGAAGTTGATTTTAGCGTCTTACCAGCATCACGCGCTGACTGCCAGCAGCGTCAGGCCCCTTCACCTTCCCTGCGTGCCGTCAACAGCTCTGCGATCGCCACCTATGGGCAACGATCCCTCACCTTCGACATAGGACTGCGATGAGGATTTCGAAGGGTCTTTTTCGTAGCCGACTTCTGACTGCGAACCTGAGGAGCAGATGTTCTCTCGTGTTAGTGTGTCTGTGAACCTGCAGGCGTGACGACTAATCGATGCGACATCATTATCGGTGCAAGGCATATTTTCCAGGTTCACGATGTTTCTGTTGTGACATCTTCCTGGCACCTCGCGCTGTGAAGCCGCCCTGGTGGAACACCCAGCGCTCACAAAGCCCAGTAATCTTGAACTACCTGCCAAGCATGGAAACGCTCATTACATCTTGATTACCGGCCCACCATCTCCGTGTGCCCCCGTTGAATTGCCGGTGAGGGCCTCACTATCGCGCGTCGTGAGTGTGACCATATGTACCAGCTAGGCATCATTCGACCCCCACGAAGCAACTGGTCATCACCTCTGCACATGGTCCCAAAAAAAGACCCCAACGACTGGCGACCGTGCGGTGACACTCGAAGCCAGAATGCCAGCGCAGTGCCCGATCGCTACCTTCTGCCACAACCCCAGAGCGTTTTGACAAGTCATGCTGGCACGACCATCTACATCGTGAATGAGTTGGTGATAGCGTATCACCAGAATTATCTGGAGCCGGCAGACGTACCTAAAACAGCACTCACTACCATATTCGGATTGTTTAATTACGTCGGAACGCTGCTCGGGCTTTCCAAAGATTCATGGAAGAAGTCACTTGAGGACGAGTCTATGTCTTCGCCTAACGTGATGCTCTTCTGGTGTCTAGTTCCACACCGGACGAAGACGAACAACTCATCCGCATTTCGATCGACTGCCGGCAGAAATTTAGCCATGTCATCAACCGTCCCTGCCAAATTAATCGCCAAAATAGACAGCTTGGAATTCATTGGCCATCGCGTCACCCCGCTGAGAATCCAAATACTAGAAGACAAAGTCAAGGCGGTTTGTGAGTTTCTACAACCAACATCACTGCGCCAGCACCGAGGATTCAGAGATCTGGTCAATTTTATCGCAGATTCATACCAGCGTGCGTCCTGTGTCCTACTTTGTGTCCCGTCCTTTTTTCGCTGTTTTAATATGTCGTTCATACCACACTACACGAAAATTCTTGAACCCATGACAAAGCTCACAAAAACAAAGAAAGAACATTCTTCAAAAGTGCAGTAAAGCGAAAAGGTTGCGTCAGCCTATTGCACAGTGAAAAAGGCCTTGGCCAGCGGAACATTTCCTCTCCACCTGCGTCCTGATGCACCTGCCCACGTCCCGATGCACCTACCCACGTCCCGACCGATGCTTCTGAGACAACTGCCGGAACTGTTCTTCAACAGATCTTGGACAGAGTCTGGAAGCCACTTGGCCTCTCTTCACAAAAACTCAAGCCCGTGGAAACGCGGAACATTGCCTTCGGACGGGAAATGCTCGCTGTTTGCTTGACTGTGAGACAGTTTTGCTATTTCCTCAACGAAAGGCAGTTTGATGTGCTCATAGACCATAAGTTCCCTACGTGCGCCTTTCATGGCAACCACACAACCTCCTCAGCTTGGGAGATAATACACCTTGCCTTCTTTTCCGAGTTGACGGCTGTCCTTCTTTACGTCAAGGGCCTAAAGAGCAGCTCGGCCGGTACGCTTTCTCGCTTTGAAACTATTTCCTCGTCCTCGGGCATGGTATGCTTTCCGACCCTCGCTGATGCAGAGCAGGCGGAGTAGGAATTGCAAGTTCTTCGAAACGCAGCGACATCGCTGGTGCTCAGGGACATACCACTTCCGAGCTCGTCGGGGGCAATGGCATGTAACATATCAACCGCGACGGCTGGTCCTTTCGTCATGTTTGCCTTGCGACGCCAGATCTGCGACCGGCTGCACGACATCAGCTATCTAAGCATTTGGCCCACTCAGCGTCTGCTCAAAGCACGTTATGTAAGGCCGAAAATGAATGCTGATGTTCGGAGCTGGGAAAAAGCTTGTCCAGCTTCCCAAAGTGAGTAGGCAAACAATAATACTGTTGAATCCATTTGCACCACCCAATCCACGATTCGATCAAGTGCTCATCGACATCGTAGGCCCCCACCCACCATGCCAAGAATTCATTTACTTTCTAACGTGCGTTCACCCTTAAATTAGGTGGCCTGAAGCAATTACACTGGCCGACATCTCTGCTGAGACCGTCGTAAGTACATTTGTAGGAACCAGGGTTTTTTGCTTCGGCAGCCCATCTATGTAACAACGGACAGAGGACGCCAGTTCCAGTGCGTTTTGTTCACTGTTCTGACGCAGCTGCTCGGGACCCGCCGTGTCCACACCTCCACATACCAGCCGTTGGTAAACGGCGTGGTAGAGCGTTTACACAGGTAGCTCAAGGCGGCGATCTCTCTGCGGGACGGGCCTCTTGAATAGGCCGACCGTGTTCCTGTTGTCCTTCTCGGCATTCGGTCCGCGTTCAAGCAAGACCTGAACTGCACCCCTAAGCACGCAATACCTGAACTGCAGAGTTGGTGTATGGCGCACCAATCATTTTGCAAGAATCCTTCCTTGAAGTACAGAAAGCATTGGTGTTGCATTCACCACAGATCTACCTGGAAAATATGCGGCAGACCTTTCAGCAGCTAAAATTAACACCACCTCGGCTGCCAAGCTCCCAGATAGGCTCTGTGAGCCAAGATTTCGCAACGTGCTCATAAATGTTTCTAAAAAAAGACTGTAAAAAAAAAACGATTCACGACATACTACGACGGATTTTCAGTCATCAGCCTACTGCGACAACCATGAGTCTAACTTTCCATAGCCGAACTGAAGTCGTTGATACGGTCCGTGTCAAGCCAGCCTTCGTAGATGACGCTCTGCTATCTTCTGTTGTTCAGCAAGGAGTCGCCGGCACGTCAATCAGTGCGCCAGCCGCCACAAAGCGTGTCTCGGGGAGCAGGTGACTCGGTGTTTACAATCGCAATCGCAAACAACACCTTCTTCTACTTTACTTTCTGATTCTAAGAGAGGGGGGGATGTAGAGTCTCGTGCGATCATGACTGATAAACAAAATTTTTATTTACTTTTCCTTTTTGCTCGTAGTGCGAGAAACCCGCCGGGTGCTCACGCTTTGGTAAGCGCGTGATCAAAGTGTATGATTCGCAACGCTGCAGTGGTCTGACGTTTGTAGAAGGGCAAATCAGTTGCTTTAAGCAACGAAATAGCACAATAAGGACACTATTAGACTGTAAGTTAACTAGTATGTACGAAAAGAAAAAACAATTTAATTTCCTGTCACCTTGCAAATAACACAAAACAAACTATCGCATAGAAGACCAAGCTCTAACCATTGAAGCGGTAAAAATACATATTGTTTTCTAATTATATATATATTTTAAATACTGTTTTTCGTTTGACTTTTTTATGCTCAATTAAAGCCATTTTTATAACACGCTTAACAGTTAATTCCCTGTATTTATAAAGTGCTGAGTGAATGGCTTTAGTGTGGAGTACTTTTGATTGTTTTATTTATTCTATTGATTTGAAAACACTATCAGTCCCTCGCGGGACTATGATAGAACTGGGCCTATGTTTTTTTCTGGCAAAAAAAACAAAAAAAACAACAAAAAAGGCGACCTACATTTGAACAAGAAAAAACACAATAAAATGCGCTAACAAATTTTCAGGTGGGTTGGCAAAACTGCCATACAAACACATTGACTCAGGCAATGTTTTACTGAACGATAAGCTTAAATAGCACAAACGCATGAGCAAAGCGCGCTCAATAAGAATTAAAAAAGAACAATGTTTCTTTCCCTTTTCTTTTACAGGTCACGAGAGGCGTCAAAAGACGCAAGGAATGAACAGAAAGATTCAAGCGAATGACAGAAGACAGCATCATAAGAGAGAGAGTTCCAGTCGCTGATAGTTAAAAGGGGAAATGAATATTTAAAGGAATCCTTCAAAGTTTGGGGCTGAAGAAGGCTACGGCTATGTTTCTTGGGAGTAATTCTGCTTACATCAGAAGTAACGTACGCTGTTCTATCTACCTGCAGGACGTCGTTTAGAATCATATAAAAAAATTAATTTTTTTCGGAAAGGGTATTGGAAGGTTAGTTTGTCAGTGCCGTGACGTTGGAAAGTCCAATCGACAATATTTGGATTAAATAAAACGCAATGCAAGCCACCTGCACTCTTCGTAATTTATTCACTTCTTGAATAGTGTAAGGATCCCAGATTTTACATTCATATTCCACTGATGGACGTACGAGTGTTTTATATCACATAAGTTTTGCATCTTCTGAGCTTAGCTAAAAGGACCGCAGCATATCGCGGCAGAAACAATACCTTGGCAGAAACGTGTTTGGTATTTTCTCATAACCGGTCGTTTTCCTACAATCTAGATTAAGTTCTACGATTTCCTCCAAAGATAATTGTACATCCGGGATAGGAGGCACATCTCCTTTGTTCAACTCCGGCGTTGCCCCATCATCATAGGAATATACGGTAGAAAAAGGTTAATAATTAACTTTAAATAATACTTAGGAATATACGGCAGTTAAAAGTTAATTCGCCATTTATATGCTCTTTTGTGGGATGAATGAAACGGCCAAAATTTGGCTAGAGGTCGAAAGAGAAGAAGGTTGTCATAGTTTTGTTATAATATTTATGTTTTGTAGCTTTATACAACATTGTGAGGTTTTGGCTAAGCCACCCAAGTAGCTGACGTCCACCCGGAATAAATACGCCCCAACCCAAATTTGTGTCCGAAGGCGTGATTTTGTTTTTCATGTAAATCATACTTTATTGATCCGGGGATTATGCGTTGTATTCGTTTTGGCCTAGTAGCTGCGTTGTTTCCTAAACACTTCGTAATGAGCTCTTTCAAGTAAAGCCATATGCTAATAACCGTTACAGCCAGTTTATCCGGAATTCACAGAATGGTTCAAAGTTATAAGAGTAGTTCACATAAAATAGACTCATCGTCAGCTTCATGAAAATCACAATGCAAACGTATGCAAACTTTTCAGCATGAATTGCTACACTAGGGAGACATAAATACACCATGGAATGTTCGGAGATACAAAGCAATACTGTCGTAAGTAACAAAAAGCAAGTTGTCCTTAAGAAAATCTAGACGGGAACTAAACGAACATTGAATTCTTGTAGGATATTGACAACTTGAGTGAATTTCTGTGGAAAACATTATATCCATTAAAGCGGAAGATACTACGGTTTCACTAGACGTTGGTACTAAAGCATCCCAATCAATATCCCTAAAATTCAAATCACCCGAAATAATCATTCTCAGGGAGCGCGCACAAAGTTTGTTTAGAGAGTAATTTAATTTATTTACAAACTCAAATCCCATTCTAGACGCTGGACGCACAGCTCGCAAAATGTATTAAATTTTGCCAAACTTAACTTTGCACTTTTTTATGTCAATACCGCCTTTTAGTTTTGTACAATCTAAACACACCTTCACAACTATTACGACGCCACCCCTTCTACTTTCTCGGTTCTTTCTGAACAGTTTGTTGCCAGGTGAAATGATTTCGCAATGTAACACAGATGGGTATATCCAATTTTCTGTGATAACGACTGCGTGTGGGTCGTGTTCAATCTGTATATGCTCAAGAATAACGACTTTTTTACTATGCTCCTTGCCTTCATATTCACGACTATCAACACTTTTGAGCCGTTTGGCAAAACCTGTAATTTTCCAGCCTGGTTTGAAGGCCTGCACGGAACACGCGTGGGCAATTGCACTCTTTCTCTCTTTTTGACGTTCCGGGCATACATTACGTCGCCAATCGTTTACTCGTACAACCACGCAACATTCTCCCCACCTTCTCTGTTAACCTTAGCGCTGTCACAAAGTTGTTTCTGTATTTTCCTGAGCTGTATTGGGACGTTTTCGTTAACAAAACATCAGATCCTTTTATTTTACGCGCATTCCAAGAGCAATTTTTCTTTAATTAAATTATTACGTTTTAGGATAGTGGGGCGTACACTGCCAGAGCATCGTCTTCCAAATCTATGAATTCTTTCAACACTCTTCACGTTGAGTTGCAGCTTTTCTGGAAACACTCCATGAACTACACTGTTAGTTAATTTGTCCTATGTATTGTTGTCAAGCTTTCTTTATGTCATAGATGATAAGCATATTGCGTTTACTTCTGTTTTCTAAGCCGTCGATCTTTTCTTCTAGATTGTTGACACAAACTTCTAGACTCAAAATGTTTTCTTCCGAAATATGGAAGCTGTCAGTCAACTGAATAAACGGGAAGTCGACGCCTCAATCGCCGTCAAGCGAATATTTGAGAAGCACTTTGTTGAACCCATGTTTAATTTTGAATGAGTAATATCGGTGTATTGATAGCGGTCATCAGCATGACTGGTATATAATTCAATGCCTGAAGAAATGTATCATAGGGCGTTCTCCCGCTGTGCACAGGCAGAGGCCTGTAAAATGCTCTCGACAGCACGCCTTCTGAAAGACTCCGCTCTCAGCAAGAGAGCTTCCGATTCCCAAGGAAGACAGAAAAAAAAAACACAATGGTTGGCAGTGACTAAAGTAATTAGAAAAACCTGTGTTACTCATTTAATTAGCAAGAACGCGGCATTACTGAAACGTGGCATGCGTACCTGCTAAATAAAATCTCAAGAGAACAGTTAAAACACTCACAAGTGTGCTACAAAAATGTTCACTTATTAGAAGTTTGGCACGAATGCAAAGCCACATAAAAATTTCATACTTCTTGCAGCGATAAAAATCACCAGGGAAGGCCGCACGAACGACTTATTTTTGAAAGTGTAGTGAATATCAATTTGCAAAATTAATGGAGCGCCTCGTTTACTTTACAGTCAGCGACATTATCGTATGGGGCTGACGGCGTGAGGGAGCAGCTTTTAAAAACGCAAATAAGGATGACAGGAACTGAATGATATGAAATACGCCAATTTGTTCCCTAAAATGGTCATTCCCTCGTGTGCTTCGTGTTGCTTGTTAAAGAAGGTACACAATATAAAGGTACTTAGGCGACAACGCCGTTCAGCCCATCCTAATAGAGTTAGGGTGTGCTGTAAGAGCACGCATAATTCGGCCTACATTCCTGCAGAAACCCCGAAGACGCACTCGCTGCTATTGGCTGGAGTACGCAAGCAAAGGTCGAGGTTTCCAAACCCCTCTTATTCTAAATTGCTTCATCCATATGGACAGCAGCGAGAATGTTGTTTTTATTTGTTGAGTCTCTATTTACAGGAGTCATTGGCCGTATAACTGGCTATATAACTCACCTGCACAAACCGGCAATGAGACATCGCCAAGATGACATCATATTATCGCGTGACCGTGACGCCTCGATGTCCGGTCCTAATGACTTCTGAAGTTAGTGTCACGTGACGTCATGGTGTCACGAGACGACATGATGTCACTGTCACACTCCATTATGCTCTCGCGTGAAATCATTTTGTCACGTTAGGCCAAGATATCACGCTACGTCGTGTCACGTGAAATTAAGATGTGATGTGGCCTCATGGACAAGCTATAAGTTGTAGGCATTGTGAGCAGCTTTGGGATGATGTCGAAGTGTCATGTGACGTGACACTATGACGTAATCGAGGCTACATGCCATTCACATGCTCTCTCTAGGGACCCCTAAATACTATGTATTATCTATATTTTAAGGGGCCACAGACCAATCTCAGGCATACTGTAAACTAAAGTAGCTCGGCTTTATATTTAATCAACGATATTAGATAAGCTCACTTTCATTCTGACAGCGCGAAAATAATTATGTTGAAAAATACGGCAAATTTCGCAACACAAAAGCTCACAAACAAAAAAGAAATGAAGAAAGAGTTTGTACGAAAACGAAAAAAAAAAAAACATGTTAATCATCTGCCTTCTATCATCTGCACCCCCCTCTCCCTTTTCCGTCAGAACAGATCAAGATCGTTTCTGAACCGCGAGAGCCGCAAGTTACAAATACTTTCGTCAGAGTTGAGTAGAACGCTGCTCCAGAGGTACAAAAATGCGCACGGCGTCGATTCTTGATCGGTATACAAGCGTATGAAGGCACAAAGACGCAGCACTTCGGTGTGCAATTGAAGCTTTGATCACACCCTGAGACTGGAAAGACTGGGGATTGACGAGCTGTGCTTCTTTCCTTCTGTGCTGCGCTTTCATAAAACTTTCTTCAAGATATTCCCAAATGCAACATTGACCGTTCACACAAGGTTTAAAAAAAAGAAACCTTATTTGGCTAATGACGGCGAACGAGCAGAGAACGTGTCCTCGGCATGCTGCCGCACATTCCCCGGAACGCTCCAAAGGGTCCACTTCAGTACATGGCAGATGGCCTCCGGGTCGCCGCGCTGGCGCTGCAGCGACCAAGCGGGGATGCGCGAACCAGCATATTTTCATGAATATTATTGCGTAGCCCCAAGTAAGAGCGACGTTTTACACATCTTAAGCGCAACTTAGGCTGTTTGGCAAGAACGTCGTCACCTCGGCACTGAGTTATATCGCATCGCCATCCTTCTAACAGATCGTAACTACGCTTCTAACATCACCGCATCGCTCTCATATTCTCATAATTTTCTATCGTGAAGTTCTCCTGTCACAATCGCTTCGGTGGCTGCCACAATATCACTACCACGAATATCGAAAATGCTACAGATCAAACTCCCCCGGAAAAGGCGGTGAAGAGAACCACTTTGGCTTGCAGGACTCAATCCGCCACTTTCTCATGGATTGGATGGAGCCGCTCGGCGAGCGCGTGCTATTTGCCAAGAGAAGGGGCTAGTAGAATTCTGCTGCCTGGGGCGATTGGCTGAGTAGCAGAGCGGAGTTGTTTTTTGTTAGATGAAAAGGCTTTTCTCCCTATGTGCGGACGACGCATTGACTAAGTGACTGCCGCGAATGCCTGTTGGCTTTGAGCATACAATTCCTGTTCCGCGTCCCATAATTCTCGAAAGGTTTGAAAGATTGGTAAAATGAATCCGCATCTTTGTCTCTACAGAGCGGTGTGCATGTTATTGAAGAAAAAAATCGGGTTTAATCAAATAAAGAAAAAGTTATGGTAATGTTTGATGAAGTGATTCGTATTGACGTTTCTGACGTACAAAAATCGTTTGGTTTGGATGCCGAGTTGAAGGGTTTCGTTTTTTCCGATATATCCGAAAAACGCTCGCCTGTTTAAATTGTGTCAGTAACTCAGCATTTTGAGGTCATAATAGCAATTAAGAAATGAAAATGTCAACATTGCGTCAAAGAGGAAAGTTAATGGTACTAAAAAAATGACCGCATCTCCACGTGGTGAATGATGTTGATTGGGGCGAAGCTCTGGTGGTGCTGATGATGCTGATTTTATAGTTCATAGGTAGTGCTGATGGTGCTGATTTTTTTTATTGCTCACAGTTAGTGCTGAGTTCCGGGTTGCGTTTCGACTTCATTATTACTGCTTTATAGTCGGTGAAATGCAGAGCCAGTGGTTCTTCTAGCGGATTAGCTTGGATCCGCTAGAAGCCGTGGGAACATATCTCCACCGCTTAAGTCAACGGTCCATGTCAGAAAGAGAATGTGTGGTATGGAACGTGGTTATATACGCATTTGAGCATTTGACCGCAGCGCCCTCTCGTCTATAAACGTTCAGCCAATGCATGCAAAGTTTAACGCGATTATATATGCATTTGACCGCAGCACCCTCTCCTGTATAGACGTTGAGCGGCTACATGGAACGTATCATCCATGACATCCCCAGCTCTTGAGTTACTACCACATCTCAGAGACCCTACTCGTCCCGTAGTCATGTCCGAGTGGTTAAGTCGATGGACTAGAAATTTATTGGGGTCTCCCCGCACAGGTTCGAATCCTGTTGACTGCGCAAACATTTTTTTTTTCTTTTTTTAAGAAGACAGATAAGATGGCAACCAATGTGAGCACGGACGGACGGACGGACGGACGTACAAGGCTAGACCCTAAGGAGCTTCGCCCCTAAAACTTTTTTTTTATATTGAAAAGGAGGGATTTCGTTTCTTCTATTCAATATAATAAAAAACAAAGCCGGAAGCAAAAACCGAGGACAAACAAAACTTGGGACGTTTTGCTTTCCCTTTTTCGACTGTCTCGGGTTTCAGTATGTCGAATGTGCCGAGCATCTGAGAGAGAGGAGGAGACAGGAGCGCCCGTGGGCGTCAGAACGCTGAGCTCTGGTTGGAATGATTATTGATTCGTGATTAGTGGGTAGACCTTAAGCCCCTTGCCTTTGTCTCCGATGCACGTGTCGAATGCAGAACGCCGGATGCCGCCGTTCCGCATTCTGATTCATCTGACGAGTACAATGGAGAATAAGACGGCGAGCTTTAGGTTTGTCCTCTAATCATTAACACCAGAGCTCAGCATTCTGACGTACCCACGCGATCTTCTTTCCTCTGGAAATACTGGAGGGGAAGACAAAGACGACGACGATAAACCCATAGCTGTGTTAGAGAGTCTATGTGTGTGGTGTCCTTTTTATGTGCCTCACTCTCAGGAAGTTAAAAGGCGTTATACCCGCACCAGCTGGCTGCCACCATCTATACCGTCTCGTATGTTCTTTCCTCCTCTTCCCAGTCTCTCGGCGTAAAACAACCTGCTTACCAGCATTGTATTGTTATCTTCAATTCCCTTTTATTTCGTCAGGACTACAAGTCTGTACAGTTCTGGGCCACAAAAAATTCCACCAACCATGTTTACATCAATGCAACTAGAGTGCATCGACTCCTTTCTTGGAATTGACCGACGCGCCAACGTTCACGTTAATGTGCATCAAGTCCAACGTAAAGATGGCACCATGCTGTGTAAAATCTCAGTTAAAGCTGCATTTCCAGCGCCACCCGCGGCATTTATTCACATTTTGCGGCCTGTGTTTCGCGCGCGGAGGCCTTTTGGACGGCTTGAAGCTGAGCTAGTTGGTTCATGCTTGTTAAAGTGCCAGCTGAACGTTTTCGGGACACACACACAGAGACGAACAAAAGGGGCAGACACACCGCTGGACTAGCAACCATTGTAATGAAATCTTCTCTCTCTTGCGTCTAACTATTGCGCTAAACAGATTCTTCCTCTTCTTCTATATCTGAACCTTCGTCTACCACTCTTCCTCTTCTTTCATGCGCCTGTCAAGTGTGCAGTTCTTCGCAGGTATACCAGTTCCTTCTGGTGCAGCGCGATTGACGGTGCACTCACGCAATGATCCCCCTTCGCGTCAATAGCAAGGGCCTCAAGAATTTCTCGAAAAACCCTTGTGTGATGTTTTGCCAGGATCTCAATATTGGCTAGGTTTGGCGCACATCACAGCAGCAGGGAACCTCGCGGCCCATTGTGGGGTGTGCACATGTGCGCCAAACCTTGCAAATATTGACAACCCGGCAAAAAATCGCACAAGGGTTGCTCGAGAAATTCTTGAGGCCCTTGCTATTGACGCGAAGGGGGATCATTGCGTGACTGCACCGTCAATCGCGCTGCACCAGAAGGAACTGGTATACCTGCGAAGAACCGCACACTTGACAGGCACATGAAAGAAGAGGAAGAGTGGAAGACGAAGGTTCAGATATAGAAGAAGAGGAAGAATCCGTTTTGCGCAATATCTAGACTAAAGAGAAAGAACATTTCATTAAAATAGATGCTAGTCCAGCGGTGTGTCTGCCTTTTTCGTTCGTCTCTGAGTGTGTCCTGAAAATGTTCAGCTGGCACTTTAACAAGCCTTTTGGACGAGCACAAAGATCTAACCGCTTTTCGCAATGCTCTGCAAAAAGTTATAGGATGCAAGCAAGTGATTTGGGCTCTGGGCCGTGTCATTCTGGAACAAAGAAAACGTGTCTATATTGTTTGCGGCAGATTGCAATACACCATCTCCACTCCAACCATGGACACGCCACAAGGCTGTGAGGCTCCGGTGGAAGCAGGAGCAGCACTGGGGTAGGATACGCTCGCTCTGCGGTACCAGGGCTTGGAGCTCCCGACGTCGTTCTTGCTTGCAGTATAGCCCGTAGAAACTACCTCCGATGTGCTAGTTGTTATTTGCAAGGCCACGGCGGAGGTCACCCTCACCGAGCAGCTATCTGTGTTCAGCTGGACGCCGAGTGGAAGGGCAAGAAAAGCTTGCGTTTCTCGTCGAGACAAATTGCGGAGGGACACCTGGGACTGTGCTACTTTTCTTTACGTTGCCAACAAGATTGGGCGCCTCACTGTTCTGAGCTGGATTTTTTCATAAACAGGACGCACAAGAGCGTGGGACCAGAGCAAACTCTTGCAGCAAGCTTCTTCCCCTAATCCCCCCTGTTTCAAGATGCAATGCGACCTTCGTTTACATGGGCTCTATGAATGCGCATTTGCTGATGTCACTCAACTAACGTCTAGGATTTGAATGCTATGCGCTTCCTTAGAACATTATAATATTTACATGACCGCATTGGATGCAGCAACATGATTTGATGCGACTAAGTCGAATTTATATAAATGTGGCTATTGTTTTGCTCAGCCTGGGCTAACCTGCACACCTGCTTATCTTACAGCCTCATGTGCGGCCAGCTGTGTCGGAGCCCTGTCAAAGTCTTCCCCATCTACCCTTACAGTCCCAGACTGTCCGAAGATGGTAAACGAGCGTGCATTTACGAGTACTTGAGCATGCCGATTATTCAAAATTCGTATATCCCGGCCCCGGGCCATGTCGAAAAGACCCGATGGTCGTAATTTAAAGCCCTTGACGATGCTGTGCCTACACCCTTGGTGTTCGTTTGAGATGTACTTTTCCGCAAGTTTATTAATTCGGCTGTTCTCTGATCCTCATTTCTTGTGCGTCCTGTTTATGCAAAAATACAGTATAATAATTTGGAATAGGGAGAAGACCGATTTATAACCCAGCTTTTTTTTCTGATCCCGACAGCAGATGTTATAATTGCAGCGTTGTTTGTTGAAAGGTCGAAAATACATTTAGGTACGACGCTATGTACAAAGACATAATGGGTACCCCATCATCGCATTCACTGCTGTCATGTAAGCAGCATATAACGATAGGGCAGTGAATCGAAGTCAAGTCTTTAGACCGGAAGTATCAATCCCTCTACCCGCCGTGTTTGTGACTTCTAGTCTACACTCTGAGACGCGATCCACAAGCATCCCGTAGCTCCGAGCCCCATTCCTATGCCTCGAGCACCACATGCCATAATAATATTTTTATGTTGTTGATTCACTTCCGCTCAAAAAGAGCTCCGCTCTGTTAACGGATTTTGCACTATTTTGTTCTTGTTTTGACCCAGTATTGTTTATGTCTAAATATTTGCTTCTCAGCCCTTTCTCATCTAAATCAACCGGAATGCCAATACCACTTATAGGGAATACAATGCGAGCTCTTTGATCAAGGAGGCACCACGGCTGCGCTAACTGTTGCACACCAGGTGCAACTGTCAAAAATAAAGTTATGAGCTCGCCATTCTGACTGTGAGATAATACCTTTAAAAGTAAATTATTTTCTTATAATGCTGATATAAAAATTGTTTAAAAGCAAAAACGGCTGCATGAAGGGATATATTGTTTTAACTTTTGAGCATCATGGATTTTTTCAAAAGGGCAAGGATGGTGTGCTTGCTCTCGTTCTATTGAAAAGTGCCAGTACTGTAGGATGGTGGTATTTTAAATTTTTTGAAAACGTCAGGCGCGGGCCCAAAGTAGTCGTATATGCAAACAAGAACTAAAAGGGGCAAAGCGATGAGCTAAAAAATGCAGAACACATAAGGTTTCTTGTCTAAAAAACCCTAGGGTGTCCCTGGGACAGTCAGGTGCTTTGCAACGTAGAACACCCATGCTGTTTGTTTATTGTTTTGTCCCGAAGTATCAAAATATTCCCCCTACTCCCTCCTCGCCTCCATAGGCCATCATCCTTTTGGGGGTGGGCTATCTAGCCCCCAAGCTCGACTGAGTTTGAGACCCCTGCTTAAGACAGAGGTGGATGAAGATGGCGAATGCACATTAATACAGAGGATTATGGGAAGGTGCTGATGGCGGGAGCAGGGGAACTATTCTGATCCTCAGTTATTAGTAGTAAACCAGACCGAGGTGCCGGCAATTTTAATAATGCTGACTCTGCTCCAAGGTCTGTATATCTTCACAATACCTGGGTAGTTGAGATGACTGTTCAAAGCTGTGCTTTAAGTATTTGCATGATCGTTTTTATTAGCTGTTTGTTAAGTGATGGTTTCTTTGTGCTTTGTATTTTCTGAGGTGGGCCCTAAACTCCTTTAGCAGGTGCTGCAAGCCTGCTAGCATACCTTGTGGCACAAGTACTAGAATGAATAGCTGAAAGCAAGGTTCATGTGAGAGGACTAGTGGCCCTTCCGAAGCTAGAGAACTGGACCAGGCAGCTATCTGACATTTATGCTCTACTTCTAGAGGACATGTTGCTGTTTGAAACTACCAAGACTCACGTAAGTTGTTGATGGATAATATTGGTATGTTTAAGTTTCATCTTTATTTGAATTACGACTCAAAGAAATAAAATTATTTGCACAAGTAAAGCAATTCCTTGTGCAATAACCACCAAATAAAATTGTTAGATATACATGCTCATCACATAGAGAATGACAAATGATGAGGCTTCGAATAACGTGAAACACTAATTGTTTATTGGGGCGAACCTGCACCTAGAACAAAATAAAAATTGTTATCGCCGCAGGTGTCGATGGCTGCTTTACAGCAGGATCCAACGCTGGGATGAGACTGATAGTGATTCGCCACGCGGAGCCCCTTATGTACGTACACGTGTGGGCTTCAAGAACAATCGGAGTAGAAGGGTCGGCGGGTAGAACAATCGGACCTCAAACAAGCAACAGCGATTCTCGAATTGGCCAGAGCACTAAATTGCAAGAATAAGTAAAAGCCAGGAATCAAACCCTGGCTTTTCGCGTGGGAGGAAAACACGATAACGGTTAGGCCACGCGCGCCCTGCCTACTTGGCCAGCTGCACGCCCCGATGCAACGCAAAACACAACAAAGGAAAAAAAAACGGTAAACTAACACCATTTGGAGCACATAAGGTTCATAGTCCTATCGAGCGTAGAATCGCTTGAGTTGAACGACGTAAACAACCTCGGGTCGCGGTAGGCGTCGCGATGATACGAGCGTTCCGTCGGCTCATTACTCTAAGGATGGTACTCTGTGGTTCGCCTGTGGTTGGTGTAGCTGAGACGGAGGATCTCTGCATCAGCTGTGCCCTGAACGATGATCCACGATCTGTAATCAGAACTTAGAGAGAGCGCCACGCCGGAGGACAATGAACCCGATGAAAAACTTGGCGACTTCCACAGCAGTCCCTAAAGGAAGGGCTTTCGTTTCGGCGTACCGCGTGAGATAATCAGGGCGACGAATATCCAGCGGTTTCCCGACGCTAGTGGCAAAAAAGGGACGACTAGATCAATTACGATCTGCTCTAATGGTACAGTTCGCGGAGGAATGGGCTGCAAGAGACCTATTGGGGACAGAACGAGCGGGTTGGTAAGGATAATTAAACTTGAGGAAGAAAACGAGAAGGGATGTGGAAGTTTGTGTTTTGTCCGTCCCTTCTCGTTTTCTTCCTCAAGTTTAAATAGACCTATTGGCTTCGTCAAAGGTGTTTGCGTCGCTGGAACTTGTGGCATGATCTTGTGCATAGGTGAACGGTTTTAGGGAGCTTGGGCCAGTGATACGGTTCACGAATACGGGCCAGTGTCCGAAGGTGTACTCTTTGTAGAGAACACCTTGTCGAAATGCAAAGGGCGGCAGGGCTTGTGAGAAAACAGGTGGCATGGCACTCCCGCCCCCCCCCCCCCCCAGGTGCTCTATTGGTGCGCGCAGGTCAAGATCGTCTCAGTGACGTCGTGCCATGTCGTTGGTGTTCACTGTGCCTAGGAAGCACTCGTCGTCATTGTCGTCGCTGCTGCAGGGAGGAGTCTCAACATAGTTTGTGTACAGCCAGTCGGTGTCGTTGTGCTTGCGGCCTGACTTGTAGGCCACAGTCATGTTTAACTCCCGCAGTCGGAGACCCCATCGAGAGAGGCGTCCTGAAGGGTCGTTGAGATTCGCAAGCCAGCAGAACGAGTGGTGGTTCGTGACAACGCAGAACCGGCTCCCATTATAGAAGTACGGGCGAAACTTTGTGAATGCCCAGACAACCGCAAGAGATTCTGTTTAAGTCGTGGAAAAATTTAGCTTCGCCTTGATCAGTGTCCGACTTGCGTAAGCGATAACTCTCTGGGTACCTTCTTGCACCTGAACCAGTACAGCGCCACATCCTGCGTTACTTGCGTCCGTGCAAATATCGACTTCCACATCCTGATCGAAGTGTCCAAGAACAGGAGCAGTCAGAGCCTTCACTTCAGCTTGTCGAATGCCGGCTGCTGCTCCTCTGCCACTTCAAACGTCTCCACGTCCTTCGTAAGGTTTGTGATCGGTGCAGAAACTATTCTGGAATCGCGAACGAAGTGCCGATAGTACGCGCATAGTCCAAGCAATCTTGGCACGGTCTTCTTGTTGGTCGGCGCTGGAAACGCCGCGACTGCACGAGTCTTCTCTGGGTCTGCACGAACGCCATCGTTGCTAAACACGGGACTTAGGAACTTCACTTCGACATGGACAAACCGGCACTTCGATGGCGTTAGGGTGAGTCGAGTGGTCTGTATGGCTTGAAGAACAGCTCAAAGTCGTCGCAAGTGCTCGTCAAAGTCGCTTGAAAACACTACGACGTCGTCAAGGCAGACGAGAGAGCTCTCCCATTTCAGCTGTGCCAGTACGGTGTCCATGACGCGCTGTAAAGCTGCTGGTGCGGTGAATAGTCCGAATGGCATCCCCTTGAATTCGGACAGTCCATACGGCGTGGCAAGAACTGTCTTCTCTCGGTCCTATTCGTCGACTTCAATCTGCCAGTAGCCGTTCTTCTGATGCATCAATGAAAAATATCGAGAGTGGCGCAGCCGGTGTGCCGTCTATGCGTGGGAGTGGATAGACCTCTTTCCTCGTCACCGCCTTCAGCTGCCGGTAGTCCACGCAGAACCTAAGCGTTCCTCCCTTCTTAACCAGTACGACTGAGAGGACCCCGGACTGCCTGAAGGTTGGATTATGTCGTTGTTTAGCATTTCTTGTTCTTGCTTCTGGATGACCTCAACTTTCTTTTACGGAGACTCCGTACGGCTATTGGTGAGCAGGGAGGGCATCGTCCTCGGTAACAACGTGGTGTTTCGCAACTGCGGTTTGGCGCACCTTGGACGACGTCGCGAAGCCGTCGCTGCATTCGGCTTGGAGGTTAATCAGTAGCCGTCGTTTCGGGCCTTGAAGCTTGGTGTTAATGTCGAGCTGCGCTGGCGCCAGACGGTCTTACTGAGGTGGTGAGGATTCATCAGCAATCACGGTGATTTCGGTGGATTTCTGGAGTTCCTCGACGTGACCCACAGCGGAACCTTTCGTGAGGTGTTGGGTTTCTTGTTGGAAGTTCGTCACGAAGACCACAGTGCGCCCATCCTGGAGTTCAGCTACTCGTTTTGCAAATCATAATCCTCTTCCCAGAATCAATTAAAGGTTCCCTTACAGAATAACTTAGCCATAGATAGCCTCATCGGTCACGACGGGTAGAGTAACACTTGATCGCAGTGGTAGGTTCACATGGCCGGCAGCGACTCGGAAGGCGGTTGACGCTGTTTGGGATAACTCTGAAGGCGGCACAGGTTTTTACAGCGTCAATCCGTTCTCTCCAAGGTCGACGACGGCACCGTATTCACACAGAATGTCTATGCCGAGATTGACGTCTCTGGCGCAGCCCTGTAGACCAACGAATTTCACAGGACACGTTTCGCCGTGACTTTCGACGCGACCAAGCCTGGTAAAGTGTCCTGCAGCGGTTCGTGTCTGTGGACCATTCCACGGCGTCGTCACGTTTCAAAGGCGGCGAGACAACCTACAACTCAAGACTTATTAGTCTGCTCCGGCGTCTCCGAATGCTGATGCGTCGTGTCCGTCGATGACAACGTTTAAGGTGTTGTGCATCATTGCAGGAGCGTCGTTGCGATGCGCGGCGTCGGGAGAGAGGGAGCGCTTCGGCGTTCGTGGAGGCTCCTTACGTCGTCCGTCCATCGCAACTTCCCCTCCGAGACGGGCCGGACGTAATTTTCCCAAAGAGACAAGGGCGACAGGTTCCCAAGATGGGGTCGGTGCATTGGCGAAGCTGGACGTCGTGGTGACGATGACCGAGACCCGCGGCGAGGTGCAAGCGGGGGAGACTGAGGTCGTCGAAGGTACTCTTCAATCTCCTGTGGCTTCTCACCGTAGTGTGGGCGTAGGTCCCTTGGTTGGAAGCCGCGCAGCCCTGGTTGCCGGTAGGGGCAACGTTGGTAGCTGTGGTCGGCTTCCCCGCAATAATAGCGCGATGGGCATCGATCCGCTGTCCTCCACACGTCGGTCTTCCTCGGCGAAGGTCGCTCCGGGCGAACGGACTCAACTTGTCCTTTCTGACGTCTAGGATGCTGCGGCATCGGGGGGTCTCGTCGGGGTTGTGCCGTGGCCTGGCGGTTAGCTAGCGGCGGTCGCCGGGCCATGGAATTGTAGCTTAACGTCGGTTCCTCTGGCGTTGTCGTGTTGATTGGAACTTCAGGTTGGAAGGCTCGGTGAACCTTCCCGCGGATGACCTCGGCGAGTGATAGTGAGGCTGAGCGATCCACAGCAGGGAGCATCTCGTGGAGTTCTTCCCGGATGATTTTACGGGTGATGTCACAAATGCCGGGAATGCTAAGGATAATTCATACCCTAGTAAAAAAAGTCATTTGCATGAAAAATGTCTGGTGTCAAATAAACAAATACGAATCACACAAGATAAATAAGAACATATAAGAATCATTTAGAACCCGTAATAAGAGCTAATAAGATATATAAGAACCATATAAAAAAAACTTATAAAAAAACTTTTCACAAGTTTCTTTTGTAGTTCTTATACATCTTATATTGGTCTCAGATAGTTCTTATATGGTATATGTTCTTATGTGTCTTCTATGAATCATATGAGGTTTTTTTTACACAGGTTTCTCATACAGATGAGATTTTTCGACAGGGTAGCCCAATGCAGAAGAAGCAGCGATGCTCGAGTGCCCAAGGTAGTGGCTGAGTCGAGGAGGGCACGTTCCATGTTTGTGGCTTCCGTGAGGAAATCTTTGACGGTAGATGGGGATTGCGAACAAGACCACCGAATATGTCACTCTTTACACCTCGACTCATGATCGATAGCTTATTTTCGTCGGCTGCTTGAGGGTTGGCGCGAGCGATCAGTCGCAGAAAATGCTCGACGAAACTGGTTGTAGTCCCGTTTGCGCCCTGGGTCCTCATTTGAAAAAAAAGTCCTCGGCCCTCTCCCGTCGATATTTGTTGGTGAATGTCCGTTTCAGCGCATCTTTGCAGCTGGTCCACGAGGTCACGAAAGTCTCGCGATTCTCGAACCAATGCCCTGGCCTTTCTTTCGAGCGCGAAGTAAAGTCTTTGCAGGCGCGGTTCGTCCGTCCATCGGTTGGGCTGGGCCACTCATTCGTACTGGTGTAGCCAGCCCTCGACGTCTTTGTGAGGCTCACCATGGAATGACGCGGGCGTACGTGCAGCGGTGGGTAGGGCAACGACGGGGGGAGTGGTCATCGTCGCGGTCTTCTTTTTAGCCTTTGCTGCAAAAGTCTGAATTCCAGCGGCTGCCTTCCGGAACGGCGGCTTTTTCGGGCGTCGGCGTCTTCGGCGAAGCGTAGCCTTCCGGGGCTGAGTATCTCACTTGGCCGGGATGTTTTTGGAGGGGCAGCGCTTTGCGGGCTTAGAATTCAATACCCCGCACCTCCACCAAAATGTCACAAATGACAAAAGGTGAGGCATCGAATAACACAACAAACTAAACGTTTAATGCGGCGAACTTGTTTCCACAACAAAATAAAAAAATGTTATCGTCGCAGACGTCGATGGAGGCGAAACAGCAGGATCGAACACTGGGGCGAGACTGACTGCGACTCGCCACTGCGAAGCTCCTTACGTACAGCTGCAACAGAAAAAAAATGAAAGACATTTACAAACACCATTAGCGCCGAATTAAAGCGCAGCTCTTGAGGAGGAGGAGAAGGGGAGGGTATGCCCCTCCTTCTCACCCGCAGCCTCCTCTCCTCCACTCCTGCTCACCTCCCATTTAGAGAAAAATTCTCTCGCTAAACTTAGTGGGGAAAGTTTTCCGCTAATTTTAGCGGGAAAATTTACCCATAATGCAACGCGCTGTACGTCATCTTTGACGTCACTGGTGACCCTCGTGATGTCACAAGTGACGTCACGTGTGACGTCATTTTGAGAAACGTCCCATAACGCACCGCGCGGTTACACCGACGGCGACGCCGACGCAGACGCCGGTGAAGCCGGAAACGGGCGCCTAAAAGCTGCGCTCTAAAAGATTAACACACGTGACCGATGACGGGAGCAACAAAATCCCGACAGGCGGCGATATTGTTCCCGAGCGCGCCGATAGCCAGAGTGCCAGTCACGTTCCATGTCTCAACGCTGAGGGATAAGATCGCATTCGAAATACTAGCGTTAGGGTGGTCTACTTTCTGCCGGTCAGCCCCGCATCGAGACATTTAACATGAGTGGCACTCGGGCTATCTGCGGGCTCGGGAACAATAGCGCCGCATGTCGCGAGTTTGCTGCTCCGGTCGTCGGTAACCTGTGCTTCACTTTTTCCGTTTCAGCTGTACACACGTGTGATGTGGAACAATTGGTGTAGAAGTTTGGGCGCGAGAAACATTCGGACCTCGAAAAAGCAAGTTTTTTTTTTTAATTTACCAGAGTACTATATTGCAAAAACAAATAAAAGAGCCGTCGCTTCCTGAAATCGGATTGTGGCTTTTCGCGTGGGAGGAAAGGACTATGACCATTGTGAGACGCGCGCGCTGCCTACTTGGGCAGCTATGCGCGCCAAAAACATTGATTTTGCTTTAATGCCTGTTCACGCACACACTTCCGCTATGCTGTAGGTTACTGAATCTGGGTGGATAATTTAATGTGATCACATCAATCGGTTTTGTTATGTATGATGCTACGATTTACCACAGGTACCTGAAAGTGGTGAAATCATTGAATCAAAGTTTACAAAAAATATCTCACTAAGTAAAAAGTGAAAAAAAAAGAAAGCCGTTTACAACTCCCTGTAACGCCAGATTAGAGCGCAGCTCCTGAGGAGGAGGATGGAAGGGTACTGAGGGATAGAATGGTAGGGTACTGAGGGATAGGTGACCCCCTGAGGTCACGTGACCTCGGGGCTCAAGTGACCTCGAGGTCACGTGACATCAGGGGGGGGTCACGTGACCTCAGGGTTCAGGTGACCTCAGAGGGTCACGTGACCTCAGCGAAGGGTGACGCGACCTCAGGGGGTAACCCTCGTGACCATCGTGAGGGTAACCCTCGTGACCCTCGTGAGGTTAACTCTCATAACCCTAGTAACCCTTGTGAGGGTAACCCTCGTGTCCCTCGTGAGGGTAACCCTCGTGACCCTCGTGAGGGTAAGCCTCGTAACCCTCGTGAGAGTAACCCTCGTAACCCTCGTGAGGGTTACGAGGGTTACGAGGATTGTTACCCTCACGAGGATCACGAGGGTTACCCTTTTAACCCTCGTGACAGCAACCTTCGTAACCCTCGTAATCCTCACGAGGGTTACGAGGGTTACGCGCGGTTACGCCGACGGCGGCGCCGACGCCGCTCAAGCCGGAAACGGGCGCCTAAGAGCTGCGCTCTAAAAGAAAAAAAAAATATCTACCTATTGCGCCCGTCTGCTAACTGTGGACCCTGTTTGTGACGCAAAAACCGGCAGATGACGACATCCACCCCGGTGGCTTACGGCAGATCAGCGGCCACCCGGTCGCCCCAAAAACAAACAACCTTTTCGAACAAAACATATGAAAAAGAAAAAAACAATGATACGATGGTTTGTCGAGTGCTTTCAGCTACATGTCATCTGCTTTTGGAGCGACCTGCGACTACTGAGCTGCGGTAAGTCGCCGGTGCCATCTGTCGTTTTTTGTACTGGTCGGAGGGTGCGTATTTAAAACACGGGTGCTACAGGTAGACAAAAGAAGGTATTGTCTTTTATTTAATGTTTTCTTGGGTAATTTAGCTCTTTGAGATTTTAGAACGCAGCTCTTAGGCGCCAGTTTCCGACTTGAGCGGCGTCGGCGTCGCTGCCGGCGTCGCCGTCGCCGTCGGCGTAACCGCGCGGTGCATTATGGGTAACAATTTCCCCGCTAAATTTAGCCGAAAAGTTTCCCCGCTAAATATAGCGGAAATATTTTCCCGCTAAATCTAGCGGAAAAATTTCCCCGCTAAATCTAGTGGAACGTTTTCCGCTAAATCTAGCAGAAAAATTTCCCCGCTAACTTTAGCGAAAAAATTTCCCCGTCAAGTTTAGCGGAAAATTTTCCCCCAAATGGGAGGCGAGCAGGAGAGGAGGAGGGGCATACCCTCCTCTCCGTACCTTCCCCTCTTCCTCCTCAAGAGCTGTGCTCTAATTCGGCGTTACAGGGAGTTGTAGACGGCTTTCATTTTTTATGCGATGCTTCCACAACCTTCTGGCGCTTCAGAAGAAAATCCTAGCGCAATACATTCTTAACCGATATATGCGTTGATTCTAAAAGCTTAACCCGGATTCGGGACCCCGCAGTACTTCACTACTGTTAGTAAGTACTCGAAATAATGCTGATTTTGCGCTTTGTTAAGACTACGACACTCACATATTGATGGGGCAGTTTGAAATTAAGTGCAATTCAGCGCTGCTTTAGAGTTGATTTATCTCTGTGCCGTAAATGTGAACCATCCTTTATAGACATCTCTCAAAAAGAGGACAGCTTTATTTTGATCTTGATTTTGTTCTTAGCATGTTGGCCGTGCATACGATTATGAGAATTAAAGTGTTGTTGCATCTTCCACCAAGAGATTGTGCGAGGGTGAAGAAAATGATAGTATGTATAGTAAATTGTTACATATCTATATAATTTCGAATTTTGTAAATGTACATGCAGTGATTGAAGTATGGTACTATTTTGCCCTTTTTATTCGGTATGACCTTTCAAAAGCTTTTAATACGCTGATAATTTTTTTTACAGGCTTTCAAATTTCACACATGCTTGATCATATACGTTTTTTGGGACTGCCACTCGCTCTATACGGTTACTGGGATCGCGAAACAATATAGTTTGATTTTTACTAGCAAACGAGAAGGAAACTAGCACACAAGGGGCAATAAGTTATAAACATGATGTTTGATGTGAACTTTTGAAAGTACGGGTGTGCTCTGTTCTTTTGGTTTATTTTGTATAGGGGCACTGCAACAAATATCTGGCACCTCTTTTACTCTCTAAATCTCAACCACCTTCTGGCCACATCTCGGAGACACCAATGTTTTGCTCATAATGATACCAAAGCAAAAACTAAAACAAATAAACCAAATATTGTTAGATCGTACTCCACATAAAAGCAGCACCGCTACACGGAAGTACCGCGGTAACCTTCACTGAACCGGATTTTCCTTCTCTCCCGTGCCTATTCAGCTCGCGTAGAAGGCGTGGAGAGACAACTCCAACGACCAGGTTTTTAGACATTGACGCCTCCAAGTGGCAAAACGCACAACCACACCATCCCTCATCTAGCCCTGGCCTTGAAGGAGAACCAGACGTCGCCAACTCGCACAGACAATGCGTCTCGGGAGATCTTCTGAGAAACTACTGTTTTAAATCATGTTTTATAATGTTTTTGAGCAAGAAGGTTGTTTTTCCGTGGTGTCGCGATAACGTGGTTGACATTTAGACAATGATATACGCACTACAATTTTGTTGCAGTATACATTTAAGAAGCATTCTGCCTTTTGCCATATGTAAAATATCAATATTGGCGAACAAAATGTTAGGGCGCAAACGAGCTGGTGAAGTATTAACAAAATTTAAGAGAAAAACCCGAGACTGGGAAAAGTTGAAGGACAATACAACACACAGAGACCCTGTGTGTTGTGTTGTCCTTCGTTTTTTCCACAGTCTCGGGGTTTATCTTAAATCAATGTTGTTATTGCTTGGAAGAAACTGTTTTTGTTTTACTTTTTGAGAAATGTCCACTCTCCACCTGGTTTACAAGGCGAACCATACATAGGATGATGTCGGGCAACATTTTTTCTTCTTGACGATCAGCACATTTCAAATTAAGCTTGCGCTCTTTTGGTTGCAGGTTCCTTCCAGCCTATGCAGGGCAGATAACGGGCCAAGAGCGGACTGTTCGCAGGGAAGCAAGTAGCGTTTGCCCCTACCACGGAGAGAATGACCAAGCGGCGACGACTCAGAAGGAGCAAGGTGCTTTGCAAAAGTAAGTTAAGTTAAACTATGTATAACTATAAAAATATTTGTAAAATTGGAGAAAAGTTATTTCAATATTTAAGGCTTCCTTAAGAAAGAGTTTCAAAATGTTGGTGCAGATCCATCGTCACTGAAGAATTAAAAGACATCATTTCCTTCTGAAAAAGGTATGTTCTTTTGCATAAAGTAATTATTAACGCAGATCGATTGCCTCAATGGTTTCTGTGTCTTTATAGTAGTTGGAGTTGAACACCTCTTTCCCTAACAGCTAGAGGTCAGGCCAAACCAAAACCTGGTTCTGCGACAACTACACAATCCTCCTAAACAATGTCGTGATTACACGTAAGCCAAGATATCACGAGGATATAAGAGCAGTACTGTAACACCAGACCCCAGAGCCCTTATATGAAAAGGTCCTAAATCACGGGTGTAAAACATCTGGTGTCCCAAAGAAAACACACTAATCTTTTCTTGCGTTTTATTTCATTAGGTATACTAGCATTTTGTTTTAATATTGAATAATTATTTGAGCTAATAAAGAGAGACGGCTAGGTAAAGACATAAAGGATTATGATACGTTCGTTTTGTTTTCAAGATGCTACAAACATAATTTTTTCGTATAGTGTGTCATTGATAGTTCGTGGTTGTCCTGTCAATTTATTCTAACTGTTCTTATAAGGAGCACTATTTGTACGCTGTATATATCTCAACTGATATAGTTTGTATTGTGTATTAATAACACTGCGATTGCCACGCTGTAACGTACTTCTTATGCCCACAAACTATATGTGTGCGCACGGATCTTTGGATGCCACAACACATGCAGCGCCGTAGCCTATGTAATTCAAACCACGAATGGAATGTGGCTCCCTATTACATAATCAATTCAGCAATGCACCTTTCCCCGCGAGTTCACAAAGTATTTGGTTTGGAAACATTTAACACCTCACATTTCATGTTTTATGCTGCATACTTCCTTTCAATTTCTTCGATATTGCAGGGGCGAACAATAATTTATTACACTTTTGATAATTTGCAGCACACGCCGCCTCTCTATCGAGGTGTCATTAAAACGATGTTTTCGCACTGGAACAAAAATAAGAGAGTGGAACAACTATCTACACTTTACAAGACATACACATGTTGTATTTAGTTAAAACAAAGGTGTCCGTTTTTTATCAGAATCATAACCTTTCATTTGTGCTTCTTAAACAATACTCAACAGTCTGCACCACTACATGGTACCACCAATCGCTTTGGGTAGACCGCTTTGATACTGTCTTTGGCAATACAGTGCCGCATAAAAAATCTTGGGATTTACAGATAAACTGCGGGCGACATCCTAGTAATATCATTTCTCTTGTTTTCGTCTTCCAAAACAATGCAAGGTTTACAAAACTGTATTTAATTTTGCATTGAATCTATAATAATTAGCTCTTTTCTTCCCGAACCAAAGATAGAAGACTTGTCTTGATAATCAATTCAGCCCTTCATAGAAAGCCTGATATAATGTTTATTTTATGAAGATCATAAGCATTGATAGCCTTGGAGAATTTAGTTCCAAATATACAAACATTAAATAATTATTTTAATTTTAAATTGAAACACACAATGCTGGAAATACTGCATACTATAGGATATGCTTTATGGCAGGCATGTCATGCGTGGTACATTTATATAGTTTCCTTTCATATTCCTTTATTGCGTAATATTGACTTCTATTATGCGAGTTCCACAAGAAACAAATAGTTTGCTGTGGCGGGTGGCTCAGAAAAGTGTGGCTGCTTTAGTGTCATTGCCCGATATAATCTTAAGACCGATGCCTTTCATCTAAAAAAATAGTTAGCAAAAGCCTAAGATATATTAGGATTTGTACTCGCCCTTTCGTTTTAATTCTGACCTACTCTGCTAAAATATTTTGGTATATTTCATATCCCAATGACGATTATCGCAACCCTTTATGGAGACGTTTTTTTTTTATTTTACTCTGGGCGTCTCTTTATGACAATTCTTCAAATACATTTACTTTCATTATGAACGCTTCAATTACCCAATATATTAGCTTTCTAGTTTTATCTATAATATGTGGAAAATAAATACCTCAGCTTGTTTTTAAACCATCCAGCTAAATGATGCACCACACACTGCTTGCTTTGAGGAGAAAGTCTTAAGGCGATTACCGCTGAAATTTCGGGTAGTAGGTACACTGACAAATAGAAACGAAAACAGCACCAAGACTAGGAAAAAGGAAAAGGTAACCGAGAGGACACCGAGCTGACTCTTGACTGAAGTATATTTATGTTTGTATCTAGTATAAATAGCAAACATGTTACCCACCCCTTAGCGAAAACTAATACGTTTGAAATAAACCACATTCTGATTTGAGTGTATTTGAAGTACAGTTCATAATTGTGAGTACATTAAAAATCGACCGACAATATACACTTCTTTTTTTTTTTACTGAGTACTAAAATATACTTCTGAAAATCTTTTTAAAATACCTTTATTTAAACTAGATTTGAAGTTCCCTTCATGCGTTCTGAAATACGTAAATACTAAATTAGTTGGCACAAAATACCTTTCACATAGATTTCTTAAAATATTTATTTATGTCATGCAAAATATACTCCAACCCTAATAAAAATGCCGCGATCAAAATTAAGTGCAGAATACTCTTAAAATACCTTGAAATCGTAAATACTGTTGTGTTCTACTCTAAGTAGCTTTTGACTTCAATACTTTGGTAGTTTGACTTAAACTACCAAAGTATTTAAAAGCTCGCCTTTCAGAAGTTCACTTCAAGCAGATGTGGAGTACACTGAATTGCCTAAATACAACATTTGATTAGTTTGTCAATTGAGTTGTGCAGCATCGCACTGATAAATCAGCCCAGTTTATAATATTGTTTACTTTTTTTCTATCAAGAACACACCTGATGAGTTTCTTGCACAAAAGTCACAAACGGTGTTCGGGAACTACAACCACAACACTTGCTGATGCTGGAAAGCTTCAGCAAGTGCTGCGAGCAGATGTTTGGCGTGGTTGTGTTAGCACAATGTTAGTTCACTGAATGTGTATACTCACCAATTGTACGTGATCTGAGTAGTGACTTTAATATAGCGACGTTAACGACCATATTAAACAGACAACTAGTAAAGAAAAGCAAAATAACTATTTTAAAGTGAAGAAACTGCCTTGACTCGCTTTGTCCTGAGTGGTGCTATGCAGAGAAGCAATAACATTTCTTCTAGGAACTGTTTTTGTGGATATTGTTTTAGCGACTGCGCCGAAATGTTATTAGTTTTACCGATGCATTTTAGTAAGAGACATCGTCCACGAACTTCAAAACACTGTTTCCTCTTTGACAGACTCCTGAGGAGAAGATTGGATACTTGGAACCTTAATAAGTGCAGAGGGGGTCACCGGCCAAATGATTACCTTCATTATGTAGGCTATATAAGGCTCTAGAGCAGCCAGCGGGACTGTTATGCAGGTGTTCAGTGCGCCAATGTGTTATTCCTTGTATTCGTTTCTAATGTGTAATTGTGGGATGTATTTAGTAGTGCCTTCAAATGCCACATAACAAAATCCAAAATAAAAAAAAAATTGTGTATGAGTTTGTTTAAAGCACAAATGGCATGTTGAGGAGGAAGGAAATATATTTTTCGTATATCTAAAATCTTTTTTGAATAATATTTATGATGTATTTTGAATACCTTACGCGCGTATTTCGAATGCGGACAAAATAATACAGTATGAATACAAAATAAATATTCATATTCAATATATTTCAACTTCGTTTCAAGTACGGCCTCTTTTTGCTAAGGGACATGAAGCATAAAAAACAAAACGTAAAGCATGCTTATCATGTGTTCAATATACTGATGTGGCGAAGACCATACTTAAGAAAGTCCGTCGTAACTCCACTTCAGATGCTCGAAAAGTGAAGAAAAAGTCACTGTTGCACCGCACATACACGCCATTTCGCGTAGCCTTAAGAAAGGGGACATCGTGTTTGCATTGATCTTGTTTTCACAGCACAAAACGAGCTGGCTGGGCTATGTAGAAAAGTTAATTCAGTGTTTCAAGAAAAGCTTGTGTGCACAAAAAACACACAAAAACAATTCATGGCTTGTGCGGATGGAGATGTCTACTCCATTCCGTTATCATGCGGCCGTCGTTATGCCCGTCAAACTGGACGTTCCTTTAATTGATGACCGGCTTACGAAACACCGTTACTATTTCTTTCGTTTTTTTTTAAAGTTGTGATTCGGGATTTCGAGGTGCACTGCACAGATTGCCGCTGCATCCCCGCCTTCGATAAATTTCAGGTGGTTAAAGATAAGGACAGAGTCACTCGTGAAATCATTGAAGCACGCGCTATTGCCTGCTTCAATGATTTTGAAGCACGCAATAGCGTGCTTCAAAATCATACTGGGTTAGCAATACTTCGACTTTTCTTTCCAATGAAGAGCGGAAATTGTTTGACCAAGGCGGGCATACCTGTGAGGGTGGTGTAATGAGCACATGATGTGATTGTTTCTGTTTTTTTTTTTTCCAAAGATTGTTTGGTTTAAAGTCCCTAGATAAAAGCTTCAACAAGTTGCGACATTCTTTGAAAAGCCGTCTGCGTGACGGTGCAGGTTTTAGAAAGAGAATGGCGGTGCACAGCAGAGGTTTGAACTGAATGCCGCCATTTGGCTCCAGCGGAACGTGCCTTGTCATTTGTGTTGGTTGTCCTTACTTGTAAAAGAAGTATCAAGAGACTTTAGTTTGGTTGACATGTATGCTACTTATACTGGATGCCAACGTGAATATACTTCAGCGAAGAACCAGCGTTGTGTCATGTGGGTTACCTTTACTTTGTCCTCGTTTTCTTTTTCTTATTATGGCTTAAATGAACGTGCGCCAGGTGAATTTTGTTTATTATTTACTATAACTGGACAAGATATTTACAGCTTATTGTAATGGAGCTTATTTTTATAAATCAGTTGTTAGTTTTGATATCCATTCTTCTTTTAATTTAAGTCATATGCAAAAACATGTTCTTGCGCAAGCGAAATGCATGAAAACACAGTTAAGAGTGTTCTCATGTCACCTAGTCACCTAGCTGTGTTTAAACATTTGTGTTTGTCCTTTGTCCCTCTTGTTCCCCTTCTCCAGGGATTATTTTCGTCGTTAAACGTGAGTTGTAAAATACGCGGCTTCGCTCTTTTTAAAGAACTTAATGTAATAAACAATTGAAATATTGTGTTAGACGTCTTATATTTATAAAAAAAAGTGTTAATCTAAAAAAAACGCAATTCTCAAGGAGCTAGCGAGAGTTTATGAAAGTTTTTTCATAAATACGACAATATACATTCTAACCAAATATTGATGGTTTGATTCTACATAACCTAAAACATGTTCCTACCCAATTTTATTGTGAAAGAAGAATGAGAAAAAGAGCTTGCGCTCAAAACTGTAAAGATACCCCAAAATTAAAAAAAAAGAACGCGACAATAATTTTTGGGAAAGGGGAACAAGAGGGACAAAGGACAAACACAAATCTTCAAATTCAATTAGATCACTGGTACGCGACCGAAACGATCGCCTGTTCCTGATATCAAACCGGCGACCTAACCATTTCGAGTGTTGAGCTCTACCAACTGAGCTAACCAGGCGTTGGGCGTCAGTGTTGCAAACGGATTTTATCAGCTGCCAGCAGTCTAACACCATCAAGGGTGAACGGCATGCATCTAAGATTATGATAAAGAAGCAATTAATGAGACGGTGTAAGCGAAATGTACAATGATTAAAGCAGCACCTGAAATGGAGAGGTTTCTGGTCCGATACCAAGACCAGGTGAATTTTGTTGGTTACCAGTCAATTATCTATTTTGGTGATTACTGTTTTTCCTTTGTACCCGTCGTCTCCCTTCTCCAGGGTTTATTTTCGTCATCTTTGTCCAGCTAGCATTCACCTTTGCATTAATTGCATTATCATCATAACCTTAAAGTGCAGGCCGTTAATCCTTGTTGGCAGCTGATAAAAACATTTTGCTCTACGAACGTCTAAATCCTTGTCAGCTCAGTTGGTAAAGCTCTTCACTAAAAATGAAGAGGTTCCTCGTTCGACACCAGGGCCAAGTGAATTTGTTTGGTGGCGCACAAGTCACCCAGCTTTTTGTCCTTTGTTCCCCTTGTTCCCCTTCTCCAGTGTTTATTATATTCCTTTCCTAGCTCGCTTGCACCTTTGCATTAATTGCATTATCAAGAACAACACTTTCCATTTTTGCCATAGATGTGAGGCAATACTCTTTCGCAGCGGAAAAAAGCAATATGTTATTAATTAATTTTTATTAAAAATTGTAACTAAAGAAAAACGCGACGGAGAGAAGGCAACTAGGCCTAATTCTTTTTTTTAGATACATATACCGGCGGGTCATGCCACAATATGAAGCAGCGCGCACAAAAAATGACTAAAACGTGTACCCCTCTCTACTTCGGATGCGTATAAGGTTAATGTCGCGATCATATGCAGTTCCTCTCATTTTTGACAAAAAAAAAAATTGAAATTGAAAGATAATAAGTCATCCTAAAAAATCACTTTTTCCTTAAAGTTTGCCGTTTTTGGACTTGCACGTCCTTTTAAGGGTCACGCCCTAGGGTGCGCATAGTGAATCTACTCTCCGGCAATAATATTTTACTCATCGAACGGAATTCGTATTAAACCAATTTAGGCATTTTGTTTAACGTTTTCTACACGATTCGTTCACATCTGCTTCCCAAAGTACAAGTTTTGCGTAACCCCCCTCCCCCCCCCTCCTTCCCACAAAAAAAAAATAGTTAAAAAAATGAGAGCTCCTAAAGAAAGATAAACGCCGAGTTCAAGCTCAGCGGCATGTGTATTCGATTTTGGAAATCTGGGCAGCGCAGGCTCGCTATTTGTCATCCATATTTTACGACCTAATTTGCCCGGTCTTCTTCGGGAGCAGCTAGATCGTCTTTCTCAAGGTCGTTAAGGCACGCGAAACTCGCGTGTAGGTGACATCTTTTCCCGCCTCTTTTATTGTTTTTCTTTTTTACTTGCTGAGGCTCCCCGCTCGAGCGAGATTATGAATACTGATCAGAAACCGCGATCAATACAGAGTGGGGACAGCACCCCATTACTCACTCCCAGCTTTTGGCGGGCTCCTATTTTCTCAACGCATCTCGCTTTCCTACCGACCCCATGCTTTTTTTAAAGACATTGGAATAGCGGCGCTTAAAATGACAAAAATTGAAGAAATTGCTGTAGCAGCAAGGTATTCATGACCCGAAAATGCGAAACTTCGCAACATTTCTTTTCCCGCTCAAGTCGAAGTTTCTATATAATGGGTTACCGCTGATTTCCCTCGCCCCTGCGAGGATATACACGACGTTTTTGAACTTTCTTTAGACTTAGCCGTGGTTAGTATCTTACACGAATTCTCAAACGGCGCTTGCGTGAACCTAGCGACTTTATTCAGTATAAGCTTTCAAAACCTACTTGCGGCAAGTATGTGGATTACGCAGACTTGTGCCCGTTACTTGAAAAATGTAATGAATTAAAATAACAAATGACAGAGCTTTAAATTGGATGAATTACCGCTTCAATTTACTTTTGCTCAAAAGTAACGGAGTACTTTACTTGTTGCGTTGCAAAATACTTTCACATTACTTTTGCCGTACACTTATCAAGATAACACTAGAAACAAATTTGATGTTTTCAAGAAATTTCTGCGACACTACCTTACATTTCTTATACGTCCGCATCCTTGTAAAAATATAAATTTGTATTTAAGAGAAACAATGTAGGTGCACTCTGCTCACCTGTAAGCAAAGAAGGCTGCAATTCCGAATTTTCACCTTTGGCCCGATTCACTAAAATTTGAGCCCGCGAAATTTAAGTCGTTTACGGTAATCGTTTATCAATATTTGTAACAAAATTATGTTACAAAGTACTGCCTCCAAAGAAGTAACGAGGCAATCACAAATTTTCTTGGAAAAGTAACGGATCATCCTCATCTGTAACGGATTACTTCCCAAGTCTTGTTTGCCGGGGTGTTCGGGTAACGCTGGTAAAAAAATCGTGCACGATAATGCGGTCCGCTGCTGTTATGCCGTGCGCCGGCGGCCCGACTGGGTCATTTGAGCATATAACTGACAAAGTTGCGATGTCCGGTGCGGTACCGCATGTTAGAGATCTGGACCACTTTGTCTAACGGAATGCTAAGACCTTTTATTAACACAAGAAATCTTCAGAACCTCCTCTCGTTCCTTCGTTTTAGAATGGCTTTGTTCATTAGATGCAAATACATAAAACAGTTCGTTTGAAGATGATTGAATGATTATCCGTACGCGGGTTATCTTAGAACTTATATAGGCATAGCTGTCTTAACAGTGCTTTTAGTACGACCTCACTGCCTCTCCAGCTACATCATTGTGGGTTTTAGATGCTTTACCTAAATTCACTTTAAATTGGGGCTCAAAAACAATGGTCGCCCCGCTTGTGATTTGCAGAAGTGGAGGAGCCAATAAATCTCTTGTGTAAGGATGTGACTGGTTTCGATATTTACCAATACCAGTCACACTCTCAGACCCTAAGACCCTCAGACCCTCATACCCTCCGATACTCAGACCCTCAGACCCTCAGACTCTCAGACCCCCAGACCCTTAGACCCTCAGACCCTAAGATATCTTGTATAAATGTGTGAAAAAAATACCTTTTGTATATAAGTAATTCACTCACTCATCCTACCGTGAGGTAGAATACAATGCGCTCGGATTATTGTCACGAATGACGAGGTGACAAAACAAAAGAATAACTGATAAAACTGAAACGTTTAATGGGGGCGAACTTGTGCCCGAAAATAAAAAGGGAACAGAAGATAACAGCAGAGCGTCGCGGGCGTCGAAGTCGGCGTAACAGCAGAGTCAAACGCTGGGCGAGGCTGACTCCGGCTCGCCACACGGGGCCCCTTTATTACACACGTGGACTTCTGGAACAATCGGCCTAGAAGATCCGGCGCGTAGATCATTCTAACCTAGAACAAGCAACACGGTTCTCGAAATCCCCAGAAATCTAATTTGAAAGAATAAATAAAAGACGCGGCGTTTCCAGGAATCGAACCCTGGGCTACCACACGAAAGCCAAGTGCGTTAACTACTCGGCCACGCATTCGCTCGCTCGCCGAGGTGCGTGGCATTACTCCCCCCGTTAAAAAAGGCATCGTCTAGATGCCACATGAAATGCAACAAAACAGAGCAAAACGAACAAAAGAATGAAAACATACGGAAGCTTCCAGAACGCAATCCTATCAAGCGCTGCACAAGATCAGGCGCACGACGTGGACGAGTTCCGGTCGTAAGGGGCGGCGTGACGAAGTCCGTGTTCCGTCGGGCATCACCTCGTAGGTCAGATCCCCTAGTCGACGAAGCACTTTGTAGGGTCCGAAGTAGCGCTTCAGTAGTTTCTCTCTTTGACCGCGTCGTCGTATAGTGGTCCAAACTCACACACAGTCTCCGGGCTTGAAGCGAACGTCGATCCGGCGAAGGTTGTACCGGGTAGCGTCGACACGTTGTTGATCTTGAATTCGGAGTCGGGCGAGCTGGCGAACTTCTTCGGCTCGTTGAGCAACCACCTGGGCGTCGGGGGTCCCATCGTCAGCTGGTTCATGGGGCAGCATTGCGTCGAGCATGGTCGTTACTTTTCTGCCATGTACCAGCTGAAACGGGGTTACCCCTGTCGTCTCTTGCACCGCCGTGTTGTAAGCGCACGTGACGTAGGGTAACACCTCGTCCCCAGTCTTGTGCTCTACGTCGACATACATGGAGACCATGTCGGCGATTGCTTTGTTTAGCCGTTCTGTTAGTTCATTTGTCTGCGGATGGTACGCCGTGGTTCGACGGTGGCCGGTGCCACTGAGACGAAGGATCTCTTGCGTCAGCTGAGCCATGAACGATGATCCACGGTTTGTAATGAGGACTTCGAGGGCACCGTGCCGGAGGACAATGAACTCGATGAAAAACTTGGCGACTTCCACAGCCGCACCTAATTGAAGGGCTTTCGTCTCGGCGTACCCGGTGAGATAATCTGTGGCGACGATTATCCAGTGGTTTCCCGACGTTGACGGCAGGAATGGGCCAAGTAAATCCATTCCGATCTGCTGGAACGGCCTTGACGGGGGAGCAATCGGATGCAGAAGTCCTGACGGCTTCGTCGGCGGTTTTTTGCGTCGCTGACACTCATGGCATGATCGAATGTAGAGGTGAACGGCCTTCGGTAGCCTCGGCCAGTAGTACCTTTCCCGAATCCTGGCGAGCGTCCTGCTGTAGCCAAGGTGCCCAGCCGTTGGGTCGTCATGGCATCCTTGGACCATTTCGTCTCGGAGGCTGGCAGGAATAACCAACAGCCATGCTGTTTTGTTATTGGCGAAGTTCTCCTTGTACACAACCCCTTGCCGCATGGAGAAGGTATGCAGGATTCTTGAGAAAGCACGAGGAACCGTACTCGCTTGTCCCTCTAAGAATTCGATTAGCACTCGCAGTTCGGGGTCGTCTCGCTGGAGTGCTGCCATGTCGCTGACGTCCAAAGCGCCGAGGAAACACTCATCGTCGTCTTCGATACATGCAGGACCGGCCTCAACAGGAGCTCTTGACAGGCAGTCGGCGTCATTGTGCTTCCGGCCGGACATGTACACAACGGTCATGTCAAACTCCTGCAGTCGTAGGCTCCCCCGTGCGAGGTGTCCAGAGGGGTCTTTCAGATTCGCGAGCCAGCAGAGTGAGTGGTGGTCCGTGACCACGGAAAAAGGACTTCCATACAAATATGGGCGAAACTTTGTTATTGCCCAGACGACAGCAAGGCACTCCTTTTTAGTTGTTGAGTAGTTCCTCTCCGCTTTAGACAGCGTCCGACTTGCGTATGCGATGACTCGCTCTGCCCCGTCCTGCTTTTGAACTAGTACTGCGCCAAGTCCGGTGTTACTGGTGTCCGTGTGGATCTCTGTATCAGCGAACTGGTCGAAAGGACCAAGAATTGGGGGCGTCTGGAGTCTTCGTTTGAGCTCATCGAATGGCCACTGGTGTTCTTCTGCCAATAAAACTTTACGGCGTCCTTCGTGGGGAGCGTCAGTGGTGCGGACAGCTTGGCGAAGTCCCAAACAAATCGTCTGTAGTAGGCACAGTGTCCGAGAAATCTTCTCACGGCCTTCTTGTCAGACGGTGGCGTAAATGCAGCTAGGGCGCGGGTCTTCTCGGGGTCCGGGAGAACTCCTTTGTTGTTCACGACGTGGCAAAGGAACTTTAGTTCACCATAGGCGAACCGACACTTTGTTGGCTTGAGTGACAGGCCGGCGGTCTTGATGGCTTGAAGCACTGCTCGATGTCTTTTCAGGTGTTCGTCGAAAGCCCGTGTAAATACAACGACATCGTCCAAGTAGACGAGGCAGCTCTGCCATTTCAGACCTGCCAGCACGGTGTCCATGACACGCTGGAAGGTGGCTGGTGCTGTACAAAGTCCGAATGGCATCACTTTGAATTCGTACAGTCCGTCGGGAGTGACGAAGGCAGTTTTCTCGCGGTCACGTTCGTCGACTTCAATCTGCCAGTAACCACTCTTCAGGTCCATCATCGAAAAATATCGGGAGTGGCGCAGTGGGTCCAACGTGTCGTCGATGCGGGGAAGCGGATAGACGTCATTCTTAGTCACAGCGTTCAGTCGACGATAATCCACGCAGAACCTCAGTGTTCCATCCTCCTTCTTTAGAAGGACGACTGGGGATGCCACGGACTTCTTGAGGGTTCAATAATGTCGTCGTCAAGCATTTCCTGTACTTGATCTTGAATTACCTTCCTTTTCTTTAAGGAGACTCGATACGGCGACTGGCGGACAGGGAGCGCGTCGTCGGGGGTAACAATGCGATGTTTCGCCGTTGGGGTGTGGCGAACGTTTGACGATGTGGCAAAACAGTCACTGTATTCGGCGAGGAGATCAACCAGTTGCCGGCGCTTAGGACCTGGGAGTTCGGAATCAATGTCCCACTGCAGCGGCGACATGCTCTTCCGCTGTGACAACGAGGTTTTCTCAGAGATTTTGGTAACCACGGCTGGCGTCTGAAGCTCCTCGATTTGGCCTACGGTGGTACCCTTCGTTAGGTGTTGCGGCTCCTCTCGAAAGTTTGTCACAAGAACAGTTGTACGTCCTTCTTGGAGATCCGTTACGCCTCGTGCGACGCCAATTCCTTTTTTAAAGAGGAGTTGGATGCTGCCTTCCAGAAGAGCTTCACCTTGCATGGCTGCGTCGGTTATGACGGTGACAAAAACACTCGACCGCGGCGGCAGGTTCACACTGTCGGCGATAACTTGGATCGCGGTTGACGTCATGTTGGTCTCCACCGGCGGCAAAACAGGCTTTCGCAGCGTCAGCTGGTTTGCCCCGAGGGCGATGACGGCACCATACTCGCAGAAAAAGTCCATTCCGAGGATAACGTCCCTCCAACAGTCTAGCAGAACGACGAACTTGACAGGGCACGTCTCACCGTGGATCTCGACGCGAGCAGTGCATCTCCCGACTGGTGTGATAAGGTGCCCTCCGGCGGTCCGTATTTGACGTCCATCCCATGGCGTCGTGACTTTTCGAAGACGGCGGGAGAGCCTCCCACTCAAAACGGAGTAGTCTGCTCAGCTGTCGACGAGTGCCGTCGCGTCGTGGCCGTCGATGATAACGTTTAGGTTGTTGGACACCGTTGCAAGGGCGTCATTTCGGTCTCTGGCACCGTTCGAGTGGGGGCCCTCCGACGTTTGTGGAGGATCTTGGCGTCGGTCGTCCTCGGCAACTCCACCACTAGGGGTTGCCGCGCCTAGTTTCCCCGGCAAGGAGCGAGGGGGGACAGGCTTTCACGTCGGGGTCGGTGCGTCGGCGATGCTGGACGTCGTGGCGACGGCGACCGGAACTCTCGGCGGGACGCAGGCTCGGGTGACTGAGGTCGTCGCAGGTACTCCTCGATCTCCCGAGGGCATTCAGCATAACGGGGGCGTGGGTTATTTGGGTGGAACCCACGCAGCCCTAGTTGTCGGTATGGGCATTGGCGGTGAGTGTGGTTTGCTTCCCCGCAGTGGAAACACAGAGGGCGTCGGTCGGGCGTTCGCCACACGTCAGTCTTCCGGGGTGCACGGGGCTCTGGCAGGCGTACTGGACGTCGTGGCGGCGGTCGTGCTGCGGCGCAGGAGACTGACGTGGGGGCGGCGCGGCGCAGGCTTGAGGGGGAGGCGGTGGCCGTCGGGCCACTGCGGCGTAGGTCAGGGAGGGCTCCTCGGGTACTGCTACGCTAGCAGGAGCAGGTCGAATTGCCCGGTGAACTTCTTCGCGTACCACTTCGGCTATCAACAGCGAAGCCTGCTGGTTGGCAGCAAGGAGCAGCTTCCTGAGCTCTTCCCGGACGATGTCGCGGACAATTGCACGAAGATTGTAAGCGCTGGTGCCGCCCTCGTCGAATTGGGAAGATGTCAGCGTCAAAGCAGCAGGGGTGCCGGCGAGTCGGTTGTAGTGGCTGGCTCGGATTGACAGGGCCCGCTCGATGTTAGTTGCCTCGGCAACGAATTCATCGACCGTAGTTGGTGGGTTGCGAACAAGTCCACCGAAGATGGCACTCCTCACTCCTCTCATCAGGACGCGCAGCTTCTTCTCCTCGGTGGACTGAAAGTCGGCGCGGCTACCCAGGCGGAGGACGTCTTCAACGAAGCTGGTGACTGTTTCGTTGGGCCCTTGAGTTCGTACTTGCAGGAGGTCTTCCGCTCGCTGTCGTCGTGTCTGGTTCGTGAATGTCTCCTTCAGGCTGGTGACGCAGATGTCCCACGACGTAAGCGACGCCTCGTGGTTCTCGAACCACTGCCTCGCTGTACTCTCCAAGGAGAATTAGAGGTTTTGGAGGCGCTGCTCAGTGGTCCATCCATTATGGCGTGCTACACGTTCGTAGTGCAGAAGCCAGTCCTCCACGTCTTCGTGGGCCTCGCCATGGGAGGTCGTTGGGGTTCGCTGGGCAACGGGCAGGTAGATGACGGCGGCGGCGGTCGGGGTCTGCGATTGCTGGTCGTCCATCGTTGGCCTCGTTGGCTGCTTGGTCCTGGGCGGCAGAAGTCCGAATTCCGGGTGTGAGCCTTGGGTGCGACGACTGAACCGGATCTCGGTAGTGCCTTCGTTGGTTCTTCGTGGGCCTGGCGTCGGACTCGCTCTGCGGGCCCTCGGAGGGGTACGCTGCAGGGGCCTGCGGTATCCCGCACCTCCACCAAAATGTCACGAATGACGAGGTGACGAAACAAAGGAATAACTGAGAAAACTGAAACGCTTAATGGGAGCGAACTTGTGCCCAAAAATAAAAACGAACTGAAGATAACAGCAAAGCGTCTCTGGCGTCGAAGTCGGCGTAACAGCAGAGTCGAACCCTGGGGCGAGACTGACTTCGGCTCGCCACACGGGGCCGCTTTTGTACACTCGTGGACTTCTGGAACAATCGGCAGGAAGATTCGTCGCGTAGATCATTCTCACCTAGAACAAGCAACACGGTTCTCGAAAGTACTTGAAATCTAATTTCAAAGAATAAATAAAAGACGCAGCGCTTCCAGGAATCAAACCCTGGGCTAAGGCATGAGAGCCAAGTGCGTTAACCACTCGACAACGCACGCGCTCGCTCGCCAACGCGCGTGGCAATATGGAACAGAAAAGTACGGTTAACAGGAATCTGGGTTCTTTCAAACAATTATCTGAATACTTGGGTACTATAGTCATAGTCCACACTTATTTCGAGGGTTTAACAGGAATGGTCATTAACTTTTCACAGCTGCGCGAGGGCAGCTTCTATAATCAATCACAATTAAAAATTAAATATATATGTAAAAATGAAAATTAACATGCATTAAAGGAATATTGTGCCCAAGAATAAAAAAAACAAAAAAACAATGATAGCAGCACCTTGCATCGGAAACGAAAGCTTCAGACTCTTAAGAAGTATCGCGTCCGAGCATATTTTATACTTGCGCCGCATCCAGGAATTTTTGGAACCACAGCATGTGATGACAACAGAGAATCGGCCGGAACTTTCCGGAAAAACGCAAAATTACAAGAAGAAAGATCCGTGCCGAGTGCGGCTTTGTTTCTCTGGGTGGCAATAATGTGCGTTGCTACCTTCGCCAAGCACGCGGCAATACCCTCCCGCCGTTTTTTTATACGTAAAGAAGGAACAGCCGTACTTCTTTAATTAGCAGCCTGCATAAATCACAGGACAGGTAAGGTTATGGACCCCGCATCAGCTAGGTAGAACTTACGTTTTGAATCACGCATGGACGTTTTGTTTTTGTCCAGAAGAGGACACACAACTTAGATTCAGCAGTGAGGTGATCTACCTCATTTGCGGAAATACCGGAGCGTGTTTCGCACCACCGAAAAGTTCACCAATTGAAGCTCTTGACGAACCAAGTCGTTCCAATTGTCGTTCCAAACAATTGGAGAATGAGCTCAACGTTTCTGCCAATATAACTAGTATTTAAAAACTTTCATGGTTACTGTGCGCGGAAGGTGCAACACTCTTTAGAAACTCCAAGCTTGCACAGGTTCAGTGATATTTCGAGAACTAGAGCAGCGTGTGCAGCAGACAGACACATTCGGCTGGACTTGCCAGTGTGGGTGCGCTGGCAGGTTGCCTAGTGACTTTGAATGAAAAAGCCTCTACGAATGTTACTCACGTGTGGATGAGAACGCACTAATTATTGAAATTGCTTCTTTTACTCTTCGAAGCGTAAATTAAAAATTGGACTCCTTTTTCTCGTATATTGGATGACAACACCTGAAAACTGACATGGGTATAAATCTCGACGACACCATAGCCACAAGTGTCCAATTTATCAGGTTTATAAAGCAAACAGAAATATTGGCCTAATATCAAAATGATTGTCTCCAGTGTGTGGCTTTCTTTAGGGAGGTCACTCTACTAATAATCGTCGCCCGATCGGTATGCGCCCGGCTCGTCACCCAGGGAGTGACATAACACAACGAGAAGACAGAGAATGGGTTTACTGAACCTCCCGGTTGCCCCTCGTCGAGAGCCAGGAGTCCAGGCACGCCGACCCTTGTTGTCGCCCGACGATCAGAGCTCACAGTCGGAGTCCGTGTCCAGGCCTGCGGATCTTCCTTCCCACGGCAGCGCTGCGTAGGCTAGCTGTCCAGGGCTATCACCGCCCGAGTCTCGCTGCGGAACCACCCCGGGGTCGTCGTGGCCTAGGCCAGACGCCAGGGCTCGCCGTTTCCACCGGTCCGTCTCCAAACCTCGCGGGTGGACAACTCCAGGGTTCGCCATGGGCGAGGCCAGGCAGCCCTGCTCCGACGTTCCTGCCCAGCTCCAGCCTCGCTCAGCACGCACTGTCTCGCGCCAGCTCGTGACTTCTCCGCCGACCGCTTGTCACGTGCCCTCTGCCTCGTCTTTCACCCTCGGATCCCACAAGTACACGGAACTTGAGCGAAGATAAAAAATAGTTTGGTGCGTTTTATGAAGACCAAGCCAAAGGAATAAATGTGTCCATTGTTTAGAGTATTCGGGCTAAGCTTTGAATTTCGACCAATAAATTAGCTAATTAAGATGGTATACCGAACTTTTGAAATACGCTATTAAGAGCAATAGTTTCAACGAAAAAGGTGTACAGCGTCCTTGGAAGTACATCCAATTCAATGTTTTTTGTTGGGGTGAGCGATTAATCAACTAACTTTCTGGTTAATCGAATAATGATTTAATCGTGATCAATTTCTTTAACCGGTTAATCGGTTTGGTAGGTACATCAAAACTTCACAAGGAATGAAAGGTGTACGTTTTATTAGATTGCAATTCTATTTTTGTTTTAGGAGGCAACACTAGTTTTGCTCGGTACACTTTTTTAACATTCCGTATGACTGTCAACCAGAGCGACTATAAGGCCAAATTAATTAAACATATTTTGGCAAAATTAGCCAAAAAAGTGGAGTTTAGACACTTTTTAAGATAAAATTCCTGGAGGTCAAGAGAACCGATGAATCGATTGATTAATCGATTGAATGGTAGACATTTTTTAGGGGTTCAACCTCTTACTCGACGCTCAGCCGTAGTTTTTATCGAAACGCCTCTAACACGGTTGGTTTTCCGGGAATGACGAAAAACAGCCCTAGTTTTTTTTTGTTTTTTTTTTAAACAAACCTCTAACACGAATTGTTCTAAAAAAAACAAAAAAACTCGCGAATTAGGAAACACAAAAAAGTGACGTCGCATTTGCGCGCATTGTATAGAAGCGCTTTCAAACGTGGCATGAACGAATTAAGCTTTTCTGCTGGCCGGGCGCCCTGCCGTTGCAAATACGAAAGCAAAAACAAGACGCTGATAAAGAAGCGCTCGTTTTTTGTTTGTTTGTTTACGTAGCCGAGCTATACAATTACTCGCTAGACCTCGTTTCACCTTAGGTCCGAGCGTGGCCGATGTTATGAAGGGAAGGGCTAATCTAAGAGCGGCACAACGCCATGGCGTGCTTCTTGCAGTTTATAGGACCAGCCGGTGTTCGCTGTCCTGTGCGTGCACTTCCGCCTCCCAGTCCTATCAAGTGCCAAAAGCACGCCACGACGTTGTGATTTTTGCGCTGTTTGACTGGCCCTTCTACTCATTAAATCGGCTGCACTTAGACCTAAGGCTGGAAGGAAGCATAGAGCGAATCTGTCAAAAGCGCCCTGTCAGCAGTGCAAAGTCAGGCATGCGGGCCTAGTTTGTCCAAGTCACGGTTAAAAGCGCTACAATACAAGATGCGCAAGAGCAAATTCACCTATCTTTTTTGTTTAATTCACAGTTTTTTTTTTAAGATTAGTACAACGAAGCTTGTTAGAAGTTTCTGGATAGAAAGCAATGTAGTCGATGTTTTTGAGGGCGCTGCCTAACTTTTGCAATATAACTTTTGCTCTTAATAAAATATTTGCAAATATAAACCAGTGGTAATTATTTATTTCACTGGGAAAAACATTAAATATAGCCTGAGTTGCTGCAAACAATGAACAACTAAATTTCTTGGTTCCGGCTTACTACAATATTTCAAAATATGTATACATTTTTTTTTTTTTTTTTAATTTCGGCTTAAGTGGCGTGGAACAACCTATTTATATGAGAATATGAATTGAATCACCTCAAAATGGGCAGCTTTCATTACATTGTTTACTAAATGTAGTGGAATCTCTTGTGAGGCTAAATACGAAACAATAAATAGCGATCTATTACAATATATGTTACTGCTTAAAACAAAGAAGCATAGGCTGGAAATTTTCTCGTGAGAAGCATGGAACCTGTTTAATTTATTCGGTACCAAATAAAACACCAATGCTGATAAAAATGTCGTGACAATTTGGTTGCGATATTTATTTTTTAATGTCCAATAAAACTGCGACTAGTTTGTCTGTAGATGCCAAAAACTGCTCGAATTTTCAGGGCCATAGCGTCCTCTATGCTCACAAATCCAGGCAGTTCGACGACGGAGACAGAGAGTTATCGGTCGCAGATTTGGAGCGCGAGGATCTGGTAGCACAGAGCATCAAAGTCATATCTCTGGGAACCTAGACGTTAGCGCACAGCTTTTGCAGCAACCAGGACCCGAAACACACTTGTTCGCTCGGGAGAAGTGTGCTTTGTCGGCACGCCGCAGCAGGGCGCCAGTCACGCGGCTCTCCTCTCATCCGTTGTTTGCCGCTCCACCTTTTCCACTTCGGCGGCCTCTTCTCGTAGCGATCTGCCAGGCTTTGTCACTATATAGGAGGCAATGGCAGAGCATGCATAATTCGGAAATCATAAAAAAAAAAAAAAAAAAACTTGGACGACGCTTCAGCTTCGCCTTCAAGAGTGGAACGCGATGGCGAAATATTTAAATATATAAACTCCCGCTCGTTCCAAAACCGCGCAAGCGTGCCTTGCGTGGCCTGGTCACTAGCGTGTCTGGTTCGCAACCGAATGGTGGTAGGTTCGAATCCAACCTAAAATTCTTCGAATTTTTTCTTTAAGGCAAGTAAATTACTTTTTTGAGTGAAATCATTTTAGACATGCCGAGACCTTTATTTTGCATTACATGCAATGCTTTAGGGCGCAGCTCTTAGGCGCCTGTTTCCGGCTTGAGCAGCGTGGCCGTCGGCTTAGCGGCGTCCGTTGCATATTTGATTAAGGCAAGCGGGCGTAACCACGCGTTGCATTGCGGGAAAATTTCCCCGCTACCTTTAGCAGAAAAGATTCCCTGCTAGATTTAGCGCAAAATTTTTCCCGCTAAACTTAGCGGGGAAAATGTTTCGCTAAATCTAGCAGGGTATGTTACCGCTTAATTTAAAGGGACATTTTTACGCTAAATTGAACGAAACAATTTCCCACTATAGACCGGTACGCTGTTTAAAAACAATCCCGCGTTTGCCCACACCAGGTGTGGGCACTGCGCGTGCGCAGAAACCAGATTCGCGTGAAGTAAAGCGGCTGGGTATGCGCACTACCGTCGACAGCGCCACCGCAGCTGCGTGACGTCAGGGCCGCGTGTTGGTCTATATTTAGAGACAATTTTCCGCTAAATGGGAGGGGAGCAGGAGAGGAGGAGACTGAGGGACATACCCTACCCTCCTCCTCCTCAAAAGCTGCGCACCAATTGAGCGTTACAAATGACTGTAAGCTTCTTTAATTTTTTGTTCACTTTCATTCCACGCGTGACGTCACGATTCACGCGAGCGTTGTGAGTTGTTTGAAATTCCCGTGCGAGGTTATGTGTCTGTTAAGTAATGACTCTATCGACCCATCAGGATTTTCGCGGCACGTCACCGACGCCGACTTTTCTCGTCACGCCACGGAAGTCGCACTTTATACAACACGAGCTCCTTAACGCTATCGCGTTAATAGGATATCGTGACGTGGATCGCAGTCCGCTTTCTAAAAATCTAACAGAACTACCTTATGAGCATATATTTCAGGTAGAGTAAAAGACTGTATACACAGATTACGGCTACCTCCGTCCGACGTATGGCGGACACAAGCTCCTCCCGGATTTGCTTTGCCGCTAATCCCCTCACCGTGCACAACTAGGGGCCAAAATTAATGTTTCCAAACGTCGGACGAGGTCCCGTGGAAAGCCTTTAAATTGGTGCATACCATAAAAATATATGAGAGAAAATGAGAAAATAAGTAGTGGCCAACTTGAGTTCCACTTGAACAACATTGTTGGCGAGTTGTAAAAATGAGACTGGTGACAATCGGATATTTTCACTACTCAATAAAAAGGTAAATGTTCACAAATCAAAACTATTTTTAGCATGCAGCTCGCATGGTCAAATCAACAATTTGTGCTAAGATAGCTTGGAAGAATACCTCTTAAAATAAGAACTCTCCAATACTTAGGAATGCATAAAATAGCGGAATGGCTTGGCAGTGCATAGTTGTGCCGGGCACTGCGTCAATACAGAAGTGCAATAAAAATAAAGAAAACTGGAAAACATAATGACATGTATTCAAAGACCTCTAAACTTGGATGTCTTTTTGAGCTAATGACCTAATAAATAAATATGCCGTCGTTCGCCCTTTGGGAAGTAGAAAGTAAAGACCTTCCGTTAGCCGGAATAATTATCGCGACATCCAGGCTCAAAGCGCACAATCCCTATAAATATCTTTGGGCATCAGACTGGCACACAAAAACAGAAATCTGAACAAACATTTTCAGCAGATTGACAAACTAGTGCAAAGGCCAGGGTTTCTTCTCTATATTGCCGCGCGCGCAGCTTGCCAAGTAGGCAGCGCGCGCGTGGCCGAACGGTTATCGCGCTTGTCTCCCACGCGATAAGCCAGGGTTCGATTCCTGGCCGCGGCTACACGTTTTTGTTGACACTGTAATGTGACGTTCTGGTAAATTCGAGAACCGTCTTGCTGATTCGAGGTTAGAATGTTCTAGGCACTGAACCTTCTACGCCGAATGCTCCAGAAGCCCACGCGTGTACAAAAGCGGCTCCGCGTGGCAAGCTGGAGTCAGTTTCGCCCCAGCGTTCGACTCTGCTCTTTCGCCGACTTCGACGCCCGCGACGCTCTGCTGTTATCTTCTGTTTCATTTTTATTTTTGGGCACAAGTTCGCCCCCATTAAACGTTTCAGTTTCCCTAGTTTTTCTTTGTTTCACCTTGTCATTCGTGACATTTTGGTGGAGGTGCTGGGTACCGCATGCCCCTGCCGCGTACCCCTCCGAGGGCCCGCAGTGAAAGTCCGACGCCAGGCCCACGAAGAACCAACGAAAGCACTTCCGAGATCCGGTTCAGTCGTCGTACCCAAGGCCTACACCCGGAATTTGGACCTCTGCCACCAAAGACTAAGCAGCCAACGAGGCCAACGATGGACAGCCAGTCGTCGCAGAACCCGTCCACCACCACCGTCGTATACCTGCCCGTCGCACCCAAAACTCCGACGCCTTTCCACGGAGACGCCCACGAGGACATCGAGGAATGGCTGCAACATTATGAACGTGTTGCCCGACATAACGGGTGGTCAGCTGAGCACTGCTTGCAGAACCTTTACTTTTCGCTGGAAGGAACAGCGAGGCACTGGCTGGAAAACCACGAGGCTTCTTTGACGTCGTGAGAGCTGTGCAAGCAAGAACTGAAGAAGACGTTTGCCTGCCAACACCGACGTGAGAGGGCCGAAGATCTCCTGCGAACAAGAACCCAAGGCCTAAATGAGAGCATCACCAGCTTCGTCGAGGATGTTCTCTGCCTGAGCGCCCGCGCCGATCCTCAGGCTACCGAGGAGAAGAAGCTGCACCACCTGATGAGGGGTGTGAAAAGCGAGATTTTCGGCGGTCTCATCCGGAATTCACCGACAACAGTCGACGAGTTCGTTACGGAGGCGACAAATTGGGAACGGGCCTGCTAGCCCGCGCCAGACACTACCAACGACACCCTGGCGTAACTACTCTGGCGACATCTGGATCCGACCTGGGCACCACCCTCCCCGGCATCCGTGACATTATACGTGAAGTCGTCCAGGAGGAATTGAAGAAGCTGCTGCCCGCTGCCGCACGCCCGACCTCGCTCTCCATCGCCGAGGTTGTGCGGGAAGAATGTCCAGAGAGCCATCCAACCAGAGGCTCCCGTCGTCGTGGCAGCCACCGAGGAGCCCACGTTGACTTACGCCGCAGTGGCCCGACGGCCACCGCCTCCTCCTCGCACCTATGTCGCGCCGCCCCGACGTCAATCTCCTGCGCCGCAACACGACAGACGCCACGACGACCCGGTGCAGTACGCCCGCCCGGAGCCTCGCGCACCCCGGAAAACCGACGTGTGGCGAACGCCCGACCGACGCCCTCTGTGCTTCCATTACGGGGAAGCAGACCATACCTACCGCCGATGCCCATACCGACGACTTGGGCTGCGCGGGTTCCACCCGAACGACCCGCGCCCCCGTTATGGTGAACGACCTCGGGAGATCGACGAGTACTTGCGACGACCTCAGTCCCCCGAGCCTGCGTCCCGCCGAGAGTTCCGGTCGCCGTCGCCGCGACGTCCAGCTTCGCCGATGCACCGACCCCGACTTGAAGGCCTGTCGCCCCTCGCTCCTCTCCGGGGAAACTAGGCGCGGCAACCCCTGGAGGTGGAGTTGCCGAAGACAACCGACGCCAAGATCCTCCACGAACGTCGGAGGGCCCCCACTCGAACGCTACCAGAGTCCGAAACGACGCCCCTGCAACGGTGCCCAATAACCTAAACGTCGTCATCGACGGCCACGACGCATCAGCACTCGTGGACACCGGAGCAGACTACTCAGTCTTGAGTGGGAGGCTCTCCCGCCGCCTTCGAAAAGTCATGACGCCGTGGGATGGACCACAAATAAGAACCGCCGGAGGACACGTCATCACACCAGTCGGGAGATGCACTGCTCGCGTCGAGATCCACGGTGAGACGTGCCCTGTCAAGTTCGTCGTTCTGCAAGACTGTTCAAGGGACGTTATCCTCGGAATGGACTTTCTCTGCGAGTATGGCGCCGTCATCGACCTCGGGGCAAACCAGTTGACGCTGCGAAAGCCTGTCCTGCCCCCGGTGGAGGCCAACACGACGTCATCCGCGATCCGAGTTATAGCCGACCATGTGAATCTGCCACCGCGGTCGAGTGTTTTCGTCACCGTCATAACCGACGCAGCCATGCACGGTGAAGCTCTTCTGGAAGGCAGCGTTCAACTGCTCCTTGAAAAAGGAATTGGCGTCGCACGAGGCGTAAGGGATCTTCAAGAAGGACGAATAACTGTTCTCGTGACAAACTTTCGAGAGGAACCGCTGCACCTATCAAAGGGTACCACCATGGGCTACGTCGAGGAGCTTCAGACGCCAGCCGTGGTCACCGCAGTCTCAAAGGAAACCTCGTCGCCACAGCAGAAGAGCACGACGCCGCCGCCACTCGACATCGACCCCCAACTCCCAGCTTCGAAGCGCCGGCAACTGGTTGATCTCCTCGCCGAATACAGTGACTGTTTTGCCACGACATCGAAAGTTCGCCAAACACCAATGGCGAAACATCGCATTATTACCGACGACGACGCACTCCCTGTTCACCAGTCGCCGTATCGAGTCTCCTTAAAGGAAAGGAGAGTGATTCAAGATCAAGTTCAGGAAATGCTAGACGACAACATTATTCAACCCTCAAGAAGCCCATGGGCGTCCCCAGTCGTGCTTGTAAAGAAGAAGGACGGAACCCTGCGGTTCTGCGTGGACTATCGTCGACTGAACGCATTGACGAAGAAGGACGCCTATCCGCTCCCCCGCATCGACGATACGTTAGACCGACTGCGCCACTCCCGATATTTTTCGTCGAAGGACCTGAAGAGTGGTTACTGGCAGATTGAAGTTGACGAACGTGACCGGGAGAAAACTGCCTTCGTCACTCCCGACGGACTGTACGAATTCAAATTGATGCCATTCGGACTTTGTACAGCCGCAGCCACCTTTCAGCGCGTCATGGACACCGTGCTGGCTGATGTGAAATGGCAGAGCTGCCTCGTCCACCTGGACGATGTCGTGGTATTCTCACGAGATTTCGACGAACACTTCAGACGACTTCGAGCCGTGCTTCAAGCCACCAAGACCGCCGGCCTGTCCCTCAAGCCAACAAAGTGTAGGTTCGCCTATGGGGAACTAAAGTTCCTTGGCCACGTCGTGAACAACGAAGGTGTTCTACCTGATCCCGAGAAGACCCGCGCGGTAGCTTCATTTACGCCGCCGTCTGACAAGAAGGCCGTGAGAAGATTTCTCGGACTCTGTGCCTACTACGGGCGCTTTGTTCGAGATTTAGCCAAGCTGTCCGCCCCGCTGACACACCTCACGAAGGACGCCGTAAAGTTCGAGGGGACAGAAGAGCACCAGAGATCATTCGATGAGCTCAAACGAAGACTCCAGACGCCCCCGATTCTTGGCCATTACGACCAGTTTGCTGAAACCGAGATCCACACCGACGCCAGTAACACCGGACTGGGTGCGGTACAAGTCCAAATGCAGGACGGCGCAGAGCGAGAAATCGCATACGCAAGTCGGACGCTCTCTAACGCGGAGAGGAACTATTCAACTACTAAAAAAGAGTGCCTCGATATCGTCTGGGCAATAACAAAGTTTTGCCCATATATGTATGGAAGTCCTTTTCGCGTGGTCACAGACCACCACTCGCGCCTGCTGGCTGGCGAATCTGAAGGACCCTTCCGGACGCCTCGCCCGGTGGAGCCTACGACTGCAGGAGTTCGACATGACCGTGGTGTACAAGTCCGGCCGGAAGCACAATGACGCCGACTGCCTGTAAAGGGCTCCAGTCAAGGCCGCTCCTGCCTGCACCAAAGAGGACGACGATGAGTGTTTCCTCGGCGCTCTGGATGTCAGCGACATGGCAGCACTCCAACGAGACGATCCTGAGCTGCGAGCACTCATCGAGCACCTAGGGGGACAAGGAAGCGCTGTTCCCCGCGGTTTTGTACGAACACTGCCAAGCTTCTTCCTCTGACGAGGTGTGCTCTACAGGGAGGACTTCAGCGACAACAACACTGCATGGCTGTTGGTGGTCCCTTCCAGTCGTCGAGAAGAAATTTTTCAGGCCTGCCACGATGACCCGACGGCGGGACACCTTGGCTACAGCAGAATTCTTGCCAGGATACGCGAAAAATACTACTGGCCCAAGCTTGCGACGACAGTGCACCACTACACCCGATCTTGCCACGAGTGTCAACGACGAAAAAAAACACCGACGAGACCGGCAGGACCTCTTCAGCCTATTGCCCCACCATCTGCCCCATTCCAGCAAATCGGAATGGACTTACTTGGCCCATTCCCACCCTCGACGCAAGGAAACCGATGGATAATCGTCGCAACCGATTATCTCACACGGTACGCCGAGACAAACGCCCGTCCATCAGGAACGGCTGATGAAGTCGCCAAGTTTTTCATCGAGTCCATTGTCCTCCGGCACGGCGCCCCCGAAGTCTTGATCTCAGACCGTGAATCCTCGTTCATGGCCCAGCTGACACAGGAAGTCCTTCGTCTCAGCCACACCAGCCATCGTCGCACCACGGCGTACCGCCCGCAGACCAAAGGGCTGACGGAAAGACTCAACAGACCATCGCCGACATGATCTCCATGTACGTCGACGTGGAGCACAAGACATGGGACGAGGTGTTGCCGTACGTCACATTTGCCTACAACACGGCCGTGCAAGAGACCACAGGAGTAACACCATTTCAGCTGGTGCATGGCAGAAAAGTGTCGACCATGCTCGACGCTATGCTACCCCACGAACCAGCTGACGAGGGGATACCCGACGCCCAGGTGGTTGCTCAACGAGCCGAACAAGTTCGCCAGCTCGCCCGACTCCGAATTCAAGATCAACAACGTGTCGACGCTACCCGGTACAACCTTCGCCGGATCGACGTTCGCTTCAAGCCCGGAGACCGTGTGTGGGCTTGGACCTCGATACGACGACGCGGTCTCAGCGAGAAACTCCTAAAACGGTACTTTGGACCCTACAAGGTACTTCGTCGACTTGGAGATCTGAACTACGAGGTGATGCCCGACGGAACACGGACTTCATCACGCCGCCCTCCACGACCAGAAGTCGTCCACGTCGTGCGCATGAAGCCATACTACGCTCGATAGGACTGTGGACCTTATGTGTTCTAAATGACTCTTTAGCTTACCGTTCTTTTTGTTTGCTTTGTTTTGTTCTGCATCGGGGCGATGCACTTTTTAAAGGGGGGAGTAATGCCGCGCGCGCAGCTTGACAAGTAGGCTGCGCGCGCGTGGCCGAACGGTTATCGCGCTTGTCTCCCACGCGAAAAGCCAGGGTTCGATTCCTGGCCGCGGCTACACGTTTTTGTTGACACTGTAATGTGACGTTCTGGTAAATTCGAGAACCGTCTTGCTGATTCGAGGTTAGAATGTTCTAGGCACCGAACCTTCTACGCCGAATGCTCCAGAAGCCCACGCGTGTACAAAAGCGGCTCCGCGTGGCAAGCTGGAGTCAGTTTCGCCCCAGCGTTCGACTCTGCTCTTTCGCCGACTTCGACGCCCGCGACGCTCTGCTGTTATCTTCTGTTTCATTTTTATTTTTGGGCACAAGTTCGCCACCATTAAACGTTTCAGTTTCCCTAGTTTTTCTTTGTTTCACCTTGTCATTCGTGACAATATGTCTATCGGCCCTCAACATATAACTCCCAGTGTCACCATTGTCTAGCTTTTCATGGTTTCCAAACCGGATCCCTATCAAAAAAAAAAGACAACGGTGTAAGATCTGCCTGAAAATGGTGCTGGAAACTTCATATATGGCGAAAGTACAGCAGATGCGGTGCCTAAAGTACAGTATGCAGTTACGTCAAAGAGTACATATCTGCTGTATACGCGGGATATGCGTATCCAGCTAAAACAAGTTGAATTTTTACTGAGCTCGACCAAGCTGGAAATAATCTCGATGTACGCATAACTGGATAGGACGTGACTGGAAGCATAGTTGAATAGACCTTCACCTGGATATGCCATATCGAGTTTGGACACCAAGATACTATGTTTGAAATGCCATGTCCACTCTGGCGGAAGAAGCAATTCTTTGATTATCAAACTAAAAATAATATATAAATAAAATCAATTTATGTTTTGCAGAGCACGTAAAATAGAACACATAATTCTTAACGGTTCCCTACAGTAATGTGACACCCTCCAGCTGTTTTCCAGGGTTTATGTCAAACAATTAGTTGGGAATGCCAAATCACCCCCCAATTATGGAAAATTGTGAAAATCAAGGCAACGTCTGTTAGCGTAAGACGAAAAATTTGTTGGCAAATACGCTTTCTTAAGAAACACCAGCTAAAGTCCAGGTTCCGGAAACGTCCCGGTAAAAACAAAATATTAAGTAAAATATAATTAGACGGAACTGATCGTGCTTCAGGAAGCGAATTCGGCATTAGTTTTACATTATAAACACGTAGTAAAGTTTTTGCGAAAATGAATTTTATGCACACAATTCTACTTACTTTTTAGATTTTGCAAGGCGTCGTAATAATATCTCTAACTAGCTCAAAAGAAATCTGGAGAGCAACAACATAAATCGAGCACAGCCTATGCATCATTTGCAGAAAAAAAAAATCAGCCGAATTTTCTTCTTGTAGGTGATTATATACTGTCACCCACAAATTTCCATTTTATTTGGAAATCAATATACAAAAATAATAAAATGAACGGGGACATGCGTCGAACTATTTCGTTACGGAAGTTTTCATATATATGCGGAATAGAAATGCAAGTAGAAAACGTTCGGCGAGTAGAAATGGCGCTTTCATAAGAAGAAGCGATAAGTTTTGGATCTGTTTTGCCAAAAGCAGTCGTTTCGTTTTCACGCCGATCCCAAGTAGCCCCATGCTACATGACATAGTGACCAATTGCGTGTAACCTTCGTACCACATGACTTTGCTCTTTTGGGATTTTTGGAACACACAGATGCAGTTCAATGCCAACGGTTGTTTGGTCTAGAAAGATTGTAGTATTCACAAAACTGACAACTTAGAAAATGACCCTGAGTTTGCTTGCTCGAGAATTTTGAAGCCTTATCTCCTCGTGATTGTCATCGCAGGCGCTTGGAAGAAGGACTCCCTGAAAACTCTCTGCGCTTGCCCTAGGTACAGTGACGTAACTGACATCACGACACGAAGCCTGGAAGCTTAGTGAAGCGGTCACATCGGGCCCGAATTCAGGCCCGCCCCTGACGGGGCCAGATGAAGCCTTGGCACGAGCCCGAGTGGGTTTCTTAACGTAAACCAAGCCCCACCCCACCAGACACAAATTCGGCCTGAGGCCGGCCCGAGCCCGACTTTTTTTTTTTCGAAATGTATCAAACCCTTTCAGGCCCGAATTCCGCCAAACCAGACCCCAACCCGGCCCGTGCCCGACCGTTTTTGACCCGAGCCGGCCGGAAGGTTGGGTTTGGGCTTGGGGTTCCGGGCTAGCCCTAGCCGTCGCAGAGCTCTAGCATGGAGATCTAGAAGGTATTGGCCGTGTTGGCTAGTGCCGTAATTTTCTATGTTCAGTCTGTGCGTTAGTGTTTGCGTTTCATTTAACCTGTGACTGAACGCGCATTTAAAATTAAACAAAACATAGTGCTATAAGGGCTGACTGAACTTTGCCTTAAATATGCCACTCGTCAAGGGACGATGGAACAATTTCACAAGCAGGAACATTTTCTTTTCCATAACGCGTTATGTTTCTATGCTTCGTCTCGTCAAAATTCAAAACTCAATCAGAGCCTAGCAAACAGGCTAACACATAATTAAAAAAGTACGGCAGCGTCTTGGCTCATTTACCCTTCTTTGTTGTATTAGCTAAAGGGGCATCACAGGGACAGAATGACGACTAGCACCATGGCGGTGCTTTCTTGCACATCTCTATTGACACCATTGTCTGCGTAGTGTAGCCTGCGCTCTTTTTTTTTTTGTGAAACTAATGAGTATTTTTAATTGAGCTCAACAATTTTGGGAAAAGGTGCCTCACTATCCTGAGTGTAGTTCCGTGACCTGCGAATGTGGCAATTAAATGAACAGGATCGTCGGGCTGAAGCCGGTACAATAAAAATACCATCTGAGGAGCCTCCGGGTGCGTTAAACACTTCACCTAGCACCCAGTATTTTTTATTGTCGAAATGCGGCAATCGGGTTGATTGCTCAGCATTCCAAATGCACATCACGCGGCATTCAACCGCTCTGCTGGCTTTCCACTGTGCCAGCTCTAATATTACTGTCAAAGGTACAGAGTGCTGCTACTTGAGCTGGCCCAGCGACGCACAGACAGGGTCGGCGGCGCAAATGCAACGCGGGAAGCCTGGGATAGTTAAGCGGTTAAACAAAAAGGTTGGAATACATCGGCACACCTCAAGTTGTAATTGTGGAGTTTCGTTTCGTTTTATCATGCAGGCATCCAGTGCGGCAAGCTACCCCTTTCAGATACCGCTAAATTTGGCGTGCACATTTTGCCCGCGGAAGCACTATTGACAATTAAATATGGATACATAATTTTTGTCACATTTCGTGTTCTTGTTTTTTTAATTGTGAAAGAGGCAAACACTTTAGAAAGTATTTGCCGCCTGAATAGCATATTCTTAAACAACTAGAGCCATATGCTGCATAGCGGCGAACAATTCGAGCTACGACAACTGGTACGTCTTCTGTGCCAAAAATGTACACTCTTACGACCATCGTACGCTTTCTGAAGAGCGAGAACGAGTCTCTCCGAGTGCATCTTGCCAAGAACACGGAATTACTGCGAAACAGTCTGCTGCAGAAACCAGCCTGGCCTTCCTACGCAGCAACGCTGCAAAGCAACGCCCACCATTTTGTCGGCGAGATAATCGCAAAGCCAACCTCCGTGCTCACGGGAATGGCAACGTCCGCATCGGTGAACAGTGACACTGGCACTACCCATCACCCAGGCGCTTTGCTGTCTTTCGGAGTGCCGAAGGAACCCCATCTGCAAGACAACGAGTCCGCTGGAACTGCGCTCAGCCCGGCTGCACAGGGCAACCAAAACGGCTCCGATGGCTTCATTGCCGTTCAACGCAAGCGCAGGCCTCAGTCTTCTGTGGTAACTGGCGCAAACAGTAAGCTGTCTGCCGCTCCTAGGCCTCCTAGGCGTCGAGCACTCTTTGTTTCACGTCTGCATCCGTCGACTACATGTGACGACGTTGCTAACATTGTGTACAGTGCAGTTCGTCCACAATTCTGTGTTTGTACGAAGTTAAGCACGAAGCACGAGAGCTACTCTTCCTTTCATGTGTCAGTAGGTGAAAATGATTTCAATAAGATTCTAAATGCTGAGTTGTGGTCCGCGGGCGCGTTGCTCAGGCCATTTTTTGGCATTCTAAAACCGACCAGTGACACCCCAGGCCGTGATAGTATGCCTCCGCAGTCAAATGGAGCATCTTCTCCTTTAGGCTCCTAAATTTGAATGCTCGTAGTCTGCAAAACAAAGCAACGACACTAGAGCCGTTCTTCTGACATACGAACCAGAAGTGGTCGTCGTCACAGAAACTTCGCTTAATGAGCAAGTGACGAATGATGAGGTATTTCCTGCTGGTTACAAATCTTTTCGAAATGATCGTTGTTCAAGAGGCGGGGGTGTGGCTATCGCTGTGAAAGATAGCATATCATGCTCTATTGTGAGCTGTACTTTCGATGCTGAAATGATTTGGGCAAAATTTATTTTTTCAACGATGTCAATCCTTGTAGGTGCTTTTTATCGGCCGCCTCATGCCGAGTTATCACACCTGCTGGCCTTACAGGAATTTATATCTGCATCTTACCATCGTTACACTCATGTTATACTAGCGGGTGTCTTTAATTTACCTCATAATGATTGGGATCATATGCAACCACTGCGGGAGTGTCAGCAGTCTCATTTGTTGGTTGACATTGCTTTTTCATGTAATATGACTTAAGTCGTTCGTAGTTTGACACGTGTTACTAATGCCAGTGAAAGCTTTCTTGACATGGTTTTTGTTTCCTCTAAGATTGCACGACAAGGTGCCCAGTGCGAAATAGCCGAAGGTAACTCTGATCACTCTTTAGTAGTATGCACTCTAACGTTGGCTTGTCAGTTGTCAACTGCTATCGACAGTAACCGGTACCTTGACTTTAATAATGAGGATGATGTCGATATTTTAGACGTTCTACAGGAAAGCTATTCGCTTTTTTACAACATGTATGATCCTGTTACAAGTACTACCAATGAATTGTGGTTACGGTTTAGATGTATAGCTCAGCACTGCATTCAGAAGTTTGTTCCATTGCGAATTAGGAGAGTGAAAAAGTTTAACCCATGGATCACACGTTACATTCTACATTTGAAGCGTAAAATTCGGCGAGTTCGTAAATTTGGTAACGGGAATAACATTTCGTCTATACCGTTTTTGCGCAGACAGTTGAGGTCTTCTGTTAAAAATGCTAAACACCGTGTTTTTAACGTCAACTTGTATAGCTCTCTGCTTAGTGACCCTCGAAAGTTTTGGAGGTTTTCGAAACGAAAGAAATGTTTTTTCTCGGAAATGAAACTGTGCAATATCCTAACAAATAACATGCAGTTAATTTCAAAGGATTTCAACGAGTACTTCACGTCTATATTTACTGTGGAAACGGGAATAGTTCCAAGTTATGAGAGTTCTAGAATAGCGATACCGCACATCAGCATTACCGAAGAGGGAGTTTTTGCGGCCCTCGTTAACCTTGATGTTAGGAAGAGCCACGGTCCCGAAGACATTCCGAATGTTTTTTTGTTTAGAAACGCTGAATGGTCGGCAAAATTTTTGCATTTGATTTATTGCCATAGTCTCAATACGGGAGACGTGCCTGATGAATGGAAAAAGGATAGGGTGTATGGGGAAAAGAACACGACCGAATCGATTGGTGTTCGGGCTCCGACTGGCCGCACGTTTTCATTTTCGCGTGACCCGCGTCACGGAGCTCGTGAGCCGAGCTCCGTGCTGCGGCCATTGTAGCGGGCTCCTACAGGGCTCCCCCCCTGGTAGCATGGATCGTCGGAGAAGAAAAACTGATAGATCTCGTGCTGGCAAAAACAAAAAAAAAGGAAAACCATAATGAGTAGATTCGGTTCTGACATTAAAAGTACAAGAAAAGCTATATGGAGTTATGTGGTCCATGAGACGCGCTTTCTTGTGGGAGGGGTCTTGTTGGCTCGCAGAGACAGTAGGTGTTCCGTGGATGGAGACAGGCCCTTGAATTTTTGGAATGCAGGCTTTACTCTGTCCATCGCTATGGTTTGTGTATGTCCGTTGACGTCTAGAGTCATGGTTTTCTCGGTGCGTTTGAGCACCTTGAAGGGTCCATCATAGGGCGGAGTCAGACTTTTCTTGGTGCCTTCTGTGCGGATGAAAACATGTGTGCATGTTTGGATCTCCTGGCTGATGAAAACTTTCTGAGAATCAGGCAATCGAGGTTGTGTCGGTTGAAGCTCTCGGATGAGCTCTCGCAGGTTGTCCAAGTACGTTTGGGATGGGACAGTTTGGGAATTTTTGTTGCTGTTCAAAAATTCACCAGGAAGTCTAAGTGTCGAGCCATAGACGAGTTCCGCTGCGGTGCATCCGAGGTCTAGTTTGAGCGCGGATCGAACGCCGAGGAGGACGAATGGTAGGTGATCGACCCAGTTGAGTCGCCCGCCTCGTGCCGTAATTGCTGCCTTGAGTTGTCGGTGCAGTCTTTCTACCATGCCGTTAGCCGAGGGGTGGTAGGCGGTAGTATGCACATGGTGAACTCCTAGGAGCTGGGCTAGAGCGGCAAAAAGCGAGCACTCGAACTGCCGTCCCCGGTCCGTAGTGACGGTGGATGGACAGCCAAAGCGGGCGATCCAACCTCAACAAACGTCCTGGCGACAGTCTCGGCAGTGATGTCTGGTAGGGGTATAGCTTCGGGCCACCTTGTGTAGCGGTCAACGCAAGTCAAGATGTAAGTAAATCCTTGGCATGGAGGCAGTGGACCCACAATGTCAAGATGCACATGGTCGAACCGTGCAGAAGGAGAGCGGAACGGTACCAATGGAGTAACCGTGTGCCGGCTCACCTTAGAGCGCTGACATTGCAGACATGTTCGTGCCCAGCCACGTACATCTGCGTTGATGGTAGGCCAGATGTAGCGAGCTGTTATCAGGCGCTGTGTGGCTCGGATGCCTGGGTGACTGATGTTGTGGCGGTGGTCGAAAACTTTCCGACGAAGAACTAGCGGAACAAGAGGTCGAGGACTGCTGGTAGACATGTCGCAGAGGATGGTACCGTTAGAATGAGGGAGAGGAACTGCCCTGAGTACCAAGGACTTCAGCATGTCACGATGGGCAAGCAACTCCGGATCATCTCGTTGTGCGGCAGCAATGCTCTCAAAATCGACAGCTCCACGACTTGCCGAGACAGCGTCGACACGGGAGAGCGCGTCCGCCGCTGGGTTGTCTTTGCCTTTTACGTGGCGGATATACCTGAAATGTTTGACAGCCAGGTACACGGCAAGAAGTTCACGTCCGAACGTGCTATAACGTGTTTCGGCGGGCTTCAGTTTCTGGGAAAAAAATACAAGTGTTCGCCACTCGCCGTCAAGCATCTGTTGCAGGACAGCTCCGGCAGCAGTGCTGGAGGCGTCAGTCATGAGACGGGTGGGGGCTCCAGGTTTCGGATAGAAAAGCAGGGCTGCATTGGCCAAGGCTTCTTTAACGTTTGAAAAAGCAGACGCAGCTTCTGCGTTCCATGGAACTGCTGATGATGGCCCTTTCGTGGTTCTAAGAAGATCCGTCATGGGCTGAATCATTTCCGCACAATGCGGAATGAATCTTCGATGGAAATTGATCAAGCCCAGAAACTCGCGAAGCTTGCGAAGTGACGTGGGTTGGGGAAACTCACGGATTGCCCGGACTTTGTCTGCGAGTGGTAAGATGCCCTTTGACGTAACTCGATGGCCCAGAAAGTCCAGCGCATCAACGCCGAAAACGCACTTCTTCGCGTTGATGACGAGACCGTACTCCTGCAGCCGGTCGAACAACAGTCGCAGGTGTTGCTCGTGTTCTTCTGGAGAGGTGCTGGCCTCGAGGATATCGTCAACGTACGCGAAAATGAAGTGAAGTCCTCTGGTGACTTCGTTGATAAGGCGTTGGAACGTCTGCGCGGAGTTTCGCAGGCCAAAGGGCATCCTTACGTATTCGAAAAGTCCGAACGGAGTAATGATGGCAGTCTTGGCCACGTCCGCTGGCTCTACGGGAATCTGGTGGTAGGCCTTTATCAAGTCTATCTTGCTGTAGATGTTGGTACCAGCCAGTCCAGCGGAGAAATCGTGAATGTTTGGCAAAGGGTACCGATCAGGTACCGTGCATGCATTCAAAGCGCGATAATCTCCGCATGGTCTCCAGTCATTCGGGTCCTTTTTTGGGACCATATGTAGTGGTGACGCCCAGTTGCTGGAAGACGGGCGAACAAATCCGAGCTCCAGCATATGTTCCAACTCTCGACGCGCGATGTTTAGTCGCTCGCCAAATAGGCGGTGAGGACGCGCGGAGAAAACGGGCCACTGGTGATGATGTGATGTGTCACACCGTGCTTGATTGGTACCTCCGCATTGCAGGGCCGGGTTATGGCAGGGTATTCTGTGAGGAGGGCTTCGTACCTCGACGTCGTCGCCAGGGGACGCATCGGGGAAGCGTTTAAGGACGACAGGATACCCTGGATGGTCAAGGATGTGGTGGCATCGGTGAGGCTTCTGCCACGGATGTTGACGGAAAGGTCAAAGTTTGCCAGGAAGTCCGCTCCCAGTATGGCTTGACGGAGATCCGCGACAACGAAAACCCACCTGAAAAGTCGTCTTAGTCCTATGTCGACGGTTAGGGATCTCTGGCCAAAAGTGGCAATTGCCGAGCTGTTGACGGCACGTAGGGGCGCGGTATGTTGCACTTGCTGACGGTCAAGGCGTGACGCAGGCAAGACGCTCACCTCGGCCTCGGTGTCCACTAAGAAGCGGTGACCAGAGATTTGGTCAACAACGTAGAAAAGGCGGCTTGTGTGTTGGCCCTCGTCACTCGCCGCTGCTAGTGCCGGGCCTCGGTGTTTTCCGACCAGGAGCATGGTTGATGGCAGTGTGTGGCCCGTTCCGCGTAACGCCGGTGGTACCAGCACAGGGCTCTGCTGCTTGACCGCGAGGCTCGTCGCGAGGATGAACGGGCGTGAGGGGAGCCGCGTCTGGATTGTCGAGGTCTCTCGTCTGACGCTTTTATGGCGGCAACAGCACAGGAAAGCTCTGCTATGCTTGCCTTGATCTCGGCGACTGTTGCTTGCCAGGGCTGGGGCTCGTAAGGCTCGTGAGATGCCACAGCAGCAATAGAAGGGGCTGAATATTCAGCAGTCCGATCCGCCAGAGTAGCAAGGCGATCTAACGGCATGTCGTCAGCAGCTGCAAGAACCATGCGCATTCCTTGCGGAAGTTTTTGAAGAAAGAGCTCCCGCAGTATGCGGTCTTGGGAATCGGTGGCTTGGGGACCCAGCAACTGTCGCATTTGGTGGAGAAGTTGTGATGGGCGGCGATCTCCTAGCTCCTGGGCTGTCAGCAGCTGCTGGATTCGTGACCGCTCCGATGCCGTTGTTCGTTCGAGCAGAATGCTTTTTAAGTGATCGTATGCGTCCTCACGCGGTGGCTCCGTCAGCACGTCGTCGATTTCGTCGGCCACGTTTGGCGGCAGAGAGGCAACGACGTGGTAGAATCGTGAGAGCTGAGTAGTGATGCGCCGAAGATGAAACTGCGCCTCGACTTGGGTGAACCAAACTCGCGGGTTCTTCAGCCAAAAAGGGGGAAGGCGCAAGTTGATGGTTGCGAGGTTGGCGTCAGAGGACTGAAGCGGCGCGCCGTCGCCAGTGTGAGCGTTGCCCAGATCCATGTTCGTTGGGGCTGCTAGAGAAAGCGACGGGGAGCCTTCAGATTCCGGGTCACCATTTATGGGGAAAAGAACACGACCGAATCGATTGGTGTTCGGGCTCCGACTGGCCGCACGTTTTAATTTTCGCGTGACCCGCGTCACGGATCTCGTGAGCCGAGCTCCGTGCTGCGGCCATTGTAGCGGGCTCCTACAGGGTGGTACCAATATTTAAATCGGGTGACAGTAAATGCGTCGAAAGCTACAGACCTGTTTCACTTTTGTGTACGGCCAGTAATGTTCTTGAACACTTCGTATTTAAACATCTTATTGTATTTTTTGAGGACAGTATGTTTTTTTTCAGGACGAACAGCGTGGATTCAAACGGGGCTTTTCCACTGTAACACAACTTGTTCATACGATACTCGAACTTGCGGTTGTCACTGATATCGGCGGACAGACTGATGTTATCTTTTTAGACTTTGCGAAAGCGTTCAATCGCGTCTCCCATGACACACTATTGCATAATTTACGCTACATCATCAGTAACGAGAACATATTACGATGGTTTGATTCTTATCTTACTAACCGTGCGCAGTGTGTTAGTGTTGACTCTGTTTTTCCCCTGAGTCACCCGTTTTCTCGGGCGTGCCAAAGGCTCGGTCCTTGGGCCACTTTTGTTTTTAATTTTTATTAACGATTTAAAGATACACTACCCCAATGTACAAAGCCGATTTTTTGTTGATGATTGTGTTTTATTTGCTAAGGTAAACAACCCGTCTGATCAAGAAGAATTAAATTATTGTCTATCTTTGGTTCATGCATGGTGCACACAATGGAATGTGGCTCTGAACTGTAAAAAGTGTGTTCAAATGGCCGTGACGCGGAAGAAAAACCCTTTGTTTTTTACATATTCTATCAATGGAGTACAACTCGAGAGTGTTAAACATTATCAATACCTCGGAGTTTTAATTACCCCTGATTTGTCATAGAGTGCACATATTGAGTTTATAGCTCGTAAAGCAATGCGGAAGCTCTGGTTTTTGAAACGAAATATTAACCTCTGTTCACCTGAAACTAAACTGACTGCTTATAAAACCATCATACGACCAATGCTAGAATATGCATGCATTGTATGGGACCCTCATACAATGCTGTCAATTGATATGTTAGAGACTGTGCAAAAAAAAAAGCATTGCGGTTTGTGTACAACCGTTACGGTTTTATGTCATCCGTTTCAGATTTATACCCAAGATCGGGATTGAGTAATTTAGCAACCAGGAGAAAAACAGAACGGCTGAAGTTTTTTATAATATGATACAGGGTAATTTGCGACTGCGTCTTTGTGATTACACTTCATTTAACGAAACAAGGCCCACGAGAGGCGAACACCAATTAACACTTGGCGAGCCATTGTGTCGAACCACTTTGTTTAAAGCATCCTTTTTTCCTTGAACCACGTGTGAGTGGAATACGCGTCCTGAGAGTGTTGTAAATTTGAGATCATTACTTAATTTTAGTGAAGCACTACTCTCGCACTTTGTTGAGTAGTGGCTCTGTCTGTTTGTTTGCACTGCTTCCGCTTGTTTTTGAATATTGTTTTTGTACACCTCCTACCTGGGCGTTCTACAGAATGCTGGCAGTATCACCAAATAAATGAATAAATAAAGAAATAAATAGAGGCTAACGCCCTTATATCTGGTACATTTTTATCGTCCTGAATTAGAAGAGGATACAACCACGCAGCTCGAGCCGGTTGACTAAAGCGTGCGTTAGAACTAATCGCACTCTTCTAAAAACAATCCTCTTTTAGTTGGTCCCAAAGTACGGGACCACGTTGGACCTGGCACACGTATCGTGCGACGGTAGAGAACGCCTAATGTGGCGAGCGCATCCCTTCGCCCAGAGGTCAGCAACGGTCGCTGCCATAACGCGTTAGACTTAATTGCTTTCTTTTTCCTGTTTCTTCGGCAGCAGCGAATGAACTCGGAAACTGGAACAAGTCGCCACTCGCTCCCGTATAGCTATTAGGTATTTCCTATTTTAACGCCCAATTCCCACGGCAGTCGAGGGGGAGGCGTGAGCGCCGCCGGACGCTATTTCGCGCGTAGTGGTCCCGCTAATGGGGGAAAGCAACTGTCAAAATGTCCCCATCATCGGAGTCTCTGCGTATTTGCCTCGAAAAAGTGCGCGCGCGAATCGTTGTTTCGGGTTCTCCGCGGTGGAAAGTGCATTCGCCGCTTCGTATACCCCTGGCCGATTGTGCACTTGCGTTAGTTTCCGGCACGAGTGGTCGCCTAATGAGCCGAACAAAGCGCGCGTGGAAATGCTTATGCGGCGGCCAGCATTATGTTGGGTGGTTGAACGCGGTTTGGTTGCTTCCTAGGGTGCTGCCGTAGCGCGGATGCTTTTGCTATCCCAGGCACCAACATATATAAATAAAATATGGACAGTGAAAAAACCCAAAAGCGTAAGATACTTTATTTCATATTTATTTTATTGAAATATTCTGGTAGTTAAGGAATGTAAAATAGCGAGGATTTTGCTTCTGCCCGGGTGGTAGTAAAACAATCGCAGGGCTAGTTTCCAGATAATAATGAAATATCCGGTTAAATGCTATAGAGCAAATTTGCCATCATATTGCGGCACTTAATTGCGGCAGTTGAAAGAAAATATCGGGTGAAAAATTACAATTTTTTTATATTTTCGATTTATTTTTTGCCCGCTTTAATATTTTAGGACATTCTACTTTTGTGAGTAAAAAAATAATAAACAAGCAACTGAAAAAAAAAATGTGTCTCACTAACTTGCGGGGGCTGAAACATCGCAAGATTACGCGAATATCGGTCCTCTTCGTGAGGCTTTCACTTGGGACAGTGGTGCTTTTTACTGTGATTTGCTATAGGCAACACTAAACAGAACGGCGTTCGCGTTTATAAATATTCAAGCACGCAGAGCTTTTAAGAAAGGCAGGCGCAAACACAAGCGGGGAATGCCAACGGAGCAACCTTTACCGCGACGTGCTAAGCCTAATCATGGCAACGGTGACGCTTTCAACATCGTCGGTTCGGTATTCACCAGTGCAAATGCTCCCGAAACGAAGATCGGTGTTTCTTGAAAACTTTCACAAAACAAATAGCACTGGCTCCGCAATTTGAATGATGTGTGAGATCGGAGCGCTGTCGATACCTCTGAGCGATACGATCTGCCCCGCTAGTCCCGAGTGCAAATTCTGTATGCGTCCGGGAGCCAACTCTTCTAAAAAATTGTATGTGCTAGTTTTAGTTTTCCAGTGAATAACACTCTCCTCCAAAAAATATAAAACAAATGTGTTTTACAAAAAAAAAAAAATCCGAAGTGCGAGAAGCTAAACTGCAATAAAAACTCTTTTTTTTTTTTCTCAAGTATGGAGGTTGGTTTAAGACTGTTAGTAATACTCAAACCGATAACATAGCTTCTTTTGCGTTGCAGAAAACGCTACAGAACATTGTTATGAATAAAACAGTGATTTTGAGGCTTTACAGTTATTTTTGAATAAAATTGCCGACTTGTTACATAGCAGACTGCCTACATCCAATTTGAATTTCTGAAGTATGCGAACGGTGGAAGATGATGAATTAGACAACCTCTTCTGCCTAGCTTTAATGAAGAGATATAAGTTTTTTTTTAATTTTTGTCTTTGTACGGTGGGCGAAAAAAAAAAAAAAATCTGGGTCGGAACTGCAAGAAGCAATCAATTGTAAATACGCTTAGTTATCTTAAGTAAATTAATTCTAAAAAAAAGTACTTTTTTTTTTACTTTTTCACTTTAGAGCCCGTAAATTCTAGAAATTCTGAATATTAGTCTTCGGTGTAATATTGCTGTTGCATTTTAGGGGCAACCACTTATCTAATAATAATAATACTTTATTTTCCATTTCAAAAAATGGCGGAGGCCGAGAAAAAAATCCGTGTTTAAACGGCTTGACGAGCCCTCGGCCCCCGTTACTTTCGACAGCGGCGACTCTTTAAAATAACTACAAAAACATAAAAACTAACACTTGCGCACTCAATGCACAATATGAACAAAATCAAAAGGAAAAGAAGTACACATTCACATCACTTGCACAAATCAAACAATTTCATCACTTCATAACCACTGATAACGAGTGTTGAAAATAAAATCAGTCATAACAAAAATCATACATTAGTGAACGTATGTCATTCATTGATAGATTCTCTGGAAAAATATTATTGGAACAAAAAATGTTTAAGAGTTTAGGTAGCCTGAATGATAACATTTCCTTGCCGATGTTCAATCGACAGGTAGGTACGCTCCAGCGCTCAGGGTTTCGAAAGAGATAATGGAGTGTATGTTCTCTTAAATGTGACAATTGGGTTAAGTAAATATTAGCAGTAACCAAGTAAGAAAGTTTAGGCCTGTTTCAGATGTTGCGCGCGTTGAACTCATGAAAATACACTCACAAAACTAGGACTGTATTAATATTGATAAAAAAAAAATATCTACAGTTGATGATTCTTGGTTAGTTCATGATGTTAGTCTCGTTTAGATCTGTCAGGCGTTCCGCTCCTTCCATTCACGAGCACGAACTTCAACCTCTTTTTTTTTCTTACTTTTCGCGTCACCGCGGTTATTTTTTCGCGTCCTCCTCCTTTTCAAGTACAGTTGCAAACTCCCAGCAAAAAGCTGAACAGGTTTCACACGCGAAGGACGCAATCTTGCGTGTCACGGGTGAAGTGTAATTGCGTGTTGTTTATAATTACTTTGCCTACTTCCCATGGTTCACTTATTGTGTAACACGCTCCCGCCCCACGGAACGAACAAAGCTTGGCACTTTTCACTTGGCAAGCTCCGGAGGGCGCGACAGTTGGTCTCGTGGTTGCTTCGTTGGGAATTTGTTCCAAGCACTAACATATATAACCGTCCCGTTCCGGTTGCACCTCATCAATTTCCCCCCTCTCCACTGCAGGTGCGGCACCCTTTACTCATGCACTGAGACCCCATCACGGCCTTGCAGGCTGTTGACGCCTGTCTCCGGTGATCAGCGCCACAAAGCGTAATTGGAGGGAATATTTTTTGTTTTATCTTTTCCAGAAACCGTCCATCACTTTCGGGCGATGCCGCCAACGTTTTGAAAGTTCACCTTTTGTTGATTCCCCTATTCTCCCCAGGCTCGTCAACGGCAATGTCGGTAGCTGTCTGCCGGCAGAAATTGCGAAGGAACCAATATCGCTCGTTCTGGTAGATCGCCATGGATGGCTAGTGGACGGGAGTTCATGACGACCTCAACCTCCTGCAATACTGTGGTCACATCTTCAAAGCTGAATCCATTTTTCCCGACGACGATACGAAGGCTTTCCATGACGGTTTGAACCATCCGCTCCCAGAAGCTGCGCCTCCCCTCTGATTTTTTTTTTTTGCGATAAATTTTCACTTGATTCGATGCTGTAAACAGTGACCTTGAGGTCGCTCACTTCTCAAGACAGGCCAAATGCCGGACAGGTCTTTTGAAGTTCGTTTAACGGTAAGAGCATTGTCCGAATAGATGCAACTTGGCAGGCGTCGTCTGGCAGTGAAGTGCTGTGAAGGCAGCATGAACGCTTTGGTCGAACGGCTAGAGACGATTTCTAGGTGCACGGCTCGAGTTACCGCACATGTGAAAAGTGCAACGTATGACTTTTTGTCCGACGTCGCAGTCTTCCTCGTCAGTGAACGAGCAAAATTGATCCCGACCACTTCAAATGAGTCGGCTTGAATGACGCGATCCTACGGCAACGGTGCAGTCAGATCAGTGGACTGCCTAAGTTGAGCGAGTCGACAACCGTTGCACCGATTTATTAACTTTTCTGTCGATTATCGTGCCCGCTGTACACAGCAGCGCTCGCGGACTTGGTTCAAAGTATCCTGGAACACGCCGTGCGGTGTTCCCTTGAGACAGACTCTCACCATCAGCTTCGTGAAAGGGTGTTCGGGTGGGAGCAATAGTGGGTTCCTGAATTCAACTGCCTTGTTTAGTTTTTGAGGTCGTCGCCCCCCGTGAAGCAGCCGGTCGGAATGGATAAAAGGTGTGAGGGAGACGAGGCAGGATCGGTGTTTCAGCCTCTTATTTCAATCAACGCTGTTAGTTCATGTAGATAATCCTCTTTTTGGGTTCGCACAATCCACAAACTCTCTGCCCGCTCCAATTCTTCAGCCACCAATGGCCCCTCACGGTGACTGTGTCATCCTCTGCAGTTATTGAGTAACAGCATTATCCATGCCGTAATCCTGAGGAAACGTTCCAGTGCGCCGTAACGCTCGAGCTCTAGCAGCGGTGCACTCGTCTCGGTTGTCGTCTGCAACGAGTGGGATTCTCTCTTTCCCTCCTTTTCAACCAGGTACAGGGAAACGTCCTCGGTAATGGTGACGTCTGGCCACGTATCTTCGGTCTTGACTTACCAAGCTGGAACTCTGCACCACAGTTGACTCGTTTTCAGGTTTTCCGCTCTTAATCACCGGGTCATAAAATCCGCAGGATTCTCAAGTCCGGGACAATGCTTCCACCTGAAAGGCATTGTCCCGGACTCTATCTCTGTCACCGGATGTGCCACGGATGCTTTCAATTTGGTCGTTGACTCTCGAATCCAATAGAGTTTGAAAATGCTGTCCATCCAATAGAACACATCTTTAATGTCCATAACTTCTCCAAGGTATGGCCGATCCGTGTTCCGATCTCTGCAGCCACCAGCTCGAGCCGTGGGAGTGTTATACGCTTTAGAGGAGCCACAAGTGATTTTGAGAACACCAAATTTACGTCGACCTTCCCATCGTGACCTTCAACTGTCACATAAGCACAGGTGCCGTATGCCTCCGGGCTCACGTCACAGAAGATGTGTAGTTGCAGGTACCCCACGATCCCTCTTGGCTCGTTTATGACGCAGCGTAGGATCAGCACAGCCTCGATCTGCGGAAGTTCGGTGCACCATCGTCGCCTCTCCACCAGAAGCTGTTCGGTCAAGTCTTCGTTCCATCCAAGTCCGAATTCGCAGTTCCGCTCACACAAGACTCACTTTTTTTCACGAAGTGGGCCAGGAGTCCCAACGTGTCGAAAACACTACCTGCCGCTCGGTGCAAATAGCACGTCGTCTTTCAACTGAGCGTAAAGGAATTGAGCAGCCTTTCCACGGGAAAAACCATCGTGTCCGTATCACGTCGCCACAGCAGCCCAAGCACTCCTTTTAGCTCGGAAAGGGCGGATGTATTTGATCCCTGGTCGTACAAATGCCGCAGGCCCGTCGTGTTGGTTGACCATTTTCAGAGTGTAATCCCTACAGCCGCCAATATCCGATTGGCTTGATCCTGTAGTAGAGCTGCTTATCCGCAATGTTCGCGGCACCATTCTTTGGGGAATCTTTCTTTCCAGCAGTGACCTGTCGGTCAGGTTTCTTGGCTGGAGGCTCTTCCGATTTTTCGTCGGGTCGGTTGATGCTCATTCACGCCACTTTCCTGGCCTTCTTGGATTTTGACTTCCCAGCATCTTCCTTTATTTCGACTGCCTCGCCGTTGACCATCTCTTTGTTTCCCTTGGCCTTCTTTTGCCTCTTTGCATTTCGTCATCGCCGTTTCTAATTCTTCCATCTCCGCAGAAGGATTCGGACCGTAGATTTCCAAACTTTCTCTTTGGCCTTGTCTTCAATGCAGTGCACTCATTCTCACTTCCACACTCTGATTGGTAGGCCTCATATCTTTTACTTTGGCAAGCCTTAAAGTCTTTAATCCGGCGTGCGATGTACTCCTGGTAGCTCACGCTGCTGTTGTGCCTTTTTGGGATACTCTTGCGTCGCCTCTGGTATGTCGGTTTGGCAGGTTTCTTTTTCTTTTGAGTTTCGTGATGCTGTCCCAGGCAGCACACTTACTTGGGCTAGCTGGAGCCAGGATTGGGCCTTGGCCGTAGTAGACCGGACCGGGACGGCCCAGGGAATTCGGTGAACTGCCAGCCTGGCGTCTCACCGTATTTCTCGGGCACCGGTATGCCACGGAACTGCCAGGGAAGGGATTTCCTTGGCGTTCCTTGTCTTTTGTTGGTCCGAGCCGCCCTGTGTAGACAGGCGGCCGCCAACATTGGCGCTTTAGTGTGCTCATTGGCCCCAGAATTCTACGGAACTGCCAGGGACGTGATTTCCTTGGCGTTCCTTGTATTTTGTTGGTCCGAGCCGACCAGGGTAGACAGGAGGCCACCAACATTGAAGTCTTAGTGGCGCTTCAGTTTGTTCATTGGCCCCGGGATTTCATGTAACTGCCAGGGAACTGATTTTCTTAGCGTTCCTTGTATTGGCTTGGTCCGAGCCGACCAGGGTAGACAGGCGGCTACCAACATTTAAGGATTTTGTGGCGCTTCACTGTATTCACTGGCCCCAGGATTCCAAGGAACTACGGGGAGTGGTTTCGGGTGTCGTGTATTTTTGCAAGATTCAGCGCGCCAAGGAACGATGGACAATTACCGTCGTTCATTATTTTTTGGCTGTAGCTTGCCTTTCATCGAACCTACTCGATACGGCCACTTTTACTTACATAAACTTAAAATGTGTTTGTACCTTGCGCTTAAATTCATTTAATTTCATTCATTATCTGATAGCCCGTGACATAGCTTCGTAAACGAGTTTCTGCGCTTAGAACTTTGGCCAGGACCCGTTTCCTCCTATTCTTTTTAAGAATATTGCTCTTGTCGGCGTGAAGCGATCGTCGGGCTTTATTGACACGGCCGTGCCGACAGTGCATCGCAACCGCAAGCAGGGTCCGTAAAACAGCACCATGTCCGATTTCACAAAAACGCCAAAAACAAGAAACTGTTGCACTGCATGTGTAAATCAGAAAAGACAATAGAACACATTTAATCAGATTCCAGAGGCCGGTGTTTATTCCAGAACGAAGTAACTAATCGCAAATCAGTCGGCGTTTCAAGAAAAGTAACGTAAAAAAACATGTTGCTCAACAAATCTGCATACCTTGCAGCGGCGTTAAACACGCGTGTTCAATTATCCGTTCGCTGAGACTTCGCGTTTTTTCCAGTCTGAAAAGAATGACCGGGTGCTTGAGTCAAACTGATCGCCCCAACTTTAAATAAATAACAAAAATCAGTTTCACATGCTACGTAATTACAGCCTGGTGGTGCGTTTTATTCGCGAAAGCGAACTTGCCTCAGAAGCTTCAAGCAAAAAATGTTTTCTAAAACCGACATGTGCTAAGCCTTTATCTGTCAAATGAAACGCGACACGCGAAACTTCGACGCGAGAAAGGCTTAGATGGATGTTGGCTGGTCATAGAAAGTCTCATTTGTATATCTAACTTCAAGAAGAGGCAAGACTGCTCTAGCTGCACCTAAGCCGAAACTTAGTGTCGCAGTATGAGAAACTGATTTTTAGTATTTATTAAAAGTGGGAAGGATCCATGTGACCCACCTGACACCGCCGCCACACGTGGAATGCGGTCTGAACCACAAAGTTACGAAAGCCTTGGCCACGCGTCGCGTAAAGCAAAAATGTTTTCTCTGCAGAAGGCGCTAGTGATCACCTACATAAAAAAACAAGTTTATTCCACGGAACATCGCATTCACTGATCAGTGATCGCATTAATGCCACTGATGTGTACAACGTAAGGAATCTAAACGAAATAAGGAATACCGCGAATGTAAATAATTATTTGACATGATGAACAGAACAGCGCACAAAAGGACGAGGACAGAGAAAAGGAACATGCAGGACACACAAGCGTTGTGTGTCCTGCATGTTCCTTTTCTCTGTCCTCGTCCTTTTGTGCGCTGTTCTGTTCATCATGTCATCATACCAACTCGCCCAACTTACAACACTTCTGAAATAATTATTTATATTTTTATTTTTGCCTCAACATTAAGCAAGCCGGATTTTAATCCGCGTTTGGATATGTTCCTCGTGTACTCATGCTTATCAGAATTTGTAAATACGAAATAGGCTTAGCGTAGGCGGTCAAAGCATAGATGTACCCTGCCATCTATCACACAACAGAACATATGTGGCAATAATTCCTTTGTTCTATGACTCTTTATTCTCTCTTTTACCATAAATGCGCGCGAAGGAGAGCTCGTGAGGTGTCAACATCGACCTCACATTGATTTCGCTCGCACTGATCGTGAAACGATGTGTAGGACATGTGGGGCACGTTTCGGCGGTGCGCGCGTCGACGTGTTCAGAACTAATTTGTTCTGTGTTTTCAACTTTAGCGTAACTTCTGCAGGGCTCCAACTTTGTCAAAGCTGGGGTGAGCGCGTGCAAATGAGAGGCACCACGAGACCTCGTGGCCGCGCTCTTGTTCTTAGTTTTCTGAATGCGCTGATCGCGTGCGCTGAAAACAGCCTGTAGCTATTAGCCCCGTGCGCGACCGAAAACGTCGCTGTGGTCGGCCTTCCACGATTGGCCGAACACTGACTATGACGTCGGAAAGGGGATTAATCATCGACGGAAATAAGAGGAATGAAAGAACTTTAATTTTGACGGTGTTGGCAGTGTTCCTTTGAGAGCGCAATGATTTCAAGCTTCCACCATGCTAATAACAAACACCATCGAACTTGTAGTTTGCAAGGTAATGACGTCACCAGGGGGAACCACAGGAGGGCGCCACCAAAACATCTCGCCGCTAATGGCTCCGGAGAAAAATTGGGTGTGTGTATTTTTATACAGCCTAGAATTTGGTCTGCCTCAACGGCCGACGAGTCTACCAGCTGTAGATGAGAAATTTAGCCAGTGCAGTACAACCGCTAGCTCGGGGACTTTAACGTGCATCACGTAGTAGTTATACACGACCGCACACCGATACAATGTTCATTCAGATCGAAACGGGAAGGGGTGCGGATTGAACCAAGATCGCTGGTTCCTTTTGCGCGAGCTATCGCTCCACGTGCTCCGAGCTGGTGTGCTCTAGCCCACTCGGCCGCCGATCCCCCCTATTGCTCCGGAGGGAACCATGTCTTCTGTTTAGGCACGTACAACAAGTTAGCAACTGGATTACACCGCGGTATGCACTGCGAGCTGCAGCGATTTGGAAGGTCCACGAAAAAAAAAACACGCACTACTCGGTGACAGGTTAAAAGTAAACGCTGGGGAGGGGGTCGCCTCCTCTTGAGCGTTCGCTCTGCAAAAGGGGAAAGAGATGGGAGGAGCTTCCACTACCTGTCACCGACTATAATTAACGCGCTTCATCTCAAAACTGAGAGTCATGCTCAGCAAATCCCACGCGAAGCACAAAATGCACGTTTCCTTCGATTTGTGTGTATGTTTATGAGGCAAAAAAACGTAGTGCTTCTTTTTCTCTTTTGCCCATTTAGCGACGCAGCCAGGAATATTTTCCAGGGGGGGGGGGGAGGACCGACTCTGAAAGCATTTCCCGCCACACCTCTACCTACGTCACTGGTGCATTGTCGGCTGTACGTGATTTTTAAAACCTCAAAACAACCTGTTTTACTAAGCCGCAAAACACAGCCTGTAATTCAAAAAAAAAAAAACTTTATATTTTTTGACAAAATTAAAAAAAAACGACAACAAATATCCACTGATTGATTAAGCAATTGCATGTCTTCAAAAAAAAATCAAGTTGAATTAAGATGTCGAACACCGTGTTTGAGGGACGAGATGGGCATAAGTTTATGTCGATTTCAATCAGCAAACAATGGTTACAACGGAACGTATAAGAGGAGAAGCTGGGACATTATGTTTGCTCGCCCCCAAAAATTGACTTAAAACTGCGTACAGAATCGGTAACTCCAGTAATGACCGCGGTAGTGACACCGGCGACCGAAATATAAACTGTAATAGAGTGGGGTCGAAACCGAAACTCTATGAACGGTGGAAAAGCGCCGAAAAATACACGAACATACAGAAAAACAGCAGGACAGGGCGCACTCTCAACGAAAGTTTATTTGAAAAGTACACACATATATACCCGGCAGGCATACTAATCGCCACTAATCCTAGACCACGCCCGTTTCAAAACTCATATTCAGTCGTACTTCAATCCATCGCTTCGTGCCTATCCAAAGCCACAAGCAGCTTCCGGATTCTTGTCCGTCCGTGCCGATGGCGTGCAGACAAAGGCAAGGACGTTTAAATAGGGCAGGACCCGGCATGACATCATACCCAGCGACGCCGCAAGAACAACCCAATCCCAAACTGCCCCGCGCACCGACGCTCTCTCATCTAAACTAAAGGTCTGTTCGATTCGCCTGAACTGGCTGAACTAGTTCAGCAGTGCAGGAACTGGTGCATTCGATTCAACCGTAAGTTGCACGGCCGCTGCACTGGCGCGTTCGATTCATCCCAGTTCTGAACGAGTTCAGACCCAGTTCCTCAAAATCTTGCACCGGCTCCGGAGCCAGTTCAGCGTCCGTTCAGAAGCAGACGACAAGAGCAGACGACGATAGCAGACGACACTCCTCGTCCGTTTCTGCTCGCGGTGCCATTTTTCGCAGCTCTTGATCAAATGTCTGTGATGTTTAGCAATAACGCCGATAGGGAGGTTGCATTTCTTCTCATTTGTGATAATAACGTAACCGTGGTGGACGCGGAATTGAGATCATAACCAAGGAAAGGAATTTGATTGATTATGATATTCTGAAAGTGTTTTAGGCACCTGCTCGTGAAGCTTTGGCTCGCTGTGGTAAGTGTTGAAATATTGGCTCACGTAAATTGTTTCTTTTTGATGCTATGTGGGGATCCACAGAGTTGATATTCTTCCTTACAGACACGGGAAAGGTCATGCACTCTTGATAGTCTCCGCCTTCAGTTGCTGTTGGATGCATACTGACGACTCCGATACATTGCAGAGGTCTGGGATTTAGTACATTGGCCCTCACATAGCTGAGCATAATACTGCATGCTTTGTCCGCTGGTATCTGTGGACGCCCACAAACAGGCCTGGGAAAAACGCCGAGAATTGGCATTGGCTTGGTAGTTCCACGCAGGTCTTTCTTGAGAATCAGAAGAAACGCTTCAGCTTGACGCGAAAGTTACGGTGGAGAACTGTATTTGCCAAAACGGTATCGTCAGGCATTCGTCTTCGAGGTGACCGCTACCGATTGCGCACTGCCGCCAGTGACTCCCGACGCAAAATCATCCTGATGCCGCGAACCTATCGTCGAAATGCGAAACTCGATAGACTTGAAATGAATCTACAATTGCTAAATGAATGTGAAGGACACGAACGCTTATGGAAACGACAGGAACCGAACGGTCGTTAAAAATGCAGACAGAAACCCATTTCGTGCAGAAAACGTTTTTAGTACACTCGAATAAACATTTTTAAAAGAAAAGATTTCGTTATTGTACTTTAAAACTAAGGAAACACGAATGGTCTCATCCAACCGCGACTAATTAAATGTAGCATACAACGTGGTGTGGAGAAACAAGAGCCAACAGATGCAGACGACACGCTGAGCTTCCGCTCGGAAAGCCGATCACAGCGCCAGTCCTAGCGCGGCGGCTGCACTGGTTCTGCGCCGCCGCTGCACGACTCGTGCACTTCTCTGAACTCGGACAGAACTAGTTCAGAACGTTCTGGCCGAATCGAACTGACCTTAAATTCAACCATGCTCCCATCGTCTGCTCTCCGCTCGGTCGTTAGGCTTAGGCTACGTCTGCTCCGTGCATGCGGTCTGCTTCGTCTGCTCGCTGTCGCGGCTGGCTTTCGATTCGATCGGCGCACCAAAAGATGTTTCGATGCGAACCCGAATACTCATCACGGCGGAGTGAAACCAACATCTTCTCGAAGCAGAATTTGTACGGCTTTCTCAACCCGCGATGCCCTTCTCAGCGTTCGTGCCTACGATGACTGACTCGCGATCGCTTTCCAAAGCCGCGCTACGACGACTCGTTCGAGACGACGCTCCAGGCGCGGTCGCGCGGTGTCGAGAGCGTCCGCTACACGCCGACTTCCTAGTCCTACTGGTCAGGCAAGTGTTGGGCTCGAAATCTCGTCTGTTCGACACCGATTCAGTCGGTGCGTCGTCTAGAGCGTCTCAACTCTAGTCACTTACTTTCTGCTGGGCAACCAGGCGTTCGTTTATAATAATCTCATCCAATTCCGACCATACCGGTTTAAAAGTCTCCCGTTAAGCGCTGTTTCAAATAACAGTGGGTGCCGCCATTACTTTCGGTGCACACAATCGCGTTGCCACGGAAATGTCATCGCAACGCGGTTGTTTGCACCGAAATTAATGGCGGCGCCCACTCACTAGGCTTCCCATTGGTCAAGAAATGCTCGTCGCAGCTCGTGGCCACGCCTACTTCCGTTACACTTCGCTCCATGTATTGGGGATAGGGACGCCACCTCCTGCCCATTATAACCTCCTTGAGACAAAGGCCTGTCTCAACGTGCGTGGGTAAAGTCGTACTTCAGGTAAGTTTTGCCTATTTCATATTCATAACGCATGCCCGAAGAGTATCTACATATGCTGGATGATCTTCCGAACACCATAGCTCACGTTGCCACCGTAATTCGGATTATATTGAACTTTTTTCGACGCTTGAGCGGTCTCTGCGATTTCGTGTCGCTGGCCCGAGGCGGCGTCGCGTCTCAGTTCTGAGGAATTTTGGCTGGCTTTAGGCAAACGATCACAATCACTTGTGGAGGCTGTTTGCTGAAACCTTGAGTAAATACTAGCCGCTATCTTGAGAATTCCGTGAATGTTCTGCGATACCGGAGCACTGAAAGGACGCTGATCCGATTGTTTCGAAAGTTCACGTTGCTGTCGGCCGCGTTAAACTGATCTGTGCTGTCAAACGCTTAGATACGGATCTTAGGACAAACGCCTTGGATGTGTTCGGGTGGGCGACACGCGTGAACATAGATGGTTTTGCGCCGCGTTTTGCGCCGTTTTATTTTCTAGTAACTTGCCATGGAATGCTCATGTTGATTATTTGTCATCTAAGGCCAGCCGCACATTAAACTCTCTCAAACGCAATTTTAGTCAGGCACCTACTAACCTTAAAGAAACATTGTACATCTCGAATGTACGTCCCATTTTGGAATATGCATGTGCCGCATGGGATTTGCATACCCGTCATACCATTGAACAACTCGAACGTATAAAGAAACGGGCAGCTCGGTTTGTCTCCGGCAATTATGATTTCTCCATAAGATCATCTGAAATACGCCGCAACCTGGGATGGCCTCTGTTGGAAGACAGAAGAAGGTACCTTAGGCTCACTTTATTTTTCAACATACTAAACGGTAGAACCGGCATCGATAAAGAACGTTATCTTAAGGAACCCAGTTATGTGTCACCGCGTACAGATCGTTACTTAAAAGTACGTGAATATAGATGCAGAATTAACGTATTTAAGCACTCTTTTTCCACGAACGATACACGAATGGAATAATTTACCAACTGATGTCATCTCTGCGGCACCTACTTCCTTTCCTACTGCCCTAAAAAACTTACTTTTGGAATAAGTTTCCACTGTGCTCTTTCAATAGTGCCAGTTACTATATTTTGTTTTTATATATTGTACAAAGTGTTGTGTTTTTCTCCTAAAATGTCATATCCACAATTTCTGCATCACAATAGTTCTTGTGTATCTCTATATTTATCGTTTGTTATTGTTTTGTATTGTCTTACCCCCCTACAATAATGCCCAGAACTGGGCGATGTAGGTATTCGAATAAATAAATAAATAAATGGGTGGCGGTGTTGTGTGGCGCGGCGCTGGCGTTTGGCGGGTTGCGGTGGGTTGCGGCGGGTTGATAGAACACGCTCCTAGCTGGGCGTCGTAGCACTCGCGTACGGCGTTTGCTCCGCGCCGGCCTGCTGTGCGTGTCGTCGGTGTTGAGGCGCGCGAGCCTAGAGGTGCTTAAAAGTGTTGTCAGGACCCTGGTAATCTCATCGTTTCCGGTGTTTTCTCTCTTACGGGCCCCCTACATATGTGTCTAGCCTTGCGAGCCACCCGGAGTACTACTACTGTCGCTAATAAAGATTATTGTTTGCCTTAATGGCGTTTTAATTTACCCCGGTCATATTCGTGACTGTAGAACCCGCGGGTGCACACGTAGTTTACATCGCTGAGGAAAGAGGTTGATAAATTTGATTAAAATGCTGTGATCTGGGGGGCTATGTTCAACAAATGTTTCGTTTCTCCTAAAAAGAAATGGAAGTGACGGAACTGACGATATCGCGTCTGATTGGCTAGATGCTCAAATGACGAAAGAGTGAACTTTCGTCATTTGAGCCTCTAACCAATCAGACGCTGTATCGTCAGTCCCGTCACTTTCGTTTCTTTTTAGGAGAAACGAAACATCTGTCGAACATGGCCCCCCTTTTGTAGAATGTGTAGTGACTTTTAAATACTTGAGGTTCTGGTAAAGATGAAGAGAGTCTCTTAAAACATTTTTGCAACCATGGTCAAGACCCAATGCTGGTTACAATTTTAGTCTAAAGGCTTGTCCACACTTTGGCCACTGACTATGACTGAGTCCGACAAAACCAGTCTTTTAAGCCCCTTGTGACGGCTTATGACCGGGCTGCACAGCAGCAATGGCAGTCGTAAGCAACTTAAAATCCTGTTTTGTTTAACTTGGTCATAGTCAGTTGCAACAGTGTGAACCAGCTTTAACACCTCTTATTGTCGGTGACAGGTCAAGAACGAAGTGGAAGCTCCTCCCACCCCTTTCCACTTCAGCGGAGCGAACGAGAGAAAGGAGGTCGCCTCCTCTCCAGCATTCGCACTATTAAAGTGGAAAGAGGTGGAAGGAGCTTACACTTCGTTCTTGACCTGTCAGCGACTATAGGTTCATGTAACTAACAGTAGCTTCAGGATAAACTTCTGCATTGTACTACCCCAAAGTATTTCGATCACATCCTCGGTTTTGATTCTTGATCTGTATCCCAGCACTACGTAACGTCAATAAGCTTGTTGATTGCTGTGCATGTGACTATCATGCAAGCTACGTTATTTCTAGGTGGTGTTTAATTTGTTTTTAAGGTTCCCGGGATTTTTAAGGTATCAGTTGGTATCTAAGCTCCATGTGCACGTTGTTTTTAATACAATTACTTCAGGCAGAAACTCAGTTTCGTTATTTGGTTGAGTTTAATGGTGGTGCCATCATGGGTTTTGCACTGTCGACGACAAGTGAAGCGTAATTTTGGCACTTGTTTTTTTGTTGATCTGTAAAGCAAGTTCTGGTTCCTTTTTGTTCCAGAATGTCAGTCGGAGTCTTATTCATGGTGTTGCGGGAAGTCTGTATGATGACGAAAAAGCTGCTGGTGACTAGAAGCTGCCGTTGAGCTGCCAGTCCGGATAGCAGCTATCAACTCAGCAAAGCCTGCAGGGGTATCAGCCCCATCTGTTTCTCTTCTGCCATTCGAGACAGGATGTTTTGTAAGAGGTGAAAGAGGGCATATGCACTGCTTCCGCAGGGCCCTGCTGGTATGTTTGACATTTTGTTTTTCTAAACAAACGATACCACCACATACTGCAAAATACCAAACAAGCACCCACTTTAAATTGGAGATAATCATGAAGAGGTGGGGGATGGACGCTTGGTAAGTACATTAGCGAAGGTGTACATGGTCAGGTGGTCCCTTGCTTCGTCAGACCACGAAATTACGAATAGCTGCCGTTTGCAGAGCTAGTTGACTGCGCGAATGCGTAAAAACAAAGCGTCTGTTTTTTTTTTTGTTTTTTTTTTCTCTACGAAGAAGCATTTTAATAAGTGCTCGATTATGCATTCGCTCGTCTTTGTCACTAAAGCCTTCAATTTACTCTTCTGAGTTAGAACAAAAGAGCAATTCATCTTTTCTTGGGCACAACTTTCTGTGTCAATGAAAAGTAAGCTAGGGAGGGGGAGCAAAAGAGCAACCCATCTTTTCTTGGGCACAGCTTTCTGTGGCAGTGAAATGGCATGTTTTTAAACGTAAGCCAACGCTTTCGCTGAAGTACTCGGACAAACTTACTGTAAAACACCGGGCAAGCGCCCACTCAAAATTTTGAAATAATCGCGAGAGTTTGGGGGATGGGCGCTTGTCCGGTCATCAATTTTACATATAAATGTACTGCGCATATTTCCTCAGATCTTACATATTTGGGAATGGGCGCTTAACGTGGACTGTGCAGATGCGCGGTCTTCACGGTACGTTACAATTCACCGTAGACAAGTGTAAAAAAAAAATAGGCAGGGACAAGTAGTTGACGTAATCACTGGCGAACTCGCAACTAACATTTAATGAAAGACAATCTCTTATATAGCCGTGAAAAACGTCGGTCATTACTACAACCGGTGTAGCCCTCTATCAAAAAGTGCATATTATTTTGCCGGTAAGGTTATGGATGTGTCACTTGTACACCTGGTGCCTTTGGCTTTAATCTTAAGCACCTCGTATAGCTCTCTAGGTACTTTATCTGGGTATCTGGCCAAACATTTGGTGTCGTCAAATGACTGGGAGCAAAGGCAACGGCTGCAGTGCCTGGCCAGATGTTCTGATGGGGGTAGCTCGTGTTGCCGCGTCATGTTCGCATACGCGATCGTTAAAACATCGGCCTAACTTACCAGTGTAATCAGAACCATATGACATTGGGATTTCGTACACAACTTCGGTGATGCATTCTTTGCATTTCTGGGGGTGTTTTGTTTTGCATTTGTCTTTTGCAAGAGCAAAGTTAATGGCTATGGCGGCCACTCCTGCTCGCTAACCAACCGGTATACGGAAACAACCGCGAGTCCGGCTTCCCACTGTCCCACTTGTCTTACATGTTGCACACTACGTGCACGGTTTGCTTTGACATTTTTGGTTGCCAAACTTCGTAAAAATCCTATATGGCAGATAGAGGGGAGAGCTCACACAGTGTAGTGACAATACAAAACACCGAATATACACATGATAAAGACACCATCTTTCTTTTGCGGGGAACTTGAAAGCCTATGGTAAGCTTAAACCAAGAAATCACAAGAGCTAAAAAGGCAATGCTACAAGATTGGCACATCCTGGCTAATGTTACGCTAGCATTTTAAAATCAAAGCTAAACGGAACAATTTATATATTTTTTTAATTGGTTAAGTTACAGCAAATTATTATGGTTGAACTATATTCAGCTGTGCAGTGAAACGTTGTGCACTGGCGCCCTAGCTTTGGCTTCATTGCCACAGAAAGTGTTTCCCCAAGTATATCACTATCTAGATCTTTTCGACTCTTCACCCCTCATCCTCCTCTCCTGCTTTGCCGCTCTACCCGTTCTATCCCCATGCTGTCTGCCAGTCATGGAGATAACCGCCCATGGCGACAGGGCGCATGGTGTCTCTTAAGTATATTTTTTTAACTTCCTTAAAATAGGGGAATAGGCATTTAGTATGTCCTTTGATGAGTTGAAATGTTTCAGATGTAGGGGTTGATCGCTTACTCTGACATGGGTACACGCTCAGTGTTTTACGGTAGTTTTATGGTGTTTTGTGTTACTAGAATGAATTAGGCTTTTGTTTAGTTACCACATATGTGTACAGGTGATTCATGCCATTGTTTGTGACCATTAGTACCCAACTCAACCTGGGTGTCTATGAACTGGAAAAACGGTAATGTTGAGGAATTCGGCGATTGTAAAATTCTGAAGATTTCCACCCTAATCAGCATCGATCAGGGAAATTCAGCCTTCCTTTCTCTGTAGGTCAGCGAACGACACATGTGGTGTGACACATAGACTGTTATGCTCAGCCAGCCTGCCAGTGTAAATCTCTGCTTGGAAACTAGTCTTTGGAGAATCCAGAGATACAATTTCATCTCGAAATGTATGAACAAGACAAACTTGTATACTCTAAATGAACTGCTGCTGCTGATGGCAAATTCGTGGAATGGCGTCATAGTGCAAGAGCTTGTCTCCTTAGCTACCCCAGTTGATCCTGAATGTACTTTCTATGGGATTTTGTTTACGGGCTGTGAACATCATGGCTGTTGAGGTAGGTCCTGCCGTGGGGGGGGGGGGGATATCCCTCAGCTTGGCAGTTCACGGAAGCTTTAGCAGCCAGGATTTTGGATGTTGTGAGAACAATGACGCTTGCCTTTAGCTTATATCTTTTTTGCCAGAAGGTGTATGATCAAATGCCAGGACTGTCTCATCCGACAGCAGGACTTGTCGGCTACTGTAGCGTCATTTAATGTTGTTGTTTACAGACCACTTTTAATGCATGGGTGGTAGAGAACGCTAAACACACCAGTCGGAGGCGCGTTCCAGGCACCATACTGTAGCATCTGCTGCTGACATGTTCTCATAGCAGTTATAACAATTTCTGGATTCTGCTTCTTTCGTTTTTCAGTGGGAGCTCATGAAGGTGGCACTGTGCATGGAGGGACAGAGTGGCTGACAGTGAGCTGCCCAAAACAAGCTGCTGACTGTCGTGACCACCCCCGAAAGCATGTGGATGGGCTAATTGACAGACGTGCCTGGACATTTATAAATGGTAAACACAATCTACACTACATTTGAATTATGCCTTGGTCTAACGGCTGTAGCTTGGATGTCGTGTTTGGCTGCTAGAATTGAACTGGATAGTGTTATGCGGCACATGTCACCAAGTAGGCACACGCTGGGACGATTATTCACAAACTCCGCTTTCCAGTCCATGAGCCACCAAGATTTAGCCAAAGAGATCTCGAGTCAGCCATGATTTCATGTTTATACGTATACGATGGTAATATTGTGGTAGTTCTTTGTGCAATTTGGAATTCTAAATTTTCCCATCACTAAGGATACATTTTTGTGCCGCCATCAGTGTTAGTTTTCAAAAGTACCGTGATCTGGGCCTTGCTATGTTAGCTGCCATGAGAGCTGTCCCGCTAGTGTGAATCGCTTGCCAGGGATGTTTTTGCCATTGAGGCACATTTCCTAGGCGTTGAACCTATTTTTGGCTTCATACTTGACTTAACTTGATCGTTGAGCCATTGACTTTCTCTTTTGACGCTGGCACCACCGCCACAATAGTCCCATCACATACACTGGCACTACTCTCTTTTACAAAAAGTACAGCCGTTTGCATCCATCTATCCACCCCTTAAATTGTCTTTTTTCCTATGCCATAGTGGCCCTTAAAGGGGTTATGACAAGAAAATTAAACGGATAGATTATTCTTGAAATGGACCGCTCATAGGCTACTTAGTATATAACAAACTTACAGGATTTTTAGAGCTCTGGTAGTTACAATATTTTTTCATTTGGCGACCAGGCAACACTGCCCAAGTTACTCACAACATGGTGTCCATAAACCATGTGACCATGAACGCTCTCTCATTCTAGACACCCTCCGTGGTACGATCAAACTAGCTCTCCTCGCCGTGGTACGATCAAAAACCGCTCACGCAACTCGGTAACTCGAAAACTATTCTCACCCTCGCCCCCGGCCTGTTGACCTTCCACCCTGCATGCGCCTGCGAGATATTCCCGAACAACGGTGACCATGGCGAGTTCGTCCAATAACTCGTCGTCACTGGAGATGGTCGCCAGTGAGTCACAGTCAAAATGAACAGCTTCCAACATACCTTGATAGCAATCACTTTCCTCGCTGCTGCGATCAATGTCGAACATTTTGACAAGGCAAGCGATGCCTTAGATGTTATTTTCACGAACCACATGCTCGAAATGTGGAAGGTACACGAGGAAGCTGAAGCTCAAGACGCCAAGAGAGCCAAGTCTTTGAGTGCGTGCAAGGAGACACCGTACTAGAGGCTGGCTACGTAGCCAGCCTCCAGCTCCGCCCGGATCCGCCCCTCCGAGGGACCCACATATAAATCGATTTATCCATGAAACTATCGCTCCATTTTCAAAACAAGTTTAACAGGATTATATTAGGATTATATTAGGATTATACTAGCATTATTATTATCTCATTTTATTTTTGCGTGTAATAACCCTTTTAAGGTAATCAGCTATCCACTTGCAGTGAAGTTCTTCACATCAAGAGTAAAAGAAATCTTACATTTTTTAAAAGATTGATCCCAATACAGGAATGTTGCTTGCCCCAACATCTCTAAGCCACCTTTGTAGTGGTTTCTCGATGTCTTAATATGCCGTGCATCAGGATGTCTTCTGTCCCGCCTTTATGTCACCTCTTTTCTTGAGTAGTTCACGCAAAGTGCTTTGAAATATCTTCTGGGCTCCAGCGACACAAGACTTCTTGTCTCCTTCTCCACATGCCTTACTTCAAGTTTTGTTGCAAATGTCAACTTCGACTTCTTGACGTTCACAGCTATGACAACATGTAGGCCTCTTTGATGGTTGATTGTAATGCCAAATACCACCTGATTGTCCACATTGGATATCATTTGCCTGCGGTGTGCTCTGCAGACACAAACTTCTGCCATGCCACCACTACGCATTGGTGTACGGTGGAGAAGCCTGCTACGTGACTTCAGAGCATGCAGTCATTAAATTCAACACTAGGGAATTTAATAGTGATGTCTCATAAATATGGACACCTTCATTCCTCCCCAAAAGCGTCCATAATTTGAGCTGTCCATAATAACGGAACAAAAAGGCAGGTATTTACTCAGTTGGTCTTTGAAAATGGTTTCGATATAGCAGAGTATTCATATTATCGAGACATGACTGTTTATCCATTCTGCCTGAGTCCTACTGGAGCGACAACGAGAAACACCCGACACTGATATGCCTCAAGACTGGATAATACACTGGAAAACACGGACAAAATGAAGGATGATCTGGACATGACCGGTCGTAACTTTCAACTGAATGGTTTACTTTGGTAAAAAAAATATCTACTTATCAGAAGCGGCACATGCTGGCAGAACACTGTGAACCTGATTCGCATGGTGCAATTTTACTTGCAATTTTTTTTTGTTATGACGTCACTCGTGCAGAAAAATAAAAGCATAGGGGAAGCTGCAGTGCCAGACGTCACAGGTGTAAATTTGCAAGCAAAATCGCACCATGTGAAGCGGGCTTAAGGTAAGGTCTAAACACAGTCCCTCAGAAACCAGGATTATTGGCTCTGCAGATCGTAGTGAAATTCTTTGTCAGATAATAGCAGTGAGGGAGTGCTCACATGAGTTGTTATCCTGGAATTATGTCAAAAAAGCATTGTGAATTTTCCTCGCTGTTTTTGTCTTGTAACGGCCAATGACACTAGTTTTTTTTAAGTTGGACTTGCACTCACATTGGACACAGTTAACTGTTAGGTGACCTTGATAAAATCCCAGGGTAACAACTCTTGTGTGAGTGCACCCACATTGTCATTGTCTGACAAAGAATTTCACTCTGTAGAGCCAGTGACGCTGGTTTCTAAGGGAGTGCGCTTTGACCTTATCTTACGGTGCTCTGCCAACAGGTGTCCGTTTTTATTTGTATTGATATCTCTTTTTTTATATAAACCGTTCGGTTGAAAGATACGTCGTGTCCTGTCGAGATATTCCTTCCGTTGGTCATGTTTTTCTGCCATATTATTCAGTGATGAATAACCAACTAGCCCAACTTGCCATCTTAAGCCTCAAGACAATGCTGCACGCAAGCGAAGATATCTTTTGGCAGGCTTACCATCGCCTGTGCTTACTTCATGAGCCCGAGAGATAGCAAGCCTGCCAAAGGTATCTTCGTGTGCATGCTGAATGTATTGAAGTCTGGTCGGGGCCGGTTGTTTCTGTTGGTCGCTTTTGTAGGACTCCAGCATTATATGTCTGATTCCATTTTACATTGACATTTTAAAATACATTTTCACAAGAATATGGCTAGCATTCTTTCTATTTATTGATTCAATATACTTAAGTCAAACTGAATGTTTTTCTGATCTGATTTTTTGTTGTTGCGTTTTAATTACTGGGGACTTTGTTTTTAGTGGTTTTATAGCTTCAGGGCTGTTAGTGGAACTTGGCACCACTTTATATTGTAATTTTATAGGAATGCAACATAAATATCAAAAAGCACTCTTATGCATTTAAAAAAAACATAGGAAACATTGTCTTTATAGTGAAGTGTGCTTATGGCTCGGTTTTGCTATCAAGAGAAACAAACAAATTTTACCTTGCGGCAATTCAAAATTTCCTTATCAGATGATCTGAGCAACCTTCCACAGTACTGCATGTTATATGTGGTGTTCACATTGAGGTGCTCTAACTGGATTTTATTTTGCATGTACTGACGGTAGTATACTACAAATAGACGGAAACCATTTGTCACTGTCGAGTTCTGTAGTTCCTGCGTTATGTAGTCTCCTGCAATATGAAAGCCCCAATGCCAGCGCCTGGCCGAGGCAGTGGCTGGTAGGGGCCAGAATGGAAGGTGTTTAAATGATCGTTTAAGAGAGCATTTTTATAACACCCACCGGGTCGTGGCTGGAAACCTGTGAGTTTATTGTCGCGATTGTGGCTGTGTAGCCCATTTTGAAAATTGTTCTGTGATCGGTAGAAGTCGAAACGCATTGACAAGAGAAATAATGGAAGCGGAAAGGATAGCACAGCTGAAGGACAAGTGTGTCAGTAGCCCGTCTATAGCGCTGTCTAACAAGGAGCTTCAATTTCTCTCTAAATGATAGCGATGAGGGAGAGGGACGATGTGTATATATATTTTTTCGTTTTTTGTTTTTTTCTTTCCTAATATTTTTTTTTCTCTTTTACTGTTCTTTTGCCTGTATTTAGAATTTCCCTTGTATGTCGTGCTACTTCTTCTACTTATCACGTTCGAAAAGTCAACCCGGACGTTGAAGAGAAAAATGAAGTACTCGAATACAAAAGAGTTGTAAGTTCAGCGCGTGTGCTTGTCTTCCTGAGTGTATGGTGTGAGAGTGGTTTTCCCTGCGCTGTCACCGTCAAATATGGTAGGGGCACTTTGTGCGCTCTGGTAGATTCCAATATACCCAAGGGGAGGACTCACTCCGGGCTCAGCTAAAGTGCAACACACGCTTATTAGTTTTCGGTTTGGCGGTGTAGAGCAGTTCATCAGCATAATGTCACGTCTACCGTACTCAAAAATTACTGTTTGAGAAGGACTGGCCAGAGTCAAGGCAATGATTTTGACCGTTAAAGTGCAAGGTCCGTGCCATCCTTCTGATTAATGAATGCGCTCTTCACCACACTTTTTTTTCAAACATGAGACTCGGGTGTAACTTTAACATTTGTTTATTTGACAGTGCCTGTTCTAAAATTTTACACCAGTAAACGACTGATAACAAAAACAGTGATGAGCATGCTTGCTTCGAGCCTTCGTGACCATATCTCCGGGCGTGATGCCGATGAAGTGCACTCTTTGGCTAAACCTAAACCAAAAACTGTTCGCAAGTTCGGAACCAGTTGAGCCCCAAGTGAGAGTCCTTTCCTCGAGGCAGAACTCAATCACACGGAGTGCACATAGCTCTTCCGACCACTGCCATCTCAGCCATGCACTTTCAGTAGGTCTTTTATATTGAAGGAGACTCAAAAATACCACCAAGACCATTTGGGTAGCCTTTCTGCTGTGTTATAATTTAATTAGGAGCATGATTTATAGTTCATGAAAAACATATTTACTAAACATGCATCACTGTTTATCCTGTTCCTTCTCCAGGTGCTGCTATCCAGCTCTACGTCGTGGCCATGAAGTGGTCATGGGGTGAACCTTTGACAATTGCTTTCATTAGTACTAGGATAGGCAGAGCCACCTGCTAGCTGTGAAGCCCAGTTACCAGGCAGCAGATACTCGACCAGCTACCTGCCTTATCCAACATCCAGCCTTTGTCGCTCTGGTGGGACTCGGGCATTATGTCTAAGTCCCACTAGAGCGACAAACGACACGGATAAGCCTCCAACCCATGCAGCATGCCCGTGATGGTACCTCTGGCAGCCGTTTATTCCTTTGGTGCTCGTGAAATAAGCACGAGTAATTGTAAGCCTGCCAAAGATACCCTCGTGTGCATGATGCATGTGTTTAAGCATAGCCTTTTTTATTCTACTAAGCCTGTCAAATCGCGACCGACTAAAGCAGCCATTCACACATATGCAACCGAGTAAGACCGAGAGAGACCAGGCCGGTTTTTAATCCTCTTGCGACGTCTTAGGACCAGCTCCGTTGCAGCGCCTCCGGTCCTAAGACGTCGCAAGAGGCTTAAAAACCGCTCTGATCTCTTCCGGTCTTAGTCAGTTGCATATGTGTGAATGGCGCTTTAGGTTTGAGGTTTGCTGCTGTCGTTTGTTTCTGTTCGTCGCTGATGTAGAACTCGGGCATAAGCCAGCACCATGTACTGAACATGAAATAAAAAACTACTGTATCGAACTTGATCCAATTTAGAAGCTTCATTTGCATGCGGACCACACAATAAATACAACAGCTCGCACAAAAATTACTGAGCAGCTTTATTATTCGTGAGGCACTAATACCCGAACAAAGTAGCAACCAGTTTTTTTCTGCACACAACACTGAAAATTGCAGATGTTGCAGGGCTATATGCCACAAACACACCCCTTGAATGACAACATAGGCTTCCTTGTGAGTAGTCTGTAAATTCCCCGTATAGCCAAGATTGAATGACCAGAGAACTCCCACCTTGTCCCACACTGCATTTACACCGTTTTGCCAAGCTTGACTGACCACTGAACTGCCAGCATGGCCCAGGCTGCATTTAGACCGTTTTGCCAAGCTTGGCTGACCACTGAACTGCCAGCCTGGCCCAGGCTGGTTTTACACCCTATAGCCAAGCTTTGCTAGACAAGGAACCCCCACTGAACTGCCGGGCCGGCTTGCCAGACTGGGGCCGCCTAGCGCCATGGGGCAAAACAATCTAGGCCCAGTGAAACTTAACCGGCTGCCCAGTCTGGCTCAAGCTTGAGCCGGTCATAATGTGCTGCTTGGAGTATGTCTCCGCGTACACATTTCATAATTTCAGTAGTCTTCCTTCTTTTTCTCATATCTGATGGGGTCAGTTGAAAAGTCGTAAGTTTGCCCTCGCGTGCCGATAAGTCGTTTGGGTGTAATCATATGGCACAAAGCGGCGCGAGTCTCCCGTTCGTCTCGCTGCACGTGTTAAGCTGGCTACTATATAAAAACAAACTAAAAAATTTAACTGCGCAATTTGTTCCGAATTTTATTATACACAGCGACGGGCATAACCCCTGGTACCATTAAATATTGCGTTTATTAAGTAACAAAAGAAGCGCATGTATAAAATAGCTAAAAGAGTAAACAACGCTGCCGGGGACGAATATTTTTCATGTCTGAAATCATAGACACAGAGCGTAAAGATGTTGGAAGAAAAGTTTTATTTTTCTTTAGACCCAACAAGAATTTTGCAAAGTAACCCCCAGAAGTTCCGGAAGATATTTTCACCCAGAGATAATACTGGTTCTATCCTACTTAAGAATGAAAATGAAGACGCCGTGTCTGAGCCAGATTCCTCAAAAGCTTTAAAACCCGGTTTATCGTCCCTATACTCTCGAACAAAAGCGTCAATCGTATACCTAGTTTGCCTTGCTCTGGTTTTGAGCCCATTGACAATAATATTTCTGCTGCCGACATACTTCGACATATAGAATATTTAAAACTCTCATTATCTTGTGGTCCAGACAATATTATCCCCAAAATTCTTAGCAACACCAATGTGATATCTAGTGAGTTCCTCAAATTAATATTTTATCAGTGACGTCAAAACATGTTTCCATATAAGGGTTCAAGAAGGTTTGAGCATGGGCAAAACAGCACCTGAGGCATGGGGTCACAGGCTTACCAGCTCTTGCTCGCATTCCAGATCTTTGCATCGTGGATTGTGCAGCCGGCATGCGACAATGAGACCACAAGTCTGGCTTAGCAGTTTCTGCACAAAGCAATTCCTTTCTCCGACTTCACTGCAGCCACCGGACTGCCGCTGACAAAGAGGAATGCTAGACTGTGCCCGTTGGCTTGGCCGGCGCTTTTGCGTGATATACCATCGTCATCGACACTGACCGAAGCTGCCTGTGCTGCCCCTTCAGCGGTCCCACTCAGTGGGCGAGACAGCAGCCGAGGCATGCGGTCACAGGCTAACCAGCTCGTGCTCGCATTCCAGGTTGGTAGAAACCTTCCTACTCGAAAGTAAAAAGTAACTATTTTTGCCTTGTGGTGCTGCCTCGCCCGGGAGCGTTGTGTGAATGTGTCGCTGCTTGTTTTGACTTGCTTTGCGTTCTCGTCCTTTCACTCAGCATTGATGTAGAGGAAAACCTGGGTCCGCTAACCGAGGAGTAGTTAAAGGCGATTCTCGACGGCCAAAAAGCCCTGAACAGTAGTATAAACTTCATCAAAGAGAGATTAGAACAGCACATTACACAAACTCTCATCTATTGAAACAAAAGTTGAAAAAATCGAAGTTAAGTTAAAGCTCGCACGCTTGAAGCGTGCGAGAGGGGCGTTCAGCACCTCAGTAACCAAGTCTTGACATTAGGTGACAGGATCACTGGACTGAAAAATTATGATAGACAAAATAAAATAATAGTATATGAACTTGACGAGGACACATCAGAAACACGATCTGCTAAAGGAAAAGTGATAGTGGATATTTTTGAAAACAAACTTGCGGTGAAGTTTTCTTCTACAGAAAAAAATATATAGGCTTGGGATACAACACGAAACGAAACTTGGGCCAGTTATGATAAGATTTTCTTCACGCAATGAAAAAGCTGAGGTCATGAGGAACCCACACAAGCTGAAGGGTTCTGTCTTATCGTTATCTGATGACTACACTTTTGAAGTAAGCGAAAAGCGTCGTCATCTCTGGGCATACGTGAAGGCTCAAGAAAGTGATCCAAGCAATAAGGTCAGATTAACCATAGATAAACTTATAATAAAAGTTGAAATGTTTACTTGGAATGCTGAAATAAAACAAAGTCATTGCCGTAAAGCGTGCATGACGTCCAAGTGCTGTTAGGAAAATTGATTGAAGGAATGTTATAGTGTTGCTGGTGAATTGCAGACGTGTTAAAAATAAAGAGGAAGACTTGTATGAATTGATTAGCTCTGTAAAGGCCGATATAGTCCTGGGAACAAAGTCTTGGTTAGTTTGCTCCATATCAGATCACGAGGTATTTCCTGGCCCATTTAACGCTTATAGAAAAGATAGGTCATTACATGAGGCAGGCGTCTTCATACTAATTCATAGTTCCTTGAAAAGCTGCCAACTAGACGTGCCAGGCAATACTGTCGAATCAGTGTGGTGTAGTGTTTAACTGCTTGATAACAAGAGATTCACTGCTGGAGTGTTCTACAGACCCCCTACCTCTGACCCAGCTGTCATAGAGGTACTTCATGACCTAGTATACAGTGTTTCGAATGACGGCGTAGTGTTTGGAGGTGATTTTAATCTACCGGATATGATATGGGGCGAGGAACTTCGTGCATGTGGAACCATGAGTCAGTTGAATGTTGATCTGAAATGCATGGTAGACAGCTTAGCACCTAAAACGGCATGTTCTTGTACCTACACGGAATCAGGGTTGGGCAGAAATACTCAAAAATGTATTTGGAAATACAAATACTGGGATACATTAAAATAGTAGCTGAAATACAGATACTAAATTATATCTGTAAAAATGAATCGCGATACGTATCGGAAATACATTTTAAATAGAGACAAAACGTATTTGGAAATACAAATACAGGAATACATCTCAGGAAGGGCAGAAATACAAATACAGAAATACTGATACTGCAATACATTTTTCAAATTTGTTTGAGACGCCAACTTAGATGAAGCTTGAAGTTTGAAGTGGAAGTTTTTGATCCGGAAATAACTTTCCCGTAGGCTTGGCATTTTGCCTTGAAGATAGTGGTTTCGGATGGCGCGAGAAAAAAAAAAAAACGTTCCATCAAGGACTGACCGCCGTCCCTTCCCTGACGTCCTGTCTGTCTGACGATCGATGCGAAAAAGACTTCGACCTCTAAATTAATTCGATGTCACCCTAAATTTCATCAAAACGTCACAACGCCCCTGTCCAATAAGGATGCCCCTGTCAACATTGATCACATGACGTCACCGTGGAATGAACTGGTATTCTTCATCTGTAGGTATGACCTTGAACATGAAACTTTACCACGGTGCTGTATGAAAGGACATTACATACTTTCGTTGCAGGTTACCTTGTTGAAGATCGTGCAGGCAGTGTCGTTTGGAATTTTCGAGAATAGTGGACCACCTGAAGCATCCAGGAACACATGTCTTATAGTCTGTTACGGTTGAAAAAACGATACGGTGGCATCCCTATAGTGAAGGTCCTTTCTGCCGACCCTTCGCCACCGACGCATGAATTGCAGTCCTCAAGTCTCGCCTTCCATCATCTAAAGAGAGACCTCGTGGATTGCGACCTTATATTGCCGGCACAGGTGCGAGCTCTCCAAGAAACAGGGCGCTCGAGACGAATCGCAGGTGTACGGTCTGGGTCGACACCGCGCGCGAGGCCACGTCTGGCCTCCTTCCTGACTTTCGGATCACCAGAGCAGAGGGCCACGTTCACGTCGGTTGATGACGTACCCCTGAGCCGTGCAGTATTACGGGCGCAGCCGCAGACCCATTCAAGTATATATTGTTGATCTTCACTGCGTGAGTCATCCTACTATTTCAAGTCAAGCAACGCCAGGCTCGTGCTGCAACGGACTGTGAGTCAGCTTTGCCGACTGGGTGTACTGTCTACGCTAACGCAAGAGAGACGGTTAGCAGCGGGCATTGGATACAAGGAAACAATGACTCAAGAAATCCCTACCTAAGGACCTGCGCCAGAAGATGCTCCGACTCCACCCCTCGCACGCCACCTGGTTCGAGTCCCCGACTATACGCAACACATATCAGAAGAGAGAACGTGTAGAAAAATAGTACGGAGAATCGAAAGGAAGATCAGCATAGTAACAATGCCCCAGTATCACCTTGACCCTAATGCCCTCAGAAGTAAAAAAAAAAAGCGTTCGGGCTTGTTTCTTTCTTCTTTTTTTCGGGGGGGGGGGAGTATTTCTCAAGAAATGTAACGAAATACATTTCATCCTGATTGTATCGCGATACAAAGAAACATTCCAAATGTATTTCGATACAGGAATACAGATACGGGTGAAAAAAATGTATCGCGATACAGAAATACAGATACAAAATGTATCTCTGAAATACTATCGCGATACATTTGTATCGCGGTACTGCCCAACCCTGCACGGAATCAAACACACTTGACTGGTTTCTGTGCAACTAACCCTACCGCTGTTCAACAAACTGATGTCATACCCGGTATCAGTGACCACAGTGCTGTTGTCTCAAAAATTGACTTTCGGGTTTCGCGCAAAAAAGTGAGTGCGGGTAGAAAGGTGCTGTTATATGAAAAGGTGACTATAAAGGGATCAGTTCTGAACTTTGAACAATTTCCTTTCCTTCGAATGCCTTGCTGAGGAGACGAGTGTTCATGACATATGGGAAGTCTTTAAACAGAGAATTATAAGTTCAACTGAAACATAGTTCCAAGCATAGACTCGTCGAAGTTAAAAAAGAGAGAAAAACCATGGATTACCGGTAGCCTACTGCGGCTGATAAAGAAGCGCAAGCGCGTGCATGCTCGGTATAAAAAGAAGAGCTCTTTGGGAAATCTAAATAAGCTAAAAGAACCTAGGTCATTGTATAAAAAAAAGGTGAAGGAAGCAAAAGTAAATTATCTGCAAAGGCTGGAGGACGGAATGAAAGCAAACAACAAATAGTTCGGGAAGTACATGAGGCGCTGTGGTAATGATCAGATTGGGATAGGAGACGTGATGGTCAATAAAGAAACAATTACCCATGACTGGCAAAAATCCGAAGCCTTCAATAAATATTTTCAACCAGTTTTTTTTTTTTGTTTGCCTCCTGAGAACATCGACTACGATAGATGCCAGGGCACGTTCAGTATAATGCTATCAGTTGAACTTGCTATAGGTGGTGTGTTGGAAGTTCTAAAACATGTGGATGAAGGTAAGGCAGTAGGCCCAGATGGGATCTCTCCGAAAATTTTAAAACGTTGTGCAGATGCGATCGCTCCATACCTTTTTGTAATATATAACAAATCGTTGAATGATGGTTTACTGCCAAACGACTGGACGTGGTGCTTGTGCACAAAAAGGGCCCGAAAAGAAATTACGAATTACAGCCCGACTTCACTGACATCTATCTATATGTTGTAAATTACTGGAACATGTTTTATGTTTTCACATCATCAAACATTTAAACTGTCATCATTTGTTCTTTGACTCGCCAACTGGGTTTCGAAAGGCGTACTCATGTACTGCACAACTAACTGAGCTTTGTCATGATTTGATAACGGGGCTTGACGGGGGCGGACAGATTGATTGTGTTTTCTAAGATTATAAAAAGGCGTTCGATACGGTGTCACACCAACTATTATTCTACAAATTAGAGCGCTTGAATTTTGACACGACTATTCTAAATTGGATAAAAGCATACTTGTCATCACGTCTTCAGCGTGTTGTTTTAAATGGTAAAGCTTTAAATACTGTTATGGTATAAATCTGGTGTACCGGAAGGGTTTGTTTTGGGTCCATTGTTGTTTCTAATATTTGTTAATGACATTAATTACTTTGTAAACTCACAGGTACGATAGTTTGCAGATGATTGTGTTGTTTATACACTCTCAAGAAAAAAAGGGTGCAAAAGGGTGTATCGTTACACCCTTTGTCCCATATAATACACTTCCAAACTTCCATTCGACGTACAGCGCCCTACAGTCGAACAGACGGCCCGAAATTTTACGAGGGGCTTGATAGCCGTGTGGTACAACTTCTTAAAAAAGCTAATGTACGTTTTACTGACTACAAAAAACATAATCGGGGCTTCGTGGCCCTACAGTAACCATTCGGTGTTTTTTTATGTGGTCTTTGATACGTACTTTAGCTATTTAAAAAGTTATATCGCACCGTTATCAAGCCCCTCGTAAAATTTGGGGCCGTCTGTTCGACTATAGCGCGCTGTGCGTCGAATTGAAGTTTGAGGGTGTATTATATGGTACAAAGGGTGTAACGATACACCCTTTTACACCCTTTTTTTTAGAGTGTACATGCATAGCAGACGAGGGGAGTTCCACGCGGCCGCAGGGTGATCTGAATCGAGTAGAGCAATGGTGTAAAAAGTGGAAGATGGAGTTAAACGTTAAAAATTGTGTTCATGTTAGTTTGACCAGCAAAACAAAAAGAAAAGTTGAAACATGTTACGAACTGAATAATGAAACCGTAACAAAAAAGCAAACAGTTAAATGTCTTGGTGTCACTCTGTCAGCTGACTGCACCTGGAACGCACGTTTTAACGACGTTGTTTTGAGGGCCGGCAGAAACTTGGATTTTTAAAACGAAATTTAAGGAAATCAACTAAAGTTATCAAAGAGCTCGCCTACCTGTCTTATGTACGCCCAGTGCTAGAGTGCGCCTGCATCGTTTGAGATCCTTCTCAGCAGAACCACGTTGTTGCTTTAGAAATAATTCAGAGTTGTGCGGCTCGTTTCGTTTTAGTGCGGTACGGCCGTTTTGAGAGTGTAACCGGCATGATCAAAGAACTGGGATGGTCTACATTGCCATTACGACGAAGACATTTGCGCTTAAAGTTTTTATACAACATCTATAAAAATAGAACTGGCATTAATACCTCATTTTACTTATTACCATTAAATTATATCTCAAAAAGAAAAGACCTCATTCATAAGACTAGAGAAAATACCGCACCAGGACGGAATTGGGCAAATATTATTTTTTGCTAAAACAATTAAGGAGTGGAATGCCTTTCCAGTGCGATTGTGTGTGCCGCGAATTCAGAAATGTTTTTTTTTTTTTTAAGTTTATTCGCCCCCTGTGAAAATGCCTGATAACGCTGCAGGACAATGATGAATAAAAAAAATACTAATGAGAGATTTAGGCCGGTAGTTATCCTCAGAACAAGCCTCACGTAATTTGTATATCGGGATACTTTTGGCCATCTTCCGGCGTTTTGTTACAATACCAGTACTTATTGAGGACTGAAAATTCTTAAAACGATACTTAGCTGCCTATTTAGCATACCGTTTTAAAAATGAATTTGAATTTTTTTCTGGAAAGTGACTTTTTTTAAATGCCAATTTTAAGTGAAAGGTTCAAACTCTCTCCTCTTGAATTATTAAATCATTAGTTGAGGATGATAAGAAAGAACATCTCCCCACTGTAAAAGAAGCATTATCATGAGAAAATAAAAATGAAAATAAATAATTCCTCAACTTGTTGACTGTTATCGGAAATACATCCCTTCTTGGCATGCCGGAATAATATATCGCAACAATTTAGCCGATAACTTTTTTTTAAGATGCATATTGTAGAACTTTTTCTCTAACTCTTTAACGAGTATTTTTAGTTCGGTACTCAGGGTTTAAAGTGCCACCTTTATATCGTCACTTGTCATATCGTAACGTATAGGCACAAATGAAATGAATTACGGCAGTGGGTTGTGACATCAGCAAAAGATCCCGCAAGATATCGGTTGTAGCACTTGATTGACAGAGCAATTCAAAGTCATCAAATGATAGTTCAAGATAATCTAGAATACTAAATGCCAAAGTAGTTGGCACACTACTTCATTTCTAAGCTGAATACCGCCTTTTCACTATTCTTTATTTGCGTTTCCTTCAAATAAAAAGACACAGTGAGTTTTTTCACGATGATGCTTTTCAATGTTAAAAACTCTACGGAATTCTCAAGGCTAAAACAATAAAAAATAAAAAAAATAATAAATAGGCGAAAGGTCGCACTTTGTCAAGGAATAGCACACTACAATAAACTTGGAAGTAAGTGGTTATTCGTATTTCGTACATCCACATTTCAGTCACGACTGCAGTCTTCAGCTAAAAAAGAAACTACTGTGCCGACAGATTTGAAAGATAAGAGCGATTAATATATTACAATGAATACATTCTTCCTGTATTTTGACTTGACGAAAATGCATTGAAGAGAACCCTGCCTCCTTCTCAAGCTGCTACTTTCCTTTTGACGGACATGCCCTTCCAGAACTACGTTCGACGCATTGGTGAGCAAATTAAGAGGGTGAGTGATCCATCTTCATTCTTGTCTGCAAGCTTCATTGAACAACCTCAAGTTGTAGCAGACACTAGCGAAAACATATCCGCTGCAGGGCTTGAAAGAACTACGTTGCGCATGCCATGTCTTAAATCCAAAGATCCGTCACACTTACGCTGCAAGAAAACGATAGGGAAATTGAAGTGTCAGACATCACACAAGTACGTAAAAATTCGGCTACAGCAATGATTCAATCAAGTGCTCGCACTGAACCTTTATGCCTCGACTGTGATGAGGGGTGGGCGAACCTTGAAAAGCCTTTGTCAAGGCGCTATGCTACCTGGAGTCAGCAGCTCACTTTTGTGCCTCCAAGTACCACTGCTATTGAGGTCGCGCGTAAAAAAACCCAAGGCATCGAGCTATATTATGAAATGACCAAGCTACTACATGGACGTTTTGGCGTACTGGTGCGTCTGCAGCCATAGCAAGGCGCTAAAATAAGTGAGATTATCGTGCAGTCAGCCATGCGATCTAACACCGACAAGGATCTCGACTGTTTCCCGCAGTGCCTCAACAAGGACTCTCTAAACATTATGAAGAATGGGAAACAGCAAGTCGTCGTCAAACGTTATATGACGTGGTCTCTCCTGGAAGATTCGCAGTTTTAAAAAAAAAGCCATCCAAAAATGCAAATTAGAAATGACAACGATTTTATTCGCTGTGACCGAAATGGGTTAAACTAAACACTGGGCAAACCGTGTGTACATGCGTGCTGCACCAATTTCTATAGGTACTGCCATTAACAACGCCACGGAGGAAAAAATAACAGCAGAGGGGATTCTGGCTTTCTGCCTTTGTCCTGCCTCTACGCCCTATTGTTTAAAGGTGAATAAAAGAATGACCCAATTATTGATTCACTCTTCTTACAATCATTACACATTGTTCCAGAGGAGGAACTACGTTTTGCACATGTGGGAACAGCAATTTGTTGAACAAGACTGCGGACTCCAGCGCCTTTTTGATACGCGTGAAAAAATGGTCTGTAAGCATCTCCTCTCATGATATCATTTATAGAAGTGAACGCTTAAGCTATTTCGATGGAGAAACGCGAAGTGAACACAATATAATTTGTGATGTATCTTAAAGTTGCAAATAACTAAACGGTGCTTCTGCCTTATCAAGTACAAGCGAGCCTTTGGCAGAGCGTCATATACTTGTGTTCAGATGTGTTGCGGCAACATCGCAAGGTCCCAAACGTTTCGGTGTCGTGTGTGAGACCTGTGCCACGACACTCCCCACGCTGTACTTGCTCTGAAATGCATTAAGAACTAGGTGATGGACTATATTCCAGTGTATCCGTCACTGACGTATACATCTTACAAAGCGCCTGCTTTTTAAGAATACATTTCAGTTCTAGGAGTTCGATTGAGCCGGTCTTCCGAAGATGAAGTGAATTTAGTATGCCTCGTGTCACTGCAAGAACGTCGGTGATAGAGTTAGGGGGCTTTTGAAGCATCGGCCGACTGTGCACAATCTCCGTTTTCCTGCGAATGCAGCCACACTGACATAAAGTTTGCGAACAAGGTGGGAAAGTGTGTAAAAAAGGGACTCTTTTGAATTAAAAAAGGAGAACGTGACCGATTTTCGCAAAACCAAAAGAGTCGGGTTGGGGTCCGTACCACCTCAAAAAGACATTATTCTCTCACACGTGTGGCAACTTGATAACAAAAGTGCGTCTTCAGTGAACTGCACATTCAATATACAAGTGCCTATGTAGTGTCTAGCAAGTTAGAACCGAAATATGTAACTTTGTGAACTATTTAGGCAAACGACAGACATTTTTGTAAAAGCTCAAATGCGAATGCGCATTATGGATAATTATCTGCGTTTCTGTATGCGCATTTCACTGACTACTAACGCGGATACCTTACTCGTTAAATGAAGTGCTTTTAGGTTGTAATACCAGAAGGTGTTTTTTCATTCTGTCAGCTCACCTATGTCTGATATATTTAAGCGTATAAACAAAACAAAATATCCTAAACGTAGATTGAACACTTCAAGTTTGAGCAAAAATTGTTTGTATTCTCATAAGCGAAAAACGTAATTTTCACACCACAACAATTATATTTTTAAACCTCTGCGTACCGCAGAAGAGAGGTACAGAGCGCGAAACTGTTAGCGCGAACAAGCGATCGCCGGGTTTTTCGGTTTTCCTTTTTGAAACCGAGGGATGTCATTCAAGTTATTATTGCTACGGAAAGAGCTAATTTAGTTATATAATGTGAGAATATAAGCGAAAATGCGCCGATGTCGTGCTCGCGCTGACAGTGTCGCGATGTGTACCGATCTGCTTCATGAATGATTTCCTGGTGTGTGTTTTTAAATTACGTTTTTTAATGTCTCACTGCGCTCCAGTGATTGTGAACACGAGGAAACACTCTTGCCCGGGCTTGAAACCTACACTCTAAGAAAAATGGTGGCGAAAAAGGAGGTAATTTCAAGTTCCTCCCTGTGACGGGCTAGTCTCTCCTTTTCATGGATGGATGGATGCATGGGGCTGAACCCTTTGAATCGGGCGGCGGCTTGCGCCACCTAGCCAGTATTTGTTTTTTAAGCTATTTAATTTACGAGTTACAAATCTAGATATTTAGTCTTAAAAGCTACGGTCCGTACGACGGAAGGCGCCTCTATGCAACCATGTGAACACACCTTCCGCAGAAAGGGTCGCCCAGTAGGGAATAGGAAAATATTCACCCTTCCCTTGACCTATGCCACCAGTCAGATAATCTCTTCTTGGTTATCTCCACCTTCCCCATGTCTATTTTCCCCTCAATATCCCTAAATCCCAGTGCGGTTGTTATATTGATAGGCTCCTCAGCCACTACAGGGTGAAGCCCTTTACAGTAAAGTACCAAATGTTCAGCCGTCTCCTCCTCCTCTCAGCAAGCTCCACACACGGTGTCTACCTCCTGATATCTAGCTCTATATGTCTTAGTCCGCAACACTCCCATTCTGGCTTCAAATAGCAGGGAACTCCCCCTTGAATTATCATAGAGGCTCTCTTTATCGATGTCTGTTTTACACAACCTGTACATCTTCAATGCTGATTTTGTTTGCATACCGGCTTCCCATATACTTCTCTCTGTTTCCTTAACCTTCTTTTTAACTGTCATTTCCTGACCCACCTCCCCACTGTTGCCCACATATTTAGATCTGAGCTTTCTTGTTCGCTTTCTCCATTTTGTGTCAATACCCTTCATGTACAGATAGCTAAACACTCTTCGTGCCCACCGTCCCTCATCCATTTGTCTCAGTCTATCCTCAAATTCTATTTTGCTGCTTTCTTCGCTTCCTTCGAAAGACGACCACCCCATGTCGCCCTGTACCCCCTGATTTGGTGTCTTCCCATGCGCTCCGAGAGCCAGCCTACCCACCCCTCGTTGTTTTATTTCTAGCCTTGCCTGAATGTCAGGTTTCATACATAGAACTGCATTCGCAAAAGTTAGGCCTGGCACTATAACTGCCTTCCAAATCTCCCTGACCACTTCATACCTGTTATAGTTCCACAATGCCCTTTTTTTCATTACCGCTGCATTTCTATTGCCCTTGCCAGTTGTGTCTCCTTCATGTTCACAGAGGTAATCCGTATCTTCCTTGATCCACACGCCTAGATACCTATACTTGTCGACCCTCCCAACATTGCATTCTTGTATTTTAAGGACTTCACCCTCGTCATCGTTAAATATCATAATCGCCGACTTGTCACTACTGAACTCCAATGCCAATTCATTTCCCTCAGCCCCACAGATACTCATTAGTTTTTGTAAATTCATCCTGTTGTCCGCCATTAGTACTATGTCGTCTGCATACATTAATCCCGGTATTGAATGTTCAATCTTCTCGCCATGTCTGTAGTATGAGAGGTCAAAGCCAGCTCCACTCTTTTCTAGTCTCTCCTCTAATCCTTGGAGGTACATCATAAACAGTAATGGTGACAAAGGGCACCCTTGCCTAAGGCCTCGTTTTATTTCTACTGGTGGTGTCACTCTTCCTTCCCATGTTATAAAAACCTTGTTGTCCCTATAAATGTTCTTTAAGATTTTAATTATTCCATTTTTCACCTTCAAGCGCTTCATTATTTCCCACAGCTTTCCTTGGACCACATTGTCATAAGCTCCCTTAATATCCAAAAAAGCTATCCATAGAGGTATGTTATCTTTAACTGATTTCGATACACTGTGTTAATGTAAACAAATTGTCCTCCAACCTTCTTTCTTTCCGAAAGCCATTTTGTAACTCGCCAAGCAACCCCTCGTTCTCTACCCATGTCTGCAATCTGTTCTTTATAACTTGCATTACAACCCTGTAGACTACCGATGTCACTGTATGGGACGATAGTTGGCTATGTCACCCTTATCCCCTTTATCCTTATATATTAAACTCACCCTACTTAACCTCCATTCTTCCGGGACACTTCCGCCTTTAATGACATTGCTGACCACTTCTCTTAATTTCGTCCTGGATTTAGGGCCTAACTTTTTTATTAATCCAATAGGAATGCCATCTGGGCCTGATGACGTGCCACTAGGAACTTTCTGTACTGCCCTTTCCCATTCCCTTTCTCCGATAGCCTCATTTTCACCAACTAAATTACTTTCTTCTAGTTCCTCATTTTCTGTGTACCTTTGCTCCTTAAATTTCTCTGCCATCATTGCTCCTACATGTTTCGCTGCCTCATCCCCTTCTAGTTGCTCACCCTGGGACGTGGTGATGCAATGCTGTTCTAACCTTGTTTTACGGCTCAAAGAGTTCAGGTGCTTCCAAACTTTTTTGGCTGCCTTCCTGTCTTTTTTATTTACTTTAGACAACCATTGTGCCCCGTTTCTCTTCATTTTTTCATTAATCAAACAGGATGCCTCCTTTCTACATGTTATAAATGTATCCCACATCCTTTCTACATGTTATAAATGTATCCCACTTCGAATTTACTTGGTGCGCCCTCTGTCGGTCATTGGAGAGGGAGGAAATTCTCTCAATCGTGTTCCGCTCGTAGACGGGGCGGCCATAACGGGACGGCCGAGCTAATTGCTCAAGTTTTTTTATTTTCGCCGAAAAACAGGTGCATTTCGAACCCGGTTTCAAAATAATCTACAAAACTTTGCAGCAATAATAAATAATTAACACTGGCCTGTCGCCGAATCCAAATCCAAATCCAGTGGACAGGAGCGGACCGCTGTTCGGCTTGTTTACGTTGCTGTGTCGTGTCGCTTAGCTGCATCGCTTAGCTGCATCGCTTTGCTTGTCCGGTGTTTTTTGTCACCCCGACTGGAAAAGGACGTCTAGCTGTCGCAGATAAGTGACGAAGGTGCGTAGGCCTTCTATACAAGCCGGCCAGGCACGGATCGCTGCATGAAACGAGGTTGCACAAGTTTTTCGTCGGCGCATATGCTGGTGGAACCAGCATATGCGCCGACCCATCGGCCGATCGGGACATTTCCCGTTGTAAGTATTGCGTTGGGCGAAGCTTACACCGGCGGTAGCTATGTTCGATAACGTCAATAACTACGTTCGGGTAACTCTTGCGTTTTGCTTGTACCCTGCCATGGACGCTACGAGCGTGTTTCCTACACGCTGAAGAGTGCCTCGACATCTTGAATGTTCAGGAAATCGCCTGAAATTCGAAGAACGTTTTCGAGCCTGCGCCGACGGCTGCTTGTTTTCTGCACGAGAAAAAAATATAATATTTTGTTCATGTATGACGCGTTTTAAATTCCTTGTGCAATAGCGGTCGGTCAGGTTCCTCACAAATCTACACCGTAAACTTAATAAAACCGCCGTCAAACTGAGCCTGTCGTCGTAGATGCAAAAAATCGTCTTTACGTGTCAGGATCTCTCGGAAGCTGCATTGCAAGGGGTATTTGCAATTTCGCCTGCACAAAAAACACCCATATCCACTTCACACTTCCTGCAGCTGTGATGTCGGCCTGTCTGAGAAAAATCCTTTTATTTCATTTTAGCACATTCAGATCATAAAGCTTTATTATAAAGGGTGTCTGCTACTAAAGGAAATGCAGCTGATGTACCCTACTGCGCCACAACTTGGCACTGGACGGTGTTGGCATCTCAACGCCCTTACAGTAGGTTTTGACCTTCTGATATTTATCCGTTGTGCACTAACTGACTCTGGTGCCAATCAATCCGCATTCAGGCTTGATGTAACCATGACGACTGTTCAGTTATCGACAAGTCTGGAAATGAGCAGTCTGGGACCAAAACTAACGGGAATTTTACACGTAGATCCGGAGCGCTTTCTAAAATCTGCGAGGGAGGCAAAATTCCGCTCCGTGGGACACGCTCCAAATCAACGATGGGAAGATGAACTTGCATTTTTGGAATGACCTCCCCCACCCCCTCCCCCCCGCGTCCTCTTTGGCTGTTCAAAATGGCGACTGCTCGAACCCTGACGAGCCGACCAACGCCTCAGCCAACTGATCTTTCCGACAACCGGTGACAACTGTCATTGCTTAGCTGCAGAAATAACACGTGACACAGGCTGGGTGAAATTATATACGTACCACGGCGCCCATGTCACACATAACGAGTAATACGTCCGCGTTCGGCACCGTCACATACCTTTCGGCCGTCTCGACGCGGTGGGGCATGCACAGCGATTGCTATCGGTGGAGTTCAAACTTCTGGTACGATTTTAATAAACACAGAGGTAACAAACCATCACTTGCATGGTCGTCGCCTAATCTGTTCTTGCTTTATTGCATGAGAAAACGCCAGCGGCATGCGGTGTAAAAAGCTAAACAATCATTGGCAGCAGAATTAACAGGCCTAACCTTGCGTTCGCCTCCGATTTTCTGTCGTTCTTCCTCTCACGATCACAGATGTCAGCGCTTGCGATTTGCTATGCTCCAGTCCCGGCTTTGCATTCCTTATCTACGCGAGGTAGAAGCGTTCGAGCCGTCACAATCCCGCGTAAAAACGACCGACGCCCCCGAGCAGATTGAGCTCGACCGACTCGTCGACGGCGCGGCTGGTCGGCTCACGCCGTCACCCCACCAATCTCGTCGCGCATGCGCCACCGCCAAGTTAGAGGGAATGACGTAGCGCGCTCTGTCAACTTCCGCAAAGATCTCTGAAATCCCGCGGAGCAAGTTCGGCGGGGTTGGAGGCGCTTCATGGAGCGATCGCTGCCAGAGATCGACGAGCGGAAGATCAGCCACTGGAGCCAGACCTGCGAGTGGAATATGCGAGCTCCAAATGGAGCGCTTTTGGAGCGCTCAAAGTCTGCGAGCGGAATTCACCATAAGTGTTCTCTTACCTGGAAGTATTTCAGTTCTGAGTTGGGATCACCGGGATGAAACGTGCTGCCGAAGTTGCTTCAATTCGTCTGGTTGTAGATAGTAAATAGTTTTGCACAAGAAAATGCTCTCGTTTCTACCATTCCATCATTGTTTGCTTTTTGTATATGCCAGAACCTTGTGGGCACCCTGGCGGCTCCCCAGCGCAGTTGCCCGACTGCGGGGCACAGGTGGCAAACTTTCCCACGTGACGGTGAAATGAAGCCGGGCACGCGGACACCACGTGCGCTGCCTTAACAAGGCGGATCAAGAGGCGGCGCACAGGGAGTCGCTGCCCGGGCTCAAGAGCCGCCGGTAACGATGTTAGTGTATTGATCCTCTCTTCCATGTCCAATTAAACGTGGTTTCTTAATGTTGAAACCGTGTGCTCCGTGTTATTCCTCCGGTTTGGGTATGCAGCAAGGCAAACCGACCACAATGGCGCCCAAGCGTGGTATGCTACCCACTTGCACAAATTTCACGGGGATTGGTTTCTTCTTCCGGCAAGCTTTTTTCCACCCCTCGTGTTTCCTACCTTCGTTCTGTGCTTCCGTCACGTCCGCATTTGTTGTATTGGTGTGTTTCTGACTGATTGCTTTGTGACCACGACAATCGTTTTGCGCGGTCGTGTTGATTTCGGGGGGGGGGGGGGGGGTTCTCTTTTGTGCTTGCAGGCATGCTTACACGGGAGCAGGAAGCCGCAATGGCTGCAGCGGCGCAAGTTACCCACCTTACAAAGGTCACGGAGATGTGCGACTCCGTGATGCATCACCTGGCCCTCATTCCTGGCCAACAGGAGACCCCACTGCGAGAGCCCCGACCAGACTTGACGGTTTTAGTCTACACAGGGTACAATAACGTCACGTTCGTGGCACACTTCCTGGCCGTGTTGCACACGTACCACCTTGACTTCGGTACCTGGGAAGCCTTCATCGAGGACCGCATTGTCCCGCTTACGTTGCAAGCCAGTGCCAGGTGCTGGTTGGGGTCGCAGGCCCCCTTCGCCAGCCTGTCGAACTTCCAGACAAGGCTTCGAGAAGAGTTTCTGCCTGCGGCATACGCAACGCAGATTCTCCGAGAGCCCGAGGCAAGGACGCAGCACCCGGACGAAAGTCTGGTCCGGTATATTTGGGTCATGCAAGAGCTCTTCAAGAGGGCAAACCCCGAAGTCACCGGAGTCGGACAGGGTAGCTTGAGTCAGAAGACTGTGCCACCGAAGATACCACGTCTACCTCATCAACCGCACCTTTGTGAGACCCTTGAAGAGCTAGCCCGGAGCGTCTGCCTCATCGAGGAAGCTCTTCATGCCGAGCGGGACCACGTGTCGCCGCAACCATCCAAGTACGCGCTCGAACCGTTATGCACATGTCGGGGCCCCGAGCCCTCCGTGCAAGTGGACTCTCCGAGCAAGACCTTCCTTCCACGCGTCAACCAGGAGAGTTGGCGTGGCATGCATGGTGTTCTTCCGTGCGGTTTAAGCGGATGTTCGCCTAACTCTCATCGAGAGGTCCGCGGAGGTCACAGCGGTGCCCGTGAGCGTCCCGGGCGGGGGTCGCTACGGCAGGTGGGAGCTCGTTGGCCGCGCCCTGGGGCCCGACGGAGATCACCACTCAAGTAAACCATCTTCATCAGTCTGCTCCTGCAAGTGCTGCGGAAAACTGGCACGCTGTGGTTGAAATTCCGCTGCCATGCAGCATTGACCCCCGCCGCAATGGAACAACCCTGCCCACAACAGCCGGTTTTAAGCCTGGTGGAGGCCCTCCAATACTGGTTCTTTACCCGATAGTTGGAAGGAGTCCGACAGGCACCTCAGTGCGGGTGGCCTAAGCAGGCAACTGTCGTCGGACCGCTGCTATGAGTGCGAGCAGCCCGGCCATCACCGAAACTAGTGTCCAAGACTTCTGGACACGACAAACAAGAGGTGGCACGAGACGGCGGCAAAGGGCCGGAACCAGAACAACAAGGAACTATATTTAATTGGACATGGACGAAACGATCAATACACTAGCATCGTTACCGGCGGCGCTTGAGTCCGGGCAGCGAGTCCCTGTGCGCTGCCTCTGATCCGCCTCATCAAGGCAGCGCACGCGATGTCTGCATGACCGACTTGATTCCGCCGCCACGCGGGAGGGTTCGTGACCTGTGCCCCACAGTTGGGCAACTAGGCTTGAAGCCGCCAGGGCGCCCACACTCCCCCCCCTCAAACTTTGTCCGGCACGTCGATGACGGAGTGAGTTGTCGGTGTGGTCGTCAGCTTCCAAAAGAGTGTTTGTGAAACTTAAACAGTGCACTCGCGGAGATACGCTTTTTTTCGTAACCGCCTACAAAACTCTTTTTTTTTTGTACTTTTACTCGATTTTAAACAACTCAAAGAGCTCGTCATCTAGGTGAAAACGTGTACCGTAATTTGGAAATAAAATAGACACGAGTAAAGCAGTGGGCCTTAGTGGCTAGTTTGAGCTATAATATTAACTGACGAGTCATGCGTATAGTTTCGGTGCCCACCGAGACGAGCACTCGCAAATATTAAGGGGCGGCAGGACCTTCATTAGGGCGAGTTTACACTTGCGGGTTCGCGGGCGGATCGGCGCAGGCAGGTAAGTAGATTTTGAAACCGGGTATTGATATCGGCTCCGTGCTGCGGAAAGCCTGGATATGGGATCAGCACTGATCCAGATTTCCCGCCAGCAACCATTTGATTTCTGTACCTGACTCCAAAATGCACTTTTCGCCTGCGCGGATCCGCCCACGAATCCGCAATTATAAACGCGCCCGTAGACTCCGTTTCACAATAAATCTGACTGCACCCAGCGCCACGCTCAAAGGCGGCACACTAAATCAGCGCCAATACTCTATCATCATGGCGTTCTTCGCCTCTCTGTGTTTGTTATAATCTGCTAAACCAATCAAAAACAGTGAATGCCCCCGTAATTCTGCTGTTTTTTGTGTGTGTTATTGGTTTAGCCGGGGATTAGAAAAACACAACGACGACCAGCGCCGTGACGATAAACTTCTGATGCTACGTCCCAAGCAGCACACCATTGTTGGACCAACATGGGCCCGCCACTGGCAAAACTTGGCTCCAATATTGGCCTAAAGTTGTTTTTTGTCGAAAACGCTACCCGATCCAATGGTGGACCATTCACTAATGTCAATGTTGGACCAAGATTCGACCAATATTTAATCAATATTGGACCGTCATTTATGCCATCGTAGGACCGCCTCTTAACCAACATTTAAGCCAACGTTGGGCCACAATTCAACAAACACCTAAGCCATCATTGGACCGCTACTGGTTGTGGGTCTTACTACCAATATTGGCATCCAAGTTTAAGCATTGGCTTATCCAATATTTGCTCCCTACCTAAGGCTCTGGATATTTCGACTTCGGCATCCGATTTTAAGCTCGAGCTGCACTATTTTCGGCAGACATTTTAGCGGGCATGCAGCTTTCTTTTCAGATGTATTTATAGTGTTCAGTAGAACACTATAGACACATCTAAAAAGAAAGCTGCTGTAGACAAGCCACATTCACTGTGGAAAATATTAAGTCAATATTACATGCAGGAAACTATAAAAGTCTGAAATGCACAGTGTACCGTCAATACATTTTATTAAAGTTTCGATTGAAGGAAAATTTAAACAACAATGAGTGCCAGGGTCCATCACTGCAAGCTGTGAACCGGGCAGGAACTTGATGGAATTCTACGCAGGGGCCTGGCCACAGGATTCTGAAAGAGACAGAAGCGGGGGTTTGAATTCAGGTGAAAGGTTTTCAAAGGCTCTCAGTTTTCTCTTACGCTTGTCAATAATGAATATCAGAACAAAACTTAGCTTCATTTTTAATCTCCGCCCTTTAATTAACTATTAGATTAATCGGCTCAGTTGCTCTTCAAGTATGAAATCTCATGGTATATTCGGCTGGTCACTTTCGAGCGCTCCAATTATCCGAGTCGGAGCTACCAGATCCCGGAGCGCCTCCGCATCGGAGCGAGAGAATCGGCGCGCCCAGCCGAACGCTCCTCAACTTTTCAGAGCGGCAAACCTAGCGGATAGAGGGTGGCCTGCGCCACTAGTGGACGGCGCGAGCCGCCCTCTAGCGGAACTTTTGCTTCTCGGATTCAAAGGGTTCAGCAGTATTCAGTCATCCATCCATCCGTTAATCCTTGAAAAATGGCAGCCGTCAACGCGGACGCTGATAAGGTCATCGCAAGCCAGCCGTGCCAAGCGGAAGTTCCTGCGAAACTATAAAAAAAGACAACATTACAGCTTGAAAACTCTCGTATTTTTGTTCTTACCGCTTTGTCCGAGTAGGTTCGCACTATAGAAACATAAGCCTTGACCTTGGGCACCGTACAAGGTGCATCAAACAACTCGGCAAACTTCGCTTCGTAAACACGACCCTCGTCGTCGTCGTCCGAGCTGCTGGTGTTGTCGCTGTCTGCTAGCTTCGCCAGCAGCACTGACGGTGCCACCCCTAACATTAAACGTCTTCGTTTCAACGACATTTCACCTCAATTCGGGGAGCACAACACAACGGTGACGGCGTCGAGACTGACGGCTGTTTTTTGCAGCCCTCTTTCTGCGGAGTAGCCGCGTTCTCGCCGTCCGCTTCCGACACAAAAGCAAAATGGCGGAATGGCTGGAGTCACGTGACCGGTCGGCAGCCGGATCTCTCGCGCGCTCCCACTTCCAAGTCAGAGCGCCTCAAACCGCTCCGATTCGGAGGACGGCGAGAGTCGGAGCTTCGAGAGCGCTCCGAAAGAACAAGCCGAATATACTTGGAGCGCCTGGCATCGACCAGCCGAATGCACACCGGCTTTTCAGAGCGCTCCAAGAGGCTGAAAAGCGACCAGCCGAATATACCATCAGAAAGGCCTACCGACTTTTTTATGTTTTCTTTTCATAATATAAACTTTCGTTTCCTAGTGAATTATTTTTCGTTATTTTGTATGTAAAAAAACTTAGTACTGCCTTCTAAAATAAATATATGCGCAGGTAAGACGCCGGGGCCGGCTTGCTGGAATCAGTATTGCAGCCGAGACTGGGTGAAAGAAAGCACTGTAAAGGCTGGGGCGCGCGGGCGTCTTGAGTCGAGGTTTGAGTCCCGTTCAGCTCGTACGCTGGCTTTAAAAGTGCTTTCTTTCCCCCCGTCTCAGCTGAGACGCTGTTTCTAGCAAGACGGCCCAGGCGTTTACTGTTGTTTTGTTCGTCCGACTTGTCCTTACTCAGAGCACGATCCATCTAGGTTAATATATTTATAGTGATTTAAAAAATTAATCAAATAGTACGAAAGTTATTTCATAAATTATTTAGCTCTACTCTTGCAGCATCAAAGCGTCCCTCAACCCTTCATCTAGCTTTAAGAAGTCCTAAGAATTACAATCTCACCATTTAAGTTTACACCGATATTTCTACGTTGATGTGAAAAAAAAAGAACGTTTTTAAGATTCACGGTGTTTGCAGCACGGAAATATGTAGTTATAAATATACCCATATTGCCTCCATAATATTTACAATTTAAAAATCTAACCGCTGGCCTCCCTCTTCAGCTCACCAGTGCCAAACGCACTACTAAATTAACAGTTCAGTAAATACCCCGTTATACGTAAGAACATGACAGTTGAACAGAAATTGATGGTTCTGTGTTGTAAAGACAATTACTGGCAATTACACTCGCAGAGCGCGGTGACATAACTGACACTCCACTCGCCCAACAAGCCGAAACTTGGCAAATAAGGACTACTCAACGCTATGTGGTATTCGGCTTTGGACGTACCGGGAAGATTTTTTACTACAGCACACATCTACCGCCAAGAAGACAGCCATATTTTAACTAAAAAAAATAAAGAAAAATTAGTTCGAACACAGAAATAACCGATCAGAACGTCTCTCACGGTTTATTAAAATAAAAAAAAGCACTTACAAATAGCTCTGTACATGGCATTCCGGGCCCATCGCTCTGAATTACACGTTGAACTCGTCGGAGATTCCTGGCACAGAGTTCGATGCGGTTCAAACTCATCGGATAGTGACAAAACGTACATTTCGTAGCAAGAATACCTATCCCCAATGGTCAGGAGGAACTCTCCTTGTAACTCACGTCAAAGAGAAGGCGGTCCGTCGTGTCTTCGGTCCGTCGAAGCTAGTGGTCACATGTATGCCAAAACAAAGGAAGATCACCGGTGTGTAGGCGCTGCCGACAGAATATCGATGTTCTTGGCAATCTGCATGTTGAAGATCGTACTTGGCACTAAGACAAAATGCGCTGCTGGTGATCGGAACTCTAGAACCACTGTTCTTGCCGGTCCAGTATAGGGTAACGTGTATGGCGGAGATGCCGAGCCGCTTCGCCCGATAAATACAGTCTGCTAAGCAATCAAATGCACTCAGAGAACTTAGAAACTGACACCACGGTGTCCTGATATGCGCATGATTATCTTGCCAACCTTGTTCCTTGAAAAAAAAACTATTTCTGCACACAAAAAAACAAAACCACATGCATAAATTTCGAAGCGCACCTGCCCACTTCCAGTTCGCGGATGGCCGTGTTGGAAATTGTGGAGACCGTCCCCACTGTCTTCTAGCCACTACCTTATCGTGTGGCCTTGTTGCATGCAATCCCACTTTCTGTGTGCGTGTGTGTGCGTGTGTGCGTGTGTTTCGCAGGCTGGGCTCCACCACCCCTAAGGTGAGAGTGTAGAGGAAGCTAAGAAGCTCGGTGAACCGATCGCCGGTCTATCTTTAATCACGTGATCACGCTCTCTCCCGTAACCACGCACAAAGAGCGGTGCAGGTGATGACTGGTCCGGCCGGCGCGTAGCTCCCACCGCACTGTCAGCTTAGGAATGCAAAGTGTCCGCCTCCCTCAAGGATGCCAAGTCCTCATCACTAACAAAGAAGAGATTTGGAGATTAGTGACGGCGTGGGGAAAAAGGGAGGGGAACTGTTCACTCAATACCCTCTCTCACCCTTTCCGAAATCGTTCCGAGGCCGTCGGCGTGGCCCTAACCCTGCACACTTCTCTCTCTCTCTCGAATTATTTCGTCTGTCTCTGCTGGTATTTGCTATCCGGGTTTCCAAAACCCAATGTAGTAGAGATTGCTTAGACATGATAACTCTAGAGCAAGAGGACGAAAAGGGACTGAGAGACACGAAGCTCCGAAATCAGCTTGGAGCCTAATGTCAAAATTAAAAATTAAAATCCCTGTGTTCTGAAAATCCCCTTCTGATGCCAACTCCCGTATTTACTATTGATGACGTGGTCTCGGCCATAAAAGAACTTGCCCCAAAAAAGTCATGTGGGGAAGATGGAATCCCGAATTTTATTGTAAAAGCGTGCACTGATATCTTGGCTCCTGTACTGCATCACATTTTTAGCATGTCCTTGATAACAAGTACATTTCCGTCAGCCTGGAAAACTGCTTTGGTTGTGCCAGTACACAAATCTGGAAGCTCCATGTGTATCGATAACTACAGACCAATTGCATTGCTTTCTGTTTTTTCGAAGGTTTTTGAAAAAGTCGTTTTTAAGCGTGTGAGTTTTCATTTTAAGAAGACGCTCAGTCCAAATCAGCACGGTTTTTATCGTGGACGATCTGTTGAAACAAATCTTTTATCCTTTTTGGAGTTCGCGAAACCTATAGTTGGGTCTTGTGGTCAAGTTGATGTTATTTAATTTGATTGTTCGAAGGCGTTTGACCTCGTAGATCACAAATTATTGCTGTCGATGCTTTTACATATGGGTCTTTCTTCGGGTTTCTGCGACTGGTTTGCTAGTTATCTTAGTGAACGCTCGAACATGGTTTCCTACTTAGGATGCAAATCATTCCCTTATCTGTTGAACTCTGGGGTGCCACAAGGGTCGAACCTTGGACCTTTGCTTTTTAATATTTTTTTAAATGATCTTATAACTAGTGTGAGTGACTCAATGATACTTCAGTATGCTCATGACGTAAAAATTTATCGTAGTATCCACACGCCTGTGGACTGTGAATTGTTACAAAAAGATATTGATGCAATTTATTTGTGGTGCTGCGCGAACTCGCTGGTTTTAAACCCCACCAAAACTAAGGTTGTTTCTTTTTCCCGTAAGGCAAATGTTGTTGTACATCCTTACACATTAGACGGCTCTGAAATTGCAAGATCTTCTGTTATGCGTGACCTTGGCATTTTGTTTGATTCACGCCTGAACTTTAACTATCATGTTGGCAGACTTGGCAGCAGCAACGGCACGGAGCTAGCACGCGTACAACCCGTCATTTTGCAGACCGTGCTCTCAACCCATCCAAGAACGCATCATCATCCCTGTGTCCCGGCGGCCTGCCAGACTGCAAATCTGTCGTGCTGCCATCTACCCAGCGTTGGTCTTCCACGGGACAACTTGCCATTGGTCAAGAGCTAGAGGACGTCAGCCCCTCTTCGCAACAAAAGACGCACACATCTCGTCTTCCTGTCACTTGGCAGCAGCAACGGCACGAAGCTAGCACGCTTACAACCCGTCATTTTGCAGACCGTGCTCTCAACCCATCCAAGAACGCATCATCATCCCTGTGTCCCGGCGGCCTGCCAGACTGCAAATCTGTCGTGCTGCCATCTACCCAGCGTTGGTCTTCCATGGGACAACTTGCCATTGGTCAAGAGCTAGAGGACGTCAGCCCCTCTTCGCTACAAAAGACGCACGCATCTCGTCTTCCTGTCACTTGGCAGCATCAACGGCACGGAGCTAGCACGCTTACAACCCGTCATTTTGCAGGTTTGTTTCACTTTCTTGCGTTAAATACCTCAAGCGTTGTCACCGTTGCTGCTGCCACAGCTGTTAAAAATTCGCCTGTCTGATTTGTTTGTTTGTTTGATTTTGAGTGATCCCCTATGACGAAGGAAATCTCCAAAATACTAAATGAACTTAAAGATGAACTTCGCCAGGAATGGAAGGCTTTTAGGGAGACACTGGAACGAGATATTAGAAGTGATATACGTGACTTGCGGAATGATGTTAAAGAGGCAAAGGATAGTATGGATTTTATGAACCGCGAGTTTGAGGACATAAAGAAAATTTTGATACAGTACTTAACGAAAATGCTCAGTTAAAGAAAGAGAACAGAAGTCTCTCGCAAAAGTGCGATGAACTGGAAACGTGCTTGAGGAACTGCAGGATCGGCTTACGGACGCTGAGCAGTATTCGAGGAACACCAATCTCGAAATTAAAGGAGTCCTCAAGCGTGATGCCGAAGTACTTCCAGATGTGGTTCGAAAACTGGGAGAATCAATTGGCGAACCAATTACTCGAGCGGATATTGCCATCTGTCATCGTGTACCGACGCGGGACACTGAGACAACAAACATAATCCTACAGGTTGTAAACCGCAGCAAGCGCGACGCAATACTTCAGAAAGCAAAAAAGAAGCGTCTTACAAACTCGGATGTAGGCCTCGACACAAATACGCCGATATTTTTGAACGAGCATCTTTGCCCGTCATTAAAACGTATTCTTGGCAAAGCGATTGCCAAGAAGCGGCAGTCGAACTGGAAGCATGTCTGGGTGAGCAATGGAAAAATATTTGCTCGTCAAGCCGATGGTTCCCCACTTGTTCCAATCAAAAATGAAGCTGACGTCGAGAAGATTAGTTAGCTTATCTTCTCGGTCTCTTTGTGTGTGTTTTTTTTTAATTTTTTATTTGCAATGGAATACAGGGAGTTAGTTTTGCCTGTAGACCTTGGTCATTGTTTGACATCGAAAGATAACACCCTAATCTATCACCTAAATGCCCGTTCCGTAACAAATAAACATGACAGTATCATATCACATTTAGATCAGTGCTGTGTTTCTTTTGACATAATAATGTTTACTGAAACCTGGTATCAGCATGAAGCTGACATGCTCATTTTACCCGGTTATGATCACTTCTATTTGAACCGAACAAATAAACGTGGCGGTGGTGTTTCTGTTCACGTAAAATGTTCTACTAAATGTGAGTTGCTACATGCGTTTTCTCAAATATCAAGCGATTATGAGATACTAAGTCTAAAATGTGGTAACACTATTTTTACTGTTCTGTACCGCCCCCCTTCGGCAGATTTTGGAAACTTCATTTCTTTTCTTGAGCGCTTCTTAGACTATGTCTCGCTAAATAACTATCGCCTTGTTCTAGGCGGCGATTTCAATGTTAACATATTAGATGACTCCTTCTATTCAAATTCTCTCAGTTGTACACTCAACTCTAACGGCTTTATAAATGTAATTACGTCTGCTACTAGAATCACCCAAACCACATCAAACGCAATTGATCTTTTTATTACGAACGTTACAACCAAAGTTAAGGCGTCTGGTACTATAAGCAGTAGTATCAGTGACCACATTCCCATTTTCTTATTGATACAAAATTATGAAACACCTAAAAAAGTAAAAACTACCGCCACCTTCCGCAAAATGTCCGATGACTGCCTCCTGGCATTTAGGAATGCAGTTCTTAACTGTGACTGGAGCTCTGTTTATTCTAGCTTAAACGTCGATGTCTCTTATAATACTTTCTTGGACGTTTTTAAAGAACTGTATCATTTGCATTTTCCGTTAAAAACCGTAACCGTAAATAAAAAGATAAGGAAACCCTGGGTGACCGCCGTACACATTAAAATGATGCATAAAAAAGACCGCCTATACGCAGCTTTCCTAAAAACGAGGGACCCAAACAAACTCTCAACTTTTAAGAAATTTAGGAATAATCTAACTTCTGAACTTAGAAAAGCAAGATCTTCTTATTATAAGCAAATGTTTCATAATGTCACTAGAGAGCGCCCCGATGTAGTTTGGAAAATAATAAAGGAAGTCATAAATCGTACAAAGGTGTCACCCTCTATTGGTGAATTAAAAATAGACGGTCAAGTTATGTCCGATGAAAGTCTGGCGGAATGCTTTAACACTCACTTTTCGGTTGAACAACCCACTGCTTATAATCCTAGTGCCCTTTCATTTGTAAGGCATAATAACGATACCTTTTTCCTTAATCCAACTGACGAATTTGAGATATGTAATATATTCCTAGGACTAAAAAACAGCAAAAGTAGTGACGTTGATCAATTACGAATAAAGCCGGCTAAATATGTAATAGATATAATCGCCTCATGCTTAGCACACATATATAATTTGGCTTATCATCTGGCCAATTTCCAGCAAAAATGAAGTTGGCTAAAGTTTCTGCTATATTTAAAGGAGGCGATAATAACGTCCCGAATAACTACAGGCCTATATCAGTATTACCCATCTTCTCTAAGGCACTTGAAAAAATTATACTCACACGCCTAAATTCGTTTTTCACAAAACATTCTATACTAACGGACTCTCAATTTGGTTTTCGACAAGGTAAATCCACTGAAGCCGCTTTATTGCTTCCAAAAGAAATTATATTGCATAATATTGAAAAAAGGCTTCTTACGTTAGGTATATTTATAGACTTCAGTAAAGCGTTCGATGTTCTCAATCACCACATTCTTCTTGCAAAACTTGGCAATTATGGTGTCCGCGGAGTATTCCTTGCTTTACTTACATCATATCTACGATGAAGGAAACAGTGCGTAGTAATTGACGGTCATTACTCTTCCTTTCATAATGTTATTGCTGGTGTACCACAAGGAAGCATACTTGGGCCTCTTCTATTTAATGTATACATAAATGATATTGTTAACATCGATCACCAAGTTCAGTTTGTCATTTATGCTGATGATACGAGCCTCTTTATTTCTGCTACTGATGCTGATGTTCTGATATATAAAGCGAACAATATCTTACGTAAATTTGACATGTGGTCCAATGTTAATGGCCTAAAAGTAAACACCCAGAAATCCAAAGCCATTTTATTTAGATCTCTTAATAAACCAGTTCTGGTTAAAAATGAAATCAAACTTGGTGATTCCCAAATTGAGTTAGTTAGCCAGCATAAAATTTTAGGAGTACTTTTTTCCGAGTATATGATGTGGAATTGCCATGTTAACTATCTAATTACTAAACTTTCCAGAATTGTTGGCATTATTGCCCGCTGTCGTAATGTCTTACCAATTAGTATTAAGTTAAAACTTTACTACGCACTATTTGAGTCCAATTTAAATTACTGTCATCTTGTATGGGATACGACAACTAAGACAAACCTTCAAAATCTACTATTATTGCAAAAAAACCTTTTACGTTATATCGCGGGTGTCTCATATACAGAGCATACAGAACCATTATTTTCTAGATATGAAATACTTCCCGTAGAACGCGTATATAATTATCGTTTGCTCTGTACCCTTCGTTTCTCATCGCCAACATTCATAGATTTTTTGTATTTAATTTCTGAACTTGAGAAACGTGAAAGTAATATAAACACACGCCGCGTAGACAATTGGCTTCTTCCTCGGTGCCGCACAAATTACAACCTCCAGTCATTGCATTACAAAGTACCGTACATCTTAAATAAATGTTTCACGAACAACATAAACATCTACACAATTGGCAAAAAAGACTTACGTACGTACTGTTTCAACTATTCATAACTAATATTGTTCTTCTGCTACTTTAATGTTATGTGACCTTGTTTTATTTTTCTTATTATCCTGGTAAAGTGTTTTATATGTTTGTTCCCCGAGCTGCTGCCATGTATAAGGGGAACCCAGACCCAGTCAAGCTGCTCTTAGCAGCTTTTTGTCTGGGGACCCCTCCAGGACTTCTGGAAAAATAAAGTTTATTGTATTGTATTATTGTATGTTTCAAAGGTTATTAATGATTCTATGCGAATCCTGGGGATAATTGCACGCATTACCCGTGACTTCCGGAATTACAACTGTATACTGAACCTTTTTCGGGCTTTGGTTCTATCACGGTTGGACTTTTGTTCTACGGTATGGAATTCTTTGGGTGTTAGTCAGGCGCTCAGGTGGGAGTGCATACAGAGACGACTTGTGAGAATTGTCTACGATCGCCACATTGGACGGAGTGTTTTTTATGATTATACGCATCTTTTGGGCACTCTTGGTCTTTTGCATCTTTCACCTAGGCGACTAGTTCGCGACATGGTATTTTCATATAAGTTGTTTAATTTTGTTTTCGATTCCCCAATGGTATTGAGTTGAATCTCAATTCATGATCCCCAGCAACAAAATAGGTCTACTCCTTTTTTTTACCCCTCTTATCTAGAGTCCAGTCCCCCGCTGACAAGGATGATGCTAACGTACAACAAGTATTTTAATCATCACGTGGACTTTTTTATACCTTTTAAAAAGTTCAAAAATAGTATTGTGGTTAGGATTGCCGTGAAGTTTGTTTAGTTCAGTGCTGTTCTATAATGTGAAGTGTAACCCTAGAAAGGCCCCTAAAGCTGTTTGGGAAACACAATAAAACTGATTGATTGATTCATGTTATTCTAAAGAGACAATGATAAATCAAATGCGGAAAAAGGGGCGATATAAATTTCAAGAAAATCGTCCGCCACTTTCGCGTTCCCTCAGGGCACCATTGAAACTAACTAGCTTATGCTTCAAAATAAACAAATCTGGAGAGCATGCGCACAAACATGTGGAATGCGCCACACCGGTAGTCTAAAATACCAACGACATGTGGGCGATCGTACGTGTGTTGCATGATGGCCCGACCTGCAGAATTCCTTTACGTGCTTCAACCAGAATTGTTCCATGTCATCCTAATATGTTGAGGGTCTACAAATGACGACATGATTACGTTCCACACGCTCGCGTGCACACTTGCTGTCTCTTAATTAAAAGTTGGATGCTCAACCGTCACGGTGAGGACCCGGCCACCTGATCTAGGGATTCGCGTCATGGGCTTCTGATAAAACTGGCCTTTTGAAGCCGTGACAACTGGGTGGGGTGTCAGTCGTGGAGCATTTGACACGGGGCTTTTGACATCGGGTGCTTTCGTGCACGACCCAATCGTACATAGCACACCAACTTTCTGTAAAGCGGTATTCTTCGGAAAACTTGGAAGTCCACTGTGATAAATGTTCGTGTGATCCTTTGCTGTATAAAACACAAATTCCGGGCAACAGGGAAGCAAAAACAGAGAGGAAAATTTTCTTGGCGTTCAAAATCAGTGGAGGATGACGGTTGCATCAGTGTGTCGTCACTCGTTTCATAAAATGCGATATTTTGATTTATTTGGCCGAGGTATAGTAACGTATTATATTTGTTCATGTTGTCTAAATAAAGTTCAGTTGCCAGTAGCGCGCCGAGTTTGCAATCCTACTTTTGTTCTCGTTTTTTTTGTGCTTTTAAGTTTAGGTTTTTTGCGCCTGACGTCGCTTCCGGCTAGAATCTAAATCAAGACCAACATTGTCGTCTGCTATCAGTGCATTGGCGCCATGTCGGAAACATTAGGGCTCTTATTGTGGCACCAGTAGTGCCGTAAAGTCATAGAGCCGTCATTGTATAACCGCATTTCAGAATAGTGTCTTGTTCGAGTCAATCGCAAAGAAGTATCTTCACCTGACACGAAGTGCAGTCCACAAGCCCGTAGTTAGGGTACGAAGCTTTTCTGTCGAGATCATAGAGAACATAATAATCTATTACGTTGACTCTATGACGCGGACATCGTTTTTCTTTCTTTTTTTTCAAGTTGGCGGTCCTGATGAGCCCATTCGCTGGCGACTCCTTAATGTGCACTATGAAGGAGCAAAATACCGCCGTTAAGTTTTCTACCTTGTTATTCTTGTTTACTTTGCAGAAAAGCACCTGAATCGCGCTTTGACAAAATAAAATAAAATTGAAAAGCGCTCGAGCAATTCCAACTTGCTTAGGCAAAACGAACACGTCTAAACTAGCATATTCCAACATGTTTCCACCATTAAGCCAATGGTATTGTCAGACTAACACACACTGACCATTATCGGCCACTCTGTTCTTGAAATGACGATGAGCCAATGGTACTAACAGGACAACAGTAATCAATATAAGCTCGTGTTTATCCAACGTTGGCAAGCCAATGCTACAGTGTCCATCCCAAGAAGCACACCATTGTTGGACCAACATGGGCCCGCCACTTGTAAAACTTGGCTCCAATATTAGCCTAACGTTGGTTTTTGTCGAAAGCACTACCCGACCCAATGGTGGACCATTCACTATTGCCAAAGTTAGACCAAGATTCGGCCAATATTTGAACCAATATTGGACCGTCATTTATGCCATCGTAGGACCGCCTCTTAACCAACATTTAAGCCAACGTTGGGCCACAATTTAACCAACACCTGAGCCATCATTGGACCGCTACTGGTTGTGGGTCTTACAACCAATATCGGCATCCAAGTTTAAGCATTGGCTTATCCAATATTTGCTCCCAACCTAACGCTCTGGATATTTTGATTTCGGCACCCGATTTTAAGCTCGAGCTGCACTATTTTTGGCAGCCATTTTAGCGGGCATGCAGCTTTCTTTTCAGAAGTATTTATAGTGTTCAGTGGAACACTATATATACATCTAAAAAGAAAGCTGCTGTAGACAAGCCATTTTCACTGTGAAAAATATTAAGTCAATATTACATGCAGGTAAATATAAAAGTGTGAAATGCAAAGTGTACCGTCAATACATTTTATTAAAGTTTCGACTGAAGGAAAGTTTAAACAACAATGAGTGCCAGGTTCCATCACTGCAAGCTGTGAACCGGGCAGGAACTTGATGGAATTCCACGCAGGGGCCTGGCCACAGGATTCTGAAAGAGACGGAAGCGGGGGTTTGGATTCAGGTGAAGGGTTTTCAAAGGCTCTCAGTCCTCTCTTACGCTTGTCAATAATGAATATCAAAACAAAACATAGCTTCATTATTAATCGCCGCCCTTTAATTAACTATTCGATTAATCGGCTCAGTTGCTCTTCAAGTATAAAACCTCGGGAAGGCCTACCGACTTTTTTATGTTTTCTTTTCCATAATATAAAATTTCGTTTCCAGTGAATTAGTTTTCGTTATTTTGTATGTAAAAAACTTAGTACTGCCTTCTAAAATAAATATATGCGGAGGTAAGACGCCGGGGCCGGCTTTATGGAATCAGTATCTCAGCTGAGACTGGGTGAAAGAAAGCACTGTAAAGGCTGGGGCGCGCGGGCGTCTTGAGTCGAGGTTCGAGTCCCGTTCAGCTCGTACGCTGGCTTAATAAGTGCTTTCTTTTCCCCCGTTTCAGCTGAGACGCTGTTTCTAAAAAGACGACCGAGGCGTTTACTGTTGTTTTGTTCGTTCGGCTTGGCCTTACTCAGAGCACGATCGATCTAGATTAAAATATTTATAGTGATTTAAAACATTAATCAAATATTACGAAGGTTATTTCATAAATTGCTTAGCTCTACTCTTGCAGCATCAGAGCGTTCCTCAACCCTTCATCTAGCTTTACGAAGTCCTAAGAATTACAATCTTGCCATTTAAGTTCATACCGATATTTCTACGTTGATGTGAAAAAAACAACTTTTTTAAGATTTACGGTGTTTGCAGCACGGAAATATGTAGTTATAAATGTACCCATATTGCCTCCATAATATTTACAATTTATAAATCTAACCGCTGGCCTCCCTCTTCGGATCACCAGTGCCAAAAGCACTACTAAATTAACAGTTCAATAAATACCCCGTTATACGTAAGAACATGACTGTTAAACAGAAATTGATGCTTCAATCAATCAAGAATTTAAAATAAATCAGGCATATAAAATAGCTTGTGGTGTAAAGACAATTACTGGAAATTACACTCGCAGAGCGCGGTGACATAACTTACACTCCACTCGCCCAACAAGCCGAAACTTGGCAAATAAGGACAACTCAACGCTATGTGGTATTCGGCTTTGGACGTACCGGGAAGACTTTTTACTACAGCACACATCTACCGCCAAGAAGACAGCCATATTTTAACTAAAAAAAAAACGAAATAAAAATAATTTCGAACACAGAAATAACCAATCAGAACGTCTCTCACGGTCTATTAAAAATAAAAAGTACTTACAAATAGCTCTGTACATGGCATTCCGGGCCGATCGCTCTGAATTACACGTTGAACTCGTCGGAGATTCCTGGCACAGAGTTCGATACGGTTCAAACTCATCGGATAGTGACAAAACGTACAATTCGTAGCAAGAATACCTATCCCCAATGGTCAGGAGGACCTCTCCTTGTTGCTCACGTGGAAGAGAAGGCGGTCCGTCGTTTCTTCGGTCCGTCGAAGCTAGTGGTCACATGTATGCCCAAACAAAGGTAGATTACCGGTGTGTAGGCGCTGCCGACAGAATATCGATGTTCTAGGTAATCCGCATGTTGAAGATCGCACTTTGCACTAAGACGAAATGCGCTGCTGGTGATGGGAACTCTAGAACCACTGTTCTTGCCGGTTACAGTATAGGGTAACGTGGATGGCGGAGATGCCGAGCCGCTTCGCCCGATAAAAACAGTCTGCTAAGTAATCAAATGCACTCAGAGAACTTAGAAACTGACACCACGGTGTCCTGATATGCGCATGATTATCTTGCCAACCTTGTTCCTTGAAAAAAAAACTATTTCTGCCACACAAAAAAAAAAAAAACATGCATAAATTGCGAAGCGCACCTGCCCACTTCCAGTTCCCGGATGCGCGTGTTGGAAATTGAAGAGACCGTCCCCACTGTCTTCAATCTTATCGTGTCGCCTTGGTGCATGCGATCCCACTTTCTGTGTGCGTGTGTGTGCGTGTGTGCGTGTGTTTCGCGGGCTGGGCTCCACCACCCCTAAGCTGAGAGTGTAGAGGAAGCTAAGAAGCTCGGTGAACCGATCGCAGGTCTATCTTTAATCACGTGATCACGCTCTCTCCCGTAACCACGCACAGAGAGCGGTGCAGGTGATGACTGGTCCGGCCGGCGCGTAGCTCTAACCGCACTGTCAGCTTAGGAATGCAAAGTGTCCTCCTCCATCAAGGACGCCAATTCCTCATCACTAACAAAGAGGAGATTTGGAGATTAGTGACGGCGTGGGGAAAAAGGGAGGGGAACTGTTCACTCAATACCCTCTCTCGCCCTTTCCGAAATCGTTCCGAGGCCGTTGGCGTGACCCTACCCCTGCACACTTCTCTCTCTCGAATTCTTTCGTCTGTCTCTGCTGGTATTTGCTATCCGGGTTTCCAAAACACAATGTAGTAGAGATGGCTTCGACATGATAACTTTAGAGCAAGAGGACGAAAAGGGACTGACAGACACGAAGCTCCGAAATCAGCTTGGAGCCTAATGTGAAAATTAAAAAGAGGCAATAATAAATCGAATGCGGAAAAAAGGGGCGATATAAATTTCCAGAAAATCGTCCGAAACTTTGGCGTTCCCTCAGGGCACCATTGAAACTAACTAGCTTATGCTTCAAAATAAACAAAACTGGAGAGCATGCGCACACAAAACATGCGCACAAACATGTGGAATGTGCCACACCGGTAGTCTAAAATGGTTCCCGGACATTTCATTGAACGCCGTTTCGTCGAACGCCGTTTCATCGAAAAAATGGACGTTTCATCGAACGCCGTTTCATCGAACGCCGTTCCATCGAATCGCTGATGGCCGTTTCATCGAATGTCTTTTATATGAAAAGTAGGGCTGGGCGTCGATTAAAAATTTTAACCCGATTAATCGCCACCTTTTAATCGATTAATTAATCGATTAATCGGTCTCGTTCATTTCCATGCATAATAATATTGAATAAAAATAAAAATTGCATCTATATATATTTTTGCTGAATATGTGTTAAACGATGCAATAATTTTAATTATGAGTCAGCTTCGATATACAGATCAGAAGAGTTAAAAAAAAAACTCACACATTATTATATTACTTCAGCTCTATGAGGCAAAACTGTTCGTTGATATTCTCCGAGAAGGGCGACCTCTTTTGATTGCTCACAGTAGTCTCTGCTGCGCTAAACGGACACTCGCACGGCGTTGAAGTCGCTGGGACATGTGTAACCTTCTGCACATGTCTGAAGGTACAAATCTCCCCCTTACAGTTCACCTTAAGTTTTTAAACTACATTTTTCACTTCATATAGGTGTGCTCGTCCATGTCTGGATAGTGAAAGCATTTCATTTTTATTTAATGTGGGTTCGTCAAATTTTTACCGATTAACCGGTTAAACAAATTAATCGCGATTAAAGCATTAATCGATTAATCGGTAGGTTAATCGATCAATTGCCCAGCCCTAAAAAAGTGTGAAAGATGCTCTTTTATGCACGGATCGAGTGCATTTTCGTGTCATTCACCCATTTCATCGTCAGGTTTTTAAATGTCCGAACTTGTAGCTGTTACAATTTATTTTGATGCAAGTAACCCATGAGGATATTTGTACCGATTTTATGTTTGTTTCGCATATTGTGCTTATCTGTTCACCCCTTCTGTATTACCCGATTGGCCTTGAGGGTATTGTAACAAAAAATAAAAATAAAAAGTCGCACTCCCGGTAAGAGTGCACTCCAACTCATGGAGGCCAGATGGCGACTTAGGTTTTGCTCAGGCGCAACAACTTTAGCCAAGTGAGCCTCCTAGCCTCTCATGTCTTTCTATTGATACTTTTTTATTTCCCGAAGCTTGCAGTAGCTAAAGCTGATGTGCTATTTACGAAACTACAACGAAACATTGCCTGTTTTGTTCTAAGACTCAATGAAGTCAAAAGTAAGTGCGTCACTTCAAATTTTATTTGAAAACTTTCGGGGTTCATGTGTTCGTGCGACAGCCATTCACCGTTTCAAATGATGAGCCATTGCTATCAAAACGTCCCCCACAGCCGTGCTACGTCGGTTCTCATAAAAAAGGCGGACCTTCTCATTTCTTGCCGCTAAGGCCTTCTTCTGACGAGGAGGCTCTAGGGAACTCAGCATCCCCTCCAGCTTGTCTTCCGTCAGTTGATGTTGTGCGGCGATGCAAGTCAAAAACTTCCAGAACCCGGGATGGGCACCTCCGACCAGCTTCAGGAAGCGGGAATACCACCCTGGCGTTCGATAAAACGGCGTTCGATAAAATGGCGTTCGATGAAACGGCTTCGATGAAACGGTGTTCGATGAAACGGCGTTCGATGAAACGGCATTCGATGAAACGGCTTCGATGAAACGGCGTTCGACGAAACGGCGTTCGATGAAATGTCCGGTCCCAGTCTAAAATACCAACGACATGTGGGCGATCGTACGTGTTTTGCATGAAAGCCCGACGTGCAGAATACCTTTACGCGCTTCAACCAGAATTGTTCCATGTCATCCTAATATGTTGAGGGTCTACATAGGACGACATGATTACGTTACACACGCTCGCGTGCACACTTGCTGTCTCTTAATTAAAAGTTGGATGCTCAACCCTCACGGTGAGGACCCGGCCACCTGATCTAGAGATTCGCGTCACGGGCTTCTGATAAAACTGGCCTTTTGAAGCCGTGACAACAGGGTGGGGTGTCAGTCGTGGAGCATTTGACACGGGGCTTTTGACATCGGGTGCTTTCGTGCACGACCCAATCGTACATAGCACACCAACTTTCTGTAAAGCGGTATTCTTCGGAAAACTTGGAAGTCCACTGTGATAAATGTTCGTGTGATCCTTTGCTGTATAAAGCCAAATTCCGGGCAACAGGGAAGCAAAACAGAGCGGAAAATTTTCTTGGCGTTCAAAATCAGTGTAAAGGAGGATGACGGTTGCATCAGTGCGTCGTCACTCGTTTCATAAAATGCGATATTTTGATTTATTTGGCCGAGGTATAGTAACGTATTATATTTGTTCATGTTGTCTAAATAAAGTTCAGTTGCCAGTAGCGCGCCGAGTTTGCAATCCTACTTTTGTTCTCGTTTTTTTGTGCTTTTAAGTTTAGGTTTTTTGGGCCTGACGTCGCTTCCGGCTAGAATTTAAATCAAGACCAACATTGTCGTCTGCTATCAGTTCATTGGCGCCATGTTGGAGGCATTAGGGCTCTTATTGTGGCACCAGTAGTGCCGTAAGGTCATAGAGCCGTCATTGTTTAACCGCATTTCAGAATGGTGTCTTGTTCGAGTCGATCTCAAAGAAGTATCTTCACCTGACACGAAGTGCAGTCTACAAGCCCGTAGTTAGGGTACGAAGCTTTTCTGTCGAGATCATAGAGAACATAATAATCTATTATGTAGACTCTATAAGGCGGACATCGTTTTTCTTTCTTTTATTTCAAGTTGGCGGTCCTGATGAGCCCATTTCGCTGGCGACTCCTTAATGTGCACTATGAAGGAGCAAAATATCGCCATTAAGTTCTGTACCTTGTTATTCTTGTTTACTTTGCAGAAAAGCACCTGAATCGCGCTTTGACAAATTTAAATAAAATTGAAAAGCGCTCGAGCAATTCCAACTTGTTTAGGCAAAACGAACGCGTCTAAACCAGCATATTTCAACATGTTTCCACTATTACGCCAATGGTATTGTCAGACTAACACACACTGACCATTATCGGCCACTCTGTTCTTGAAATGACGATGAGCCAATGGTACTAACAGGACAAGAGTACTCAATATAAGCTCGTGTTTATCAATGGCAAGCAAATGCTACAGTGTCCATTTTATGCCAGTCCCCATCAAATATTGGAATGCCGACGGCACGGACAGGCCGACGCGGACCATTTTATTCCAGTGTTCATCCAATGTTAGCAAGCCAAGGATACTCAAAGGCCAACATTGTCCGGTTTATGCCAGTATTCATCCAATATTCGCAAGCCAATGGAACTGACAGGCCAAGATTGCCATTTTATACCAGTGTTCATCCAATATTCGCCAGCCAATGAAACTGACAGGCCAACGTTGCCCATTTTATGCCAGTGTTCATCCAATATTCGCAAGCCAATGAAACTGTCAGGCCAACATTGCCCATGTTTTGCCAGTGTTCATCCAATATTCGCAAGCGAATGGAACTGACAGGCAAAGATTGACCATTTTATGCCAATGTGCTTCCAATATTGGTTGGTAATTGGAGAAGCCGGGCCATCACTGAAGATTCTATATAATGGCATAAACAATATTGGGAGCAGATTGGCTAAAGTGGACCATCATTGGACCTTTTTTTACCAATGCTATTCCAATATTGGCCCAACCCCTCGTGCTGCCAGGGATTTTATGCCAGTCCCTATCAAATATTGGAATGCCAACGGCACGGACAGGCCAAAGCGGACCATTTTATTCCAGTGTTCATCCAAAGTTAGCAAGCCAAGGGTACTGAAAGGCCAACATTGTCCGGTTTATGCCAGTATTCATCTAATATTCGCAAGCCAATGGAGCTGACAGGCCAAGATTGCCCATTTCATACAAGTGTTCATCCAATATTCGCAAGCCAATGGAACTATCAGGCCAACATTGCCCATGTTTTGCCAGTGTTCATCCAATATTCGCAGGCGAATGGAACTGACAGGCCAAGATTGACCATTTTATGCCAACGTGCTTTAAATATTGGTTGGTCATTGGAGAAGCTGGGCCATCATTGAAGATTCTATATAATGGCATAAACAATATTGGGAGCTGATTGGGTAAAGCGGACCATCATTGGACCTTTTTTACTCAATGCTCTTCCAATATTTGCCGAACCCCTTGTGCTGCCTGGGGTGATTGTCTTCTTTGGATTGTAGCGTTGGCTGTGGCAGGACGTAACTTGAATTTAAGTATCGGGGCGATGACTAAAATAAATTAAGATGACTTTGATCATAATGAAGTTAAAATTTTTTGTAGAAATATTTGTCCAGTGTAATTCAAATTTCTGTGCAATTTCGCCGTTGTAAGGAAACAATTACCAATGACGAACTATAGATGGCCAGCGAACTTCAACACGCGCTACGCTGCAGCTATATCGCGGAAACAAGCGATTACATCTCCCGCATGGTATCAGGCAGGCTTGTCACGAAGCGTCTCTTTGCGAGATCTTGAAACTTTAAAAAATATTGAAATGTATGCACATATCATTTTTCCTATTCAGGCTTCGAGCCATCCGCTCATGTCATTTCATTGGATGCCAACCAAACCATTGAATAAAATAAATGATTTTATTGGACTTAATGTTTGTGCCTCAACAAAGCTTTCAATTATCAGCAGTCGTGTTTCCCAAGTTTATATTATATCTATGTAATTTTACGATACCTTGCAGATTGTTGGAGCCTGCACATTACATCAATTAAGAAATAATTACTTTAAAAATTTCCTTTGAATCGGTTAAAAGGTAATAATAGGTCCACAGTCCTAGATTTTCAATATAGTAAAAAGCAAAACACTGAAATATACTTAGTATACTAAAATTATACTTCTAGTGGGGCAGGTTACGGCGAGTATACCTTAAGTGTACAAAACGTGTCATTCTAGATTGCACTGAAAGTACCTTTGTAAATATGGAACTAGTACACGCACAGTGGCCAAAGGTTTTAATAATATCAAGCGAACGTCGACCGTCGGGACGGCCAGCGCCGTGCCGCGGAGTCGTGCGGCGATACGGGAGAGATTAAGCGCGTGCAGACAAAGCTCTTTCCGGTCCGAGCGTCGTCTGCTAGTCTATTTTGTTGACCGCGCACAGCCCCTGCTCCGTAGCAAAGGAACGCAGGACACTCATTGACATTACGAATGGAACCAGCTGAACAAAGAAGAAAGGAGAAACAGAAAGGACAACCAATCGCTGGACTACAAACTATATTAATATATCGTCGTCCTCTTCTACTAAATCATATGCGTATAAATGTTTTTAATCTTGTTTTGTTTTATTTTATTTTTATACTGAGCAGGGAGGGCGCCCTTCAGAAGGAGCTTTTCTTGAGGTTGCAGGGTTATTAAGGCGGAGCTCACACAGTGATCTTTTTCGTTGTCTATAGCCAAGGCCTCCAACATCTCCCTTGCACGCTGGTTTTTATTGTGCCCTATAATGCTGGCTTGCTCAAGCTTTGGTTTGCATTTGCAAGTTCGACAAAGGGCAGCGAGGTGTCCTGGTCCCGCGAGATTCTTAACGCTGGCCATAAGTTCACGTGCACGGTTGTTTTTGCATCTTCCGGTCTGTAAAATATAGCATCGTCCACATGTTAACGGTATCCTGTAAACGACTCCTTTTTCGCACGGAAGATATTTTGTTCTGTGCCGGGTGTCACACTTATCTTTCTTGTCCGTTTGTGTCCGATTGATCTTGCGGCATAAGGAGTAAGCCTTATTGGGTGCCCAGCAAACAACTTGAACGTTTTGCCGGTTTTCTATTTTTGTTTTCAATTCATGGGTGACCCCATGGATATACGTGAGAACTGCATGCCGTTAACATGGACGATGCTATATTGGGCAGACCGGAAGATGCAGAACACCTCGCTGCCCATTGTCAAACTTGCAAATGAAAACCAAAGCTTGCGCAAGCCAGCATCATAGGGCATCATAAAACCAGCTTGCAAGGGAGATGTTGGAGGCCTTGGCTATAGATAACTAAGGAGAAAACTGTGTGAGCTCCGCCTCAATAACCCTGTAACCCCTAGAAAAGTTCTTTCCTAAGGGCGCAATTCCTGCTCAGTATTAAAAAGAAAACATAAAAAACACCATTAAAAATAATTGATACGCATATGATCTAGTAAAAGAGGGCGACGATTTATTAAATTGGTTGGCAGTCCAGCGATTGGTTGTTTTTCCTGTTTCACCTTTCTTCGTTGTTCAGCTGGTTCCATCCGTAAGGTATCATAACCAACTAGCTCAAATCATTCCCGTAGTAACTGATTTACATCATTTTTGTATCAAACGCGCACTTCTCTTTCCGTCTCTCTCTTTCTGCTTCTCTTATCCGATAGTAGAACAAATGTCTGAATAGCACGCGCTGGCGTGATACTCGCCGTAATGAGGAGAACGTAAGGGCGCAGGTGAGCTGGCGTACATCAAATATTTTAGTGAAAAACTCGAGACTGAGGGTACTGACAGACGACGACGAGGAAGAGAAGGAGAACGTCTCCAGACAAGGAAGAGAGGGTGAACGTCTCGAGGACACGTTCTTCTTCTCTTCTTTGTCGTCGTCTGTCAATACCTCAGTCTCGGGTTTTTCACTAAAATGTTTGATACTCGTCTCGCACGGCATAAACGGTGGCGCAATGACGCGCGGTTCATGCTACACCTGAGCAGTATCACGCGAGCAAGCGCTGTATAGGCCACTGCTTAAAGGCGGTTAGCTCGGCCAGCAGATAAGGAGCAGGGGGTTGTGTGCGAGCAACGGAATATCCTAGCTGACGACGCTCGCACCGAAAGTGCTTTGTGCGCACGCGCCTAATCTCTCCCGTATCGCTGCACACCTCCTCGCCACGGCGCTGGCCATGCCCGGCGGTCAACGCTCTCTCGATATTAATAAAACTATCGGGCCACTGCACTTGGGCATGGTTGACCTATATTGAGGACTGTATACCGATTAATTAAAAATAAAATGTTTAAGTATGCTTATACTAGATGTTTGTAAACTTAAAAAAAATTGCATTCTAAGTGCTGTATACTTTCACTTCAAGTTAATTTAAACAGTACGGAATATTGTCACAAGTAACGAGGTGACCAACAAGAAATAACTGAGGAAACTGAAACCTTAAACGGGGCAAACTTGTGCCCAAAACAAAAAGGAAACAGAAGATAACAACAGATTGTCGTGGGCGTCGAAGTCGGCGTAACACCAGGATCGAACGCTGGGCCGAGACAGGCTCCGGCTTGCCACGCAAAGCTTCTTTTGTACACGCGTGGGGTCTGAAACAATCGGTGCAGAAGGCTCGGCGTCTGGAACATTCTAACCTAGAAGCAGCTACACGGTTCTCGAATTTACCTGATCGTCACATTAGAGTCAGCAAAAAATGTGACCCGCGGCCAGGGATCGAACCCTTGCTTTCTGCGTGAAAGGCAAGCGCGAGAACTGATAGGCCTCGTGTGCGCTGCCTACTTGGTCATCTGCGCGCGCGGCATTATCCCCCGCCCCCTTTCAAAAATCCGCATCGTCCTGATGCAGCACAAAACTAAAACAGAAATTCACTACAAAAGAACAGCAGAATCGTGACCACAGTTCATAGTTCACTTTCTGACGAGAGTCCAAAGTTCTATCGTTTATAATACGGATTAAGCGGGACGACATGCACCACCTCGGGTTGTGGCTGGCGTCTTGCAGACGGGCGCGTTCCGTCGAGAAAAACTTCGTAGTTCAGATCGCCGAGGCGTCGGATGATTTTGCAGGGTCCGAAATAGCGTTTTAGAAGCTTCTCGCTGAGACCGCGGCGCCGTATCGGTGTCCACACCGTACCCAGTTTCCGGGTTTAAAGTGGACGTCCCGGCGACGAAGGTTATACCGACGCGCGTCGAGTTGCCATTGGTCTTGAATCTTGATTCTTGTGAGTTGACGAGCTTTCTCCGCGCGTTGAGAGATCAGTTGAGAGTCGTCGTTGCCATCGTTGGTTGGCACGTGAGGCAGGATGGCGTCGAACATTGTGGTAACCGTCCGGCTGTGTACCAGTTGGAACGGCGTCATTCCCGTGGTTTCTAGAACGGCTGTGTTGTACGCAAACGTGATGTACCGCAATCGTCGTTTGGCGTACCTTTGACGACGTGCAGAAGCACTCATTGAACTTGGCTAGAAGGTCACTGAGTTGTCGTCGTTGTGGGGTAGGCAGGGTTAGGGTGATGTCAAACTCCAAAGGCGGCGTTTTCTGGTGTTGCCACGAAGAGGGGTTTTCTGATGTTCCGGCGATAGTGGCTGAGTTCCGAACTTCCTCGGCATTACCCACGGCAGTGCCTTTCGTAAGGTGCTGAGCCTCCCGTCGGAAGTTCGTTACGAGTGCAACATTGTGTCCGTCTTGGAACTCCGCGATGCCTCTTGCGACGCCCATCCCTCTTCTTAGAAGCAGTTGGACGCTGCCTTCCAGCAAAGCTTCTCCGCAGATGCCTTTTTCGGTCCCGACAGGCACAAGTACACTCGAGCGTAGTGGCAAGTTCACGTGGTCGGAGAGTACGCGCGCTTTAGCTGACGTGGCAACTGTAGTTTTCTGATCCTCGGGTATTACGACAGATTTCCGCAGCCTCAACTCGTCGGCTTCCAGGGCGATGACGGCGCCGTATTCGCACAAGATGGCCATTCTGAGAATAACGTCTCTGGCACTGTCTTGTAGAATGACGAAATTTACTGGACATATCTCGCCGTGAATCTTGACGCAAGCCGTGCATCTTTCGACTGGCGTGATAAGATGTCCCCCGGCGGTCCGTATCTGTGGGCCATCCCACGGTGTCATCCCTTTCTGAATTCCTTGGGAGAGCCTCCCACTAAGGACGGAGTAGTCTGCTCCGGTGTTGACGAGAGCCAACGCGTCGTTTCATCAGTGACGACGTTTAAGTTATTCTTTACCTTTGCAGGAGCGTCGTTTCGGTCTCTGGTATCGTTCAAGTGGGGGTTTCCTATGTTCGTGGAGGATCTTGGCGTTTGTCGTCTTCGGCAACTCCACCTCCAGGGGTTGCAGGTCATAGTTTCCCCGGCGAGAAGCGAGAAGCGACAGGCTTTCATGTCGGGATCGGTGCATCGGCGAAGCTGGCCGTCGTGGCGACAGCGGCCGGAACTCTCGGCGGGACGCAGGCTCGGGGGACTGAGGTCGTCGCAGGTGCTCGTCGATCTCCCGAGGGCGTTCACCGTAGCGTTGGGGTGGGTCGTTTGGGTGGTAACGGCTGTAGATATGATCGGCTTCCACGCAGTGGTAGAACAACTGGCGTCGATTGGCCATCGTCCACACGTCGGTCTTCCTCGGCGAGGGTGGCTCCGGGCGGACGTACTGGACTTGTCTTTCCTGGTGTCGAGGATACGGCGTCATTGGAGGGTCTCGTTGGGGTGGTGCCGTGACCTGGCGGTTAGCTTGTGGCCGTCGTCGGGTCGTTGGGCCATGGCGGCGTAGGTCAGCGTCGGTTCTTCGGGTACGGACACGATGAATGGGGCATCTGGTAGTAACGCTCGCCGAAACTCGTCTCTTACAACCTCGGCAATGAAGATTGGGGCCGGACGCTCAGCAGTCGGCAGAAGTTTCTTAAGCTCCTCCCGGTCGAAGTCGCGAATAAGCTAACAAGAACCGGAAAGCTGTGGGCAAGGTCGCAAGTCGACAGCGATACCGTACTGACGCCGGATATTCTCTGGTAATAGCTGGCTCTGGAAAGAAGAGCACGCTCAATGTTCGTGGCTTCCGTGATGAAACCCTCGGTGGTCGTGGGCGAGTTCCGCACAAGGCTTCCGAAGATAGCTCCTTCAACCCTCGCATTAGAACCTTCAGCTCAATTTCTTCAGGGGCGTCAGGATTCTCGCGGCTGCTCAGTCGAAGAAGAACTCCGACAAAACTGACGATTCTCTCATCAGGGCCTTGAACCCGCGTTCGAAGAAGATCTTCGGTGCGTTCTCTTTGGTGTCGGTTGGTGAATGTTTTTCGTAACTCAGCCTTGAGTTGCTCCCAGAAGGTGATCGATGCTTTGTGGTTCTCGAACCAGTTCAGCGCGGTTGCTTCCAAGGCGAAGTATACATTCTGAAGACAATGTTCCGGTGTCCACCCGTCATGGCGGGCCACTAGTTCGTACTGGTGGACCCAGTCGTCGATGTCTTCGTGGCTTTCGCCAAGGAAGGGAGCCGGTGTCCGAAGAGCGACGGGCAGGTAGACGACGGAAGGGGCGGCTGGGTTTTGCTGGGAGATCGTCGTCATCTTAGTCTTCGAATTCTTCGGTAAAAGTCCCGATTCCGGATGTACGCCTTGGATGCGGCGACTTGATCTGTCTCGGTCTGGCCTTCGTTTGTCCTCGGAGGATTGGGGTTGGACTTTCATGCGGGCGCACGGAGGGTGCGCTGCATGGACCTGCGTTACCACGCACCTTCAAAATATGTCAGAAAATGCCAAGGTGGTGAACAAGCAGGAACTGAGGAAACTTAAACTTTAAATGGGGCGAACTTGTGCCCAAAATAGAAAGGAAACAGGAAGATAACAAGAGACTGTCGCGGGCGTCGAAGTCGGTGTAACAGCAGGATCGAACGCTGGGGCAAGGCTGACTCCGGCATGCCACGCGGAGCCCTTTTCTACACACGTGGGCATTCTAGGGTATTCGGTGTAGACGGTTCGGCGTGTAGAACATTCTAACCTCAGAGCAGGTACGCGGTTCCGACATTAGCAAAACATCACATTAGAGTCAACCAAAATGTGTACCGCTGCCAGGAATCAAACCCTGACTTTCTACGTGAAAGGCAAGCGCGATAACTGTTAGGCCATGAGTGCGCTGCCTACTTGGTTAGCTGCGCGCGCGGCAATATATGCTAATAAACTCCAGTAAGTTACTTGACAAATATTGAGGGTACACGCCATGTCTTTAAGATTTGGATCATGTATATTTGCGATTTTGTTTGTTGTCAGTAAAAAGGTATTAATAACCAGGTTCGGTGTAGAGATTACTAAGTGTGTGACAATGAGGTAATTACTTAAGTTGTTTTAACGCTCTTTAAGATAACAGCAAATTACCGTAAAATACCTATCATTCAACGTAAATCAGGTGTTACTCAACATACATCGACGAGACAAGTTCAATATTTGTTTGGGACAGTTAATTAACAGTGATAGAACACTTGCTCTACAGACCGCAAAGCCGGGTTTATTGAACAATTTATATTTAGTAGTGCTACATCGGGCAATTTTTCGAAAACAAACTGATCAAAGAAGTTTTATATAGCCGCGCGCGCAGCTAACCAAGCAGGCATTAAGCTCGTGGCGGTTATCGCGCTTGCCTCCACGCAAAAAGCCATAAGGTCTGTTCGATTCTGCCAGAAAGTTTCGAACTAGTTCTGGCCGTATTCACACGAGAGTAGGAGTCGTGCAGCGGCAGCGCAGACCCAGTGCAGCCGCCGCGCTAGGACTGGCGCTGTAATCGACTTTCCGAGCGGAAGCGCCGGGTGTCGTCTTTATCTGTTGGCTTTTGTTTCTCCATGCCACGTTGTATGCTACATTTAATTAGTCGCGATTTGATAAGACCATTCGTGTTTCCTTAGTTTTAAAGTATAAGAGCGGAATTTCTTCTGTGAATTATTTTATTGGAGTGTACTAAAACGTTCTCTGCACGAAACGGGTTTCTCCACGAAATATGTTTCTCCTGTCTGCATTTTTAACGGCCGTTCGGTTCCTGTCGTTTCCATTGGCGTTCGTGTACTTCACATTCATTTATCAATACTAGATTCATTCAAAGCCTCTCGAGTTTCACGTTTCGACGATAGGTTCGCGGCATCAGGAGGATTTTGCGTCGGGTGTCAATGGCGGCAGCGCGCGGTCGGTAGAGGTCACCTCGAAGACGAAGGCCTGACGATAGCGTTTTGGCCAAGACAGTTATCGACCGTGTCTTTGGCGTCAAGCTGAAGCGTTTATTCTGATCTCAAGAAAGACCTGCGTGGAACTACTAAGCCAATGCCGATTCTCGGCGTTTTTACCAGGCCCGTTTGTGGGCGTCCAAATACCAGCGAACAAAGCGTGCAGTACTAAGCTCAGCTACGGGGCATGCGAGAGCTAATGTACTAAATCCCAGACCTCTGCAATGTATCAGAGTCGTCATTATGCATCCAAGAGCAACTGAATACGGGAACTATCAAGAGTGCGATAGCTTTCCCGTGAATGTAAGGAAGAATATCAACACTGTGGATCCCCACATAGCATCAAAAATAAACAATTTACGTGAGCCAATATTTCAACACTTACCACAGGAAGCCAAACCTACTCGAGCAGGTGCCTAAAACGCTTTCAGAATATTATAATCAAGCAAATTTCTACCCTCGGTTATGATCTCAATTCCGCGTCCACCGCGGGTACATTATTATCATAAATGAGAGGAAATGCAACTTCCGTATCGGCGTTATTGTTAAACATCGCAGACATTTGAGCAAGAGCTGCGAAAAATGGCACCGCGAGCAGAGACGGACGAGGATTGTCGTCTGCTATCGCCGTCTGCTATGGTTGTCTGCTTCTGCCCGGACGCTGACCTGACTCCGGAGCCGGTGCAAGATTTTGAGGAACTGACTTTGAACTTGTTCAGAACTGGGATGAAGTGAACGCGCCAGTGAAGCGGCCGTGCAACTTCCGGTTGAATCAAATGCACCAGTTCCTGCACTGCTGAACTAGTTCACCCAGTTCAGGCGAATCGAACAGACCTATGGTTTCATTCCTGACCGCAGGTACGCATTTTGCTTTTTTGAACTCTGAAATGTGATGTTTTGGTAAATTCGAGAACCGCATTGCTGATTCAAGGTTAGAACGTTTTATGTGCGACACTTCTACGCCGATCGTTCCTTCCGATCGCTTCAGCGCTCGATCCTGCTGTTTCGCCGACATGGACGCCAGCGACGCTCACCTTCTCCTCTTTTCTTTTGGGCACAAGTTCGCCCCATTAAACGTTTAGTTTTCTTCAGTTTTCATCTATTTATCAATTGTCATTAGTGACAATATGATGATGGATAGTGTTAATTAAGAACCTCTGATTACTCTGCTGCGTTTAAGATTGAAAAGACGATACTCAGGGCCTGTATAAGACAACGCGTAGCACCGAGTAAAACAAAAGGCGGGAAAGAAATGTGGAATGAGACAAAATAACACAATCCGAGCTCATTAGAACAGTAAAGTTTGTGGCAAGTATCGCATTGATTTGCACTCTGCAAGAACCCAATTAGTTATTCCACATTATGCAGAAGAAGACAGGAATGGGTTTCAAAGCGGTTAATTACGTTGTGCTGCGATATTCACAATTCTTTCTCCTCGAAATCGGGCTCCATGTTTCCACAATATAATAGCCAATTTCGTTTACTCATTGTACACACAACGGCCATCGGATATTTCATTTAATCGACCTTGTTTCGCGGTTTTCGTCGAGGATGTATTATGCCTCTGAAATATAGGGAACTGGGATAACTGGTCCACAAAAGCGAACTGCGGAAATATAATTCTCGTACAAAAAAAAAGCGTACACGCATTTGGTCAAAACTAAGGCCATTACGAAACCTCGGGGCTCAAGAATTCTCACTGTACAGATGTCAGGCCGGCGGCAAGGTATGCAGAACTGAAATGTAAACTTAGTTGGCCAGATCTCCCTTCTCCAACATTCACCGATTCGAAGCTCCAGGCTGCCTAAACTGCAGCACTTTGTGCGGAAGCTCTTGTTTCCGCCCGTCTGCATAGTTGTTGTGCTAGTCAGTGTCGCCCGAGTTCCTGCCGATGTATTTTTCTGGGCAAGGTGCCTCTGACGCAGCGGTGATAAATGAAAACTCGAGTGTGAAAGTGACTTATTCATATAAATGGTCGGCCTAAAACCTCCCTCTTGCCCTCGGTTTATCTTCAACACAGAAGTAAACTAGGCAATAATTAAACATGGTTGATGAAAATCCGCTTCAAATAGTGGGGACGAAGAAAGGATCAAACACGACATCAAACACAGCTGAAAGCTCTGTCCTGATATGTTTGTTACTTTATTCATCCCCGTTTTTGGAAGATGATTTTGATCACCTGCATTTATTTTTTTTCCAGCCAAAGTAGTTAAATTATGACAAAAATGAAGAGTAATTATGCTCAATAAACCGACGAGAGAAAAAAAGGCTTTACTATGCTCCATCGACCAGCGATATCGCAAATCAGCCTGAAAAACTAGGGAGAAATGCTAACAATTAAAAAGAAAGCGCTCCCAACGGAAGGGAACGGCAGGGGGAGGAGGTCGCTTTCTAACCTAGCCTGAACCGCTAAAATAAACACTAGAAATAGGATTAGAAAGTGGAAACATCATAGATGCAGGTGCACGAAACCCTTTTCCACTTATAAAGAAAGTGCATGCTAATTCAAAAAAGACGTTAGAAACTCGTTTAAAACTTTATAGGTAGAATCGATGTTGACACCTTTTTGTTCCCGTTTACTACAAAACGCGAATCGAAGTTAAAATACATGCACGAGCTTAGTGCTTTGATTTTGGCTGCCGTGCACAAGAGTGCTATACAAGTTCTGTTCAAACACAACGCCATCGCACTTGCAGTTTCCACTTCAGTAGCACATCATGCGAAGTAGAATATAGCTGTTTTATTGACTAGTATATAATTGAACACTGTGGGCATCACCACCATAAGTATGGTGCTTCATGCATTACAAAAACACAAACAACAAGAGGACACCTGCAAACAATTCAATCCAGAGTCGAGAAAGTGCACGACGACTCCCAAGCCGCGTCCGCTCTGCAATTTTTTCTCCTGACTCCAGATACTTGTCGAAAAAAAGAAAAGGCAAATCACAACGGCGGTAAGTCAGAGGCGAAGTGCGACGAACGCATGCTGTTGCCCATCCATCAAAGAGTCGAGCTCCGCCGCTGCTCTGGCATCGAGTTTCCCACCAAAGGGAGAAAGCAAGCGAGGCGAGCTTGGCGTTGCGCGGAACTCCCTGGAATGATCAGCGTTGCAACAGGGTCCCCGAACGTCGCCTCTAGCTGCGCTGCTTCGGAATTGACAAAAATACGAAGAGGAGAAGTGGGAAAGGTAGGAAGGGAATATATATCGAATTTACATCAGCGCCCAAGATACTCGAATATTTCGATTTTTTCTCCGTTTGCTCAATGCGCCTGTCTTCGTTTTGAGACGAGAACGTTTCGACCGCGCTTTGCCGCCATGTGAATTTGGAAATGCGGGCGCTGGGATGGAACATTTGACTTTCTTTTTCGCGTTCTTCAATGGTCGGGCGCGTAGCCGTGACGTTGCGTGTTTGAGCGGCTGATCAACTAAGGTGAAATTCTTCTGATGTGAATCGAAGGGGGAATGACCAAATATGCACGCGATGCGCTTTGCCTCATATTTAAAAATATTTTCCTTATTTGCATGCGTAAAAATTATGCGACTGTTTTTTTTTTCAACATCCTCCTTTCAGATGTTGAATTGAAACAAGCAAATTTAATTTTTATGTACAAAGCGCTTGTAGTTTTTTGGTGGATTCGGTGGACCATACAGGGTTGTTGCGCGCATTATACGTGCGCAGTCTCACGAGGCTGAACCAAGTATGGCTGCATGCGAAGACGTTGGCCTAGAATATTTTCTTTGCTTTTACTTGTCTACTTGTTCTTTAAAACCCCGGTCAACATTTTCAAATTTGAGATTACGTCTCTTTTTAGCTCAGTCATTGTCCCTGAATTACAAAATATAAGGTTTTTTTTTTCTTTTTGTTCTTTTTAAATTTTTTTTTGTTGTGGTTTTAAAACTATCACGGCTCAGAGTTTGGTTTCGGAAGGTCTAGGGCAAAAGCGAAACTATAAGCTTGGGAGGGATAGTAACAAAGATCATCAGCTGTACGGGCGCGACCTAACGTTACGGTGGTGCTACATACCAAGCACAAATGTGATTCGGCCATTTCAAGGCAGAACAAGAGTAGCATAGCACTTCGATAGCAAACGTAGCAACAGTAGCAACAGCGGCGGCGGCGAATGCACAGTAATTGTGAAACACAGTTTACAGCGTAACTGTACGAACCTGCGAATGTCGAAGATAGTGGTTAATACTGGGCTGGTGTCAATGCCGCCACCGCCGCTGACCAAGAGACTTGAAGCTTGTTGAGCTTGTTCGTTTAGGATAGCTGAATGACGTATTCCAGGCGCAGGCTTGGAACCATAACTTGGGCGGCCTTGGTTGATGTACTCTCAACGTTGATAGTGATCTAGGGCTCCAGCAGAGTTTGCAAATCTCGAAGATACTGGCTCATACTGGGTTGTTGTGACTGCCACCACCGCCGCTGAGCAAGTGCTCAGCGTTGGGAGCAAGTGCTCTTTGGCGGTTATGATTTGCCGCAGCCTTTATCTTTGCGCCTCCCCCACTTCGAAGCGATCGAGAGGCACTGTACCAGACTCATCGTAGGGTCCCCTGCGCTAGCCCAAAATATAAAAAAAAAACATCGGGGAGACCTTGCACTTTCCGTGTCGAGCCATGTCACTTCTCGCGGCACTCCCCGCGTCACCTTTTCCCCCCGAAGGTCACACCGCCGCCGCTGGGGCTGCTGCAACATAAACAAGAAAAGAAAACAACAGCACTTCTGAACTTAACTACTCTCCGCGGAAACTGTTGCCTTGACGCCTGATGTACGCGCAACATAAATGCTTTGCTCGAATAGCACACTGACCTATATACAAGCCCACCGCTTGGCGCAGAATTCCAAAAAAGCAACAACGTCAACATTATGCTCTGATAATAAACCGAGCAGTCATCCGTAAATATTGACAAAATGAAACGGCACCGATAAAAAAAAGATATCATTACAATTCCAAAGCTAGAAACACAAAAACGATAAACACCCTACTCACGAAGGCAAAATGTTAGAGCACACACAAGAATAGTCGCACCAGAGAAAAATTGTCATGATTGCTGCATGTTCATAGTCAAACTGCCACCCACGATCACACACAGGTTAGATGCACTCCTGTACATTCCAGGGTCCCGGATATTTCGCAGTAGAAGCTCTCAAAACTCTACGGCATAATCATAATGCCCTGCTCATGCCCGTCTAGCCTCGACAAGTCGTCACGGCATTTATTAAGCGAGCCCTTAATGAGGACGATTTTCATATCGTACTTTTGCAAGGCCAAGGAGCAACGCATCAGTCGGACACTGGAGGAACGGCGTGAGTGAGGGTACGTCAGCGGGTAATGATCCGTGACGACCTTTATCTTTGCCCCAAAAAGCCAGGTGTCGAGTTTCCCCAGTGTCCACACTGTACGGGTAGACTCTAGCACATCCGTCTTTAAAAAGAAGACTGATCATGTGGGCCCCGATCTTGCACCTTCCTGGTTCTCACGAGAACACTTGAGAAAGGTTAGCCACCACTCGATATAGATCGCGCTGCTGTCACCCACTGAGCCTCTCGTTGACCTCATCTACCTTGTTTGCCCTCTCACTCTGCCCGATACCGCATGGGACAATCGGTACCTCACCGATCCCCTGGTCGGTCTCAAAAGAAATTCCAACGTTATTTACTCGAGCGAGGTAAGGTCTTAACCGATTGGCGTGTTCTCCGCATTCTCCGTCTCATTCTCCGTCTTTATCACATAGCTGTCATCTCGTCTCCTCTCCTTCACCGTAACGGGGCTTAACCATTTTGGTTGCAGCTTTCCCACTTTCCCGCCTTCGACGATAAGCAGCTCGTCTCCGACTCTGAAATATTTTGATCTCGCCTCTAGGTTATACCAGTTCGCATATGCCCTTTGAAAATACTCTGATCGCTCGTCCACCACTCGTGCTCCCTCCGTCATCCGAGTTCGTTCAAAGTTCGGAGTTCGTTCAAAAATTGAACAGCCGGTCTGTTCAGCCCAGCAGGAGGCATCCGCTCGCCTGTACACATCTTTAGTATAAAGAGTGCACCTTGTTGTGCGCGTTCATACATAAGCAAGCTAGTACGGAGAAAACCCCGTTGTATCATGCCGCTCCTCGTGATACGCCCACAGCATGCATGGGACGTATTTACCCCAGTACGGGTCGTAAGTTTACACGACATATCGCAACATTGACTTAAACGTACCATTACACCGCTCTACACTCCTGTTACGCTGAGGGTGTTCCGGCCTGTAAAATTTCACTCCTCCTTCGAGTCTCTCGGCTGTGACTTTCGAAAATGAAATGTGTTCCCTGGTCCGCGCAAATCATTTCGGGCATCGCAGTCCGCGAAAGCAACTCCAAAAGTGCCCAGCAGGTTGCCTTCGCCGTTAAAGCTCTCAAATGAGATCACTTCCGCCCAGCACGTGCACAGGCCCACCACACTTAGAGCATAGCGGTACCCGCGTGAGGAGGCAGGTCCTAGGGGAACGGCTGCTCCGGCACCATGAGTGGCGTGATTGGCACACGATCGGTCAACTGTTTTTGCGAAAAACTCGGACGAGTATCAAATGTCTGACAATGTCTTTTGACATCGGCTGCCATCGTAGGCCAAAAGAACGCGCTGCCTGATTTTTTGTTTTGTTTTCCGCTGAGAGGAGTGACCACCCCAGGAAGTGTCACGGGCAAGTTCTCACACGCTACGCCGCCGAGGGCTCGGCAGTACAAACTGCTTACAGGACTTTCCCTCAAACTATTCTCGGTGAAACAATAGCCCGTCCTCAAATAGCACGCCGTGAGTCCTAGTCATAGCCTGTTCCCAAGCGCCACATAGAGTTGGGTCGTCCCTTTGTTCGCGAGTGAAACACTCGTCACGTGGACCAATCTCAGGTGGGTCTATATCTACTGCTCCCGCGCCCGGTCGCTTCTTCTTTCTCCGTGGTTTAGCACTCGAGAACCTTATCTTCAGCGTGCCCTCAGGTGTGCGTCAAAAGTCCTGGTCTATCTCATTTCCTATCACTGAGATTTCTGCCGCTGCCCTCTCTTGAACTGATGAAACTTGCATGAGTTCTTAGTACACCTCTGGCCTTACACACGGCACAAAGACACGGTCTAAAAACACCCCCCCCCCCCCAAATAGCAGCGGCATTGGTTCTTCAGATATAAGAATTATTTATAGGACAATGGCAAAGAGGTTGTGCTTAAGCAAGAGTTGTCGGGGTGGGTCTTAAACAGGAAGGCCTCGTGAATTTCTCTGACCGTTTTTGTTATGTAATGGCCCATAACACAGGTCTCACCAAAGATGGGGCTGCCTCTCTCAAAGTTGGGCGCACATTCGCCATCCTCTTATCTAAATATTACTTCCTGCTCCGAATTCCCACAATTAAGTAGGAGTATTATAATAGGGCCGGCTGAACTTAGAAAAAAAGAATATAGCGAGAAAAAGGGACAGACATACCGCTGAACTACAGAGTGTGGTTTAATACTTCTTCCTATTTTTAAACCTTGACTATGTGTTTTTCTTCGTTTTTATTTGAAACGACACGTAAAAAATGAAAGACCGTGTACAATTCCCTGTAACGCCGAATCAGAGCGCAGCTCTTGAGGAGGAGGAGGGGAAGGTACGGAGAGGAGGCTATGCCCCTCTTCCTCTCCTGCTCGGCTCCCAATTAGGGGAAATGTTTCCGCTAAATATAGCGGGTAAATTTCTCCGCTAAATTTAGCGGGGAATATTTTCCGCCAAATTTAACGGGGAAATTTATCCGCTAAATTTAGAGGGGAAAATTTATCCACTAAATTTAGCGACAAAATGTTTCCGCATGATTTAGCCTAAAAAATTACAGCAAAATATAGCGGTGAAAAGTTTCCGCTAAATTTAGCTGGGAGAATTTTCCGGTAAATTTAGGGGGAATTTACCCATAATGGACGGCGCGGTTACGCCGACGGCGACGCCGCTCAAGCCGGAAACGGACGCCTGAGAGCTTCGCTCTAAAACACACAACGCATATCCCAAAGACTAACTTAACTTAAATTTGAATCACCCGATCTTCACCGCGACATAAAACACCGCAAAGTTGTATTATTTGGTATTGAGGTTGATGAAAGGCTCGCTGACGCACGTTGCTTCGTTTTCTTCTACGGTCATGGTCTCGAGCATCTCTTGTGCATTTTTCTATCTATATCCTTTTTCCTAAGTTCAGCTTTCCCCATTATAGTATTATGCACCAACAACCTCAACTAAAGCCCGTTACAAAGTTGGAGTTCCTTTTTTAAATCGTTGTCACACTGAACAAAATTCTGAGAATGGTCTTTACCTTACTTGTTAGTGAGCGCGTTGGTAACGATCTAAGTTGTGTTGTCCCGTTTCCTGTCTTTGCGTATATAACTCTTTCTAAACTTAGGTCTTTACCTTCCAAAGGTATTCTTCATGTCCCCACCGACTTAAATTTTTTTTTTTTTTTTTACTTGAAATGTTTTATGCAAAATCAGATATTGATGAATTGACTTCAGAGACCTGTGATTATTCCCTCACTAGTTATCGAGCCGTGAGAACCTAAACAAAATGAGTGCTTGAATAATTTTACGAGGCTTGATTATGAAATAATCAAAGCCTCGTAAAAAATAAAAAAAAACTCTTACGAGGCTTTGATTATGCTTGTCTCTCCTAACTGTGTTTAGAGTTTAGTCAATTTTATGGAAAGATTGGTATCATGGTATAGTTGTTTGTTTCTTTCTCGCATTCAAATCTTTGAACAATAATTAGTCGAAAGAAAAACATAAATTGTTCTCTTGTCAGATAGGCTTTATTTATATTATTTATATTAAATATATATTTTGTTTTTAACATCTGGTTAATTTGTTTGATCTCATAAAAAAAAGTTTCAACTATGGGAATACTGCACAAAATATATCCCTTATCATCCTAGCAAGTTCTTTTTGCGACTTGATTCACTCCCCATAAGAATCACTTTTATTTTATGCAATTGATTTTGGCATATATAACTGATTATTTCACTCTGATACAAATGCATTTTTATGTCATAGTGCACGCGTAAGGCCATATATTTAATGTTTGAATAGCGGAGCATATCGACATACCAGCAGTGCCTCGTCACGCCCACCACCAATCGCGAAATTAACAGATTTAGATGTCGGCAAGTCTTAAAGCGCCCCTGAAAAAAAAAGTCTGGTTGGGACACGCGTGCCAAAAAATGATTTTGAGCAAAAAAAAAAAAAAAAAACAAATTGTTAGACCAATATTGATGGCGCGAGACGCGATTTAGTCGGTAGTCACCTCCTTTCCACTTCTTTTTTCTCTCGGCATTTCGGGCGAGTGGAGAAGGGTGGATCCGCTTCGCCTTCACGTTGAAGTGCAAAGCGCGAATTACCATCTCGTTGAGCGAATGACCATTTCGTGACGTCATGGAGTTTGCGCGCAGAATTTCAAATAAATCTCTCGCCGTCAATATTGCTCTAAAGTTTTTTTTTTGTTTTTTTTTCGTAAAACATGTTTTTTGTCACGCATGCCCCTACCAGTCTGTTAAAAAAAGCAGTTTTTGTTTAATTTTCAGGGGTCATTTTAGACGAGTGATCTTTGTTGAAAATAACTCTACTAGTCATGACAAGTGTTTTTGGTGCCCGCACCGGTGATAATCAATTACGTGTTCCTTCCTTCGTGCATTTATAAAGCACCATGTCACATTTACTCTAGGTTCTTGCTTCCTCCAAACATTGATTACGTGTAGTTCAAGATTAGGCAAGCAGCATAAAGCCACCACTTTTAATACATAAAATTGACAAAATGTAAATACATAAAACATAAATGCATACATATAACGCTTGTTGAACCCTTTTGTTGGGACCTTCTTTTGTTTGCTGTTATTGTCAAGCATTTGTCAAGCAAAAATAGTTACGTATCGAGCGTGTTGGAGCTTAGGTTATAAAAGTATTTGATATTTGACCCCCATATTTAAGCCACATTGAAGAGCTCTTATTATATGAATGAATGCACCGCGGGTGAAGTTCTGACACTCGGACGAAATCCGCATGCACCTCCAGCCAACCTTGAAGGATCAAAGGATCACCAGAGGCATTTCCGGTCCGGTGATTGTTCCGGTTGCCTGTGATCCCGCGGCGGTTGTTTTATTATTATTATTTTTTTATACGTGACTTACGTAAGAGCTCTCGGTGAAAATAGAAGTGTTAATTTACAACAAACTTTGATACATGGTGTTTAATTTTAACCGGAACTGATTTATTTAAAAAAATAAGAGGTACACTAATACGGTCAGTGCTGGTGAGCTGTATGACCAGGCCTCCATAATATAGGGCCTAATATTCGCGGTAAGTTAGGGAACTAGATAAACATATGTACATTGATATTTTAATTTATGAAAACACATATATTGTCCTTTATAAACTTGCTAAGCATAATCGAAATTCACTACATCACTCAATTTTAGAAATATTTGAAGCACGTCACAAGGTAGATAACACGTTAAACAATTCACTCGTTCAATCTGTGCAGGTCTTGAGGTCCAGAAACGCTGATGGAAGAATTATCCGTGCCTTGGGAGCGCCAGCGTTGCACCTGCTGCACAAATGGAAAGTTTAGTGCACCCCTGCGCTTACAACATGCTTTAAATATCTGTAACACATACTGATTAATTCGTTTTTGATGACGCTAAGCAAGTTTATAATGCGAACCATATGTTTATTTCCCCTCTAAAATTTTAAATAACAATCCAAACTTATTGTGAGTTATAGCCCCTCTTTTATGTCCTGCTCATCGGATATATTAAAGGCCAATACCAAAATAGTATAGCTACCTAGGTTTTTCGTTTTAATAAATAAGAATTAAAAATGAAAGCCGTTTACAACTCCCAGTAACGCCGAATAAGAGCGCAGCTCTTGAGGAGGAGGGAACGGCATGGGGGGGGGGGGGGTAGTCCCGTGAGCTCGGGGGGGGGGGGGAGTTTCCGCTAAATTTAGAGGGGAAAATTTTCCGCTAGATTCGGCGGGAAACTTTTTCCGCTAAATTAAGCGGGGAAAATTTTCCGCTAAATTTAGCGGGGAAAATTTTCCGCTGGATTTATCGGGGAAAATTTTCCGCTAAATTTAGAGGGGAAAAATTTCCGCTAAATTTAGTGGGGAAATTTACCCATCATGCACCGCGCGGTTACGCCGAGGGCGACGGCGACGCCGCTCAAGCCGGAAACGGGCGCCTAAGAGCTGCGCTCTAAAATCAAACACAATATAAAATTCGGTCGAATATGCTATTTTTCTGTTTCAATCTTTGATCGCTTTATACCTTCTTTTTATTTGCGTAAAGCATGACATGATTAGCTAGAATTGGTACACTTCCTTATTCGGAGAGCAAGTCGTGTGCTTCCTGCGAAGGAGTTGCGGCGACGTAAGAACGACTCCGCCGAGCTCTGAATGGCTCTGGTTGAAAGGATGGTGGGTCAATAACCTCAGTGCGGGATGCTTTGAGGTCTACCTGATATTTATGTTAATCAACCAATAAGAGCTCGCCGTTCTGATACCCTCGAAAACACAGTGCATGAAGTCGACAAACTTGCGCTCCTGATTGACGAGTCCCCTTTCCACCCGTTCCGCTATTCTGTTTTGTGTATTATCTAATATATAATATATATTGATAGATAATTTAAAACGTGCGTATGACATAAAAAAAAGGTTTCCCTTTGACACTTGGAAGAGTGACGCTGTCGTTTGAGTCACGTAATAACTTGTGTCGCCACTACACCTACATAGAACACGCTGCCGAGGTATTAGGCTTGTTCGATTCTCCCGCAGTTCCTATACCGGTGCAGAAAAGTGTACGGCAATAATACCCCCCTTATGTGCGTTGAGATATAACTGAAAATGCACCGCCCTACAGTTTCCTGCACAGGTGCAGGCAGACTTGTACCGTTCGCATTACAAGTAATCAAATTACTTGTAATCGATTACTTTTTGAAGTAATTTTGTAATCAGTTGATTAATTTCATTAGGCAGTAATCAAGAGTAATTTGATTAATTTTTGAAGTAATAAGAATTACTTCGAACCATTACTATATTTCCACGCCACGCCCCCCTCCCCCCTCCCCGCACGCACCTTTTTTTTTTCTGAAATGACAAAAATAAAATTTGCTTCTTTTTTGAACGGAAAAAAGATTTTTTCGGAGCTGTAGGAAACGAGGTCAACCCCTTTTGCGTGTACAGTTTCTGTGGAAGATTCGTTTCTTTTCGCGCTGGGACTGGGAGTGGAAAGCCCCAGGGAAGCCCCAGTGCGTGACAAAGGCCATTCAGGGCGACGTTTGAGGGAGCAGAATGTAGCTTTGTAAGTCCTTCGTTCAAACTAGCCCCCTCACGCACACACACACACAGAAATAACAAAAAACAATCCTGCTTACTGTACCTACTCGCAGCCCGTAGGAGAACAAGAACCGAAGAATGTCTAAAGTGGATGCAAAATATAACAAAGCCAGTTCAAATATGTCCCTATTTCCCCTACGTGGTCTTTGTGACAAGCAAGGTTCCGAGTTGAGAAGTGGTCGGGGCGATCTCTTCCGCTAATAGATACTGCACAAGATCCGTTTCAAATCCTGGAGCTGCTGCTCTTTCGTTTAACATGCGAGTTCATCCACATGTGAATAATAAAATGAGCGACGCAAACTTTGAGCGACAACCCTTGCTTAAGCTTATCAAGATCTAGAACCCCCTCCGCTCCCCCCCCCCCCCCCCCCCAACTGGCGAACGCCCAAATCATTAAACTTCTTCGACCGAATTCTATGCGTGTGTCCGCATTCTGAAGGTGCAACGACCACGAAGAGGGAACCCGTTTCTTTCGTCTTCAATACTTGTGAAAATGTAAAATATAGGTTGGAAGTAGTTCATTGTTATGAGCGCTAAAGATGTAAGTCTTCACGCAATAAAGTAATACAAAAGTAACGGTTTCTTCTTAAAGTAATGTTCAATTACTTTTTCTGTCGAGTAATCAAGTAGTCTAATCGAATACTTTTTTAGCCAAGAGTAATTGTAATTGTAATCGATTACTTTTTTTTAGTAACGTGTACAACACTGGGTGCAGGAGATACAGGTAAATTGAACAAACCTAATGACAACATGATTAAAATATTAGACCCCTTCGGAAAGTCAGGTACCTGTAGTTAGAATGTAGGAATTACTACATAATGATGGCGGAACAGAAGCCGCTAAACGTGCAAATCTAATACTAAAATAATGACAAGCGCAAACACGCAGACACAAAGCATAAGGTCACGCTGCACCCTTGGGCTTGATTGTTTTAGCCTCTAATAACATACGCACTGGCAGACAACGGGCGCCGTTAGGTTGCGCTTTTAGCGCGGCGTGTTTGCATCCATTGCCTCGTAGCTTTGGCTCTGCTGTATCGTCTGTGACCGCCATTGCGCAAGGATCCCCAGATTTCAAAAGAGGGCAGACTTTCAAGAGGCAACTATTACGTCACTCTTCCAAGCGCTATTGCGGCAATTTCGTTTCACGCAATTATTAAATCGGGCTAGACAACATAAAAATGTACGAATTAATGTTTCAAAAACTAGTAATGTTCACGAATAGCTTTAACTGGACTTACCTCTTAATTGAATTGGCTTCAATGCTGCATTTGTAATATGCCATCCAAAACCAACAGAAATATTTTTAGCCTACTTGAGCTTACCACAACGACTACCAATGTGTCACAACAATTAATGTACCATAACGACTGGCAAGGCCAACTTACCATAACGACTACCTAATGTAAGCATAGCCTGATGCATAAATGGCGCGGATAGAACTCGTTTTGTTCTCACCCCCTCTTTTTTGTTTTTATCCGATCGAATTAAAATCACGCAGCCCGTAAAATTTCACACGTAAAAGCAGCAAACGTATTAGCCTGCCGCAGCTAAAGTTAATGAGGTACGTCTACGTACGTTAAGCGCATACGTGGTTGATGATGCGACCGCTCGATTATAATCGAACTTTCTTTTTTTTTTTTTTCGCAGCGACAGCAGTATTACTTTGGATGCACGAAAAACCATCATTCCCGTCACGACGTGCAGCGCAGCGCGATCACGTGGCTCAAGATGGCCGCTCGGAGGGACGAAGCGAGCGCGGCACGTCTCGTCGTCGCGCTCCGTGCAGGACGTGACAAAGCGAGACTGGGCTCCGCTTAGCTGGCGGGGCCGGCGATGAAAGCGACCCCGGCGTCACGCCCGGGGTCTCGCCGATGTCGCTCGCTTGGCTTGATCCGCACACCAGAGCGGCGACGGAGCGCGCCCAAGTGCCGCCGCTCCTTATCTGCGGGCGCGGCGGGAGGGCGGACGCATTTTCGCCGAAGCCTCCCCGCGATGAGACGCGTGCCGGCAGCCACAGAGACTGCTTTATCGTCCGAAACGGAACGACAATGTATAGATGACGAAATGTTGCCGTCTCATCTCGCTTTCCGCACGAGAAGACGGTGGATTGGAATGAGCAACTGCGGTTTTTGAAGGGCCGGTGTTGTGGTTTTCAAGAGACATTAAAGTAAGGGTGTGGGAATACAGCTTCGAATGAAATTGATCAGTTTTATTTTTAGCTTTAACATTCTGCAAAAAGCTGGTAATACAGCGTGCATGGCCGAGTCGGAATCGTGCGCGGCAATGCCGGTTTTTACAGAGAGAGTTGTTAACGGGAGCCTCCTAGGGGAATTGCATGATCATCCTTCGTCGAAAACTCGGGGGTTCGTAATCAATTACAAGATTTCTACCACTCATTGCCGCCACCGCTAAAACTTAAAAAAAAAATAAAAAAAATAAAAAAATAAACATCCCACCTGTTGAGCCGGATTTGAACCAGCACCGTTACCTTACGTTACGGAGCTTACGTATGCTTTCGTCGATATACGACTGAAAGTCACCTGAATCTCCCTGCTTGGAATGAAGTGTTGCAACCAGTTAAAAAAGTAGTTTGGCTCGCGGAACACAAAGCTTGGCTCTCCCGGGAACTACCGGTTGTATCTTGACGAAAGCATTCGTATGATTCGTAACGTTAAATAGCGGTGCTCTGAACCAGAAAATGTACCCATTTTGACGTTGTTCCGTGTGTGTTCTCACCTCATTCAACCCGCAGGAGTTGCTCGGAGCTCGAATTCAGTGATGTCCCCGAAATTGGAAGCGGCGACAACGGTAGCATACCGACCATTTTCTCGTTAAAGTGCGCTAAAACATTATTCCACAAAAGGTTTGTACGTTTGACGGTCCGGAAATCACTACAGGACGAGATTAAACATCAATGTATGAAATCCACACGATAAGTGTATTTCGCTTCTCTTATAACCAGATTCCACTTCGCTCGATGCCCCGGATCCAGGAGATGTACTGAGATTGATATGATCACGATACGTTTTACCAGCGAATGAAGGGGATTTGTTCTTAATTTATAAAACTTGTGAAAAAATAAAAAAAAGTTAGCACTTCCTGTACCTCTGAACGTAATTACAGCGCTATACACGGGCAAGCTGATATTGATTAGCAACCGAGGTCGACTGCTTCGTAAGATTTCTATGCAAAATTCGTCCAATAGGAGCGACACTTTAAGGCCACCGTCTTCCCGCACGGTTTCAACACATGACATGTCGGTAAGGCGGAAGCTGCTGTAACAGGGTGTTCGTTTTTAAGACAGCAAATATACTTTGTTTTCTTAGGAACAGTGCAAATGGAGAACTGTCTTATTAAGGGTATTGCAACCCACCGCAGAGAACGTAAGGTAAAGAATGTAAATTTACAATTAGCGAACGAATTATACGAAGACCACTAAATTAAATTTTAAATATCTGCTTCAGCTAGCATATCCGAATTAGAAACTTGTTTTCCATTGTGAAGATATGCCATATAGCGTTTTTTTAAATATCAGACACCTAGGTCCCACTGTTATTGTTTTTTTTTGTTTGTCGTAGCTGTCGTCCTGTCGCAAGCGTGAATTTCCCGGCATTAGTTTTCTGTAGCTGGTATTCCACTTAGGTTGAATAGGTTCGACTCCACGTTATTCTCTGGCGAGGTTAGGCTGTCATATTTCCGCCATAACGAAACTAATACATATAGAGCGCGTAAAGCTGAGTACCCAAAGGGACAGTATAGAATGGGGAGCCTTTTCTATGGCCAAGTGACATTTATCGGCCCGACCATTGACGCTGGGGCCGCGGTGACCCAATACCCGCGTCTGCCGCGGAGGTGAATGGCGCTTCGGGCAGTACTTCCTCTGTTCCTTTTGCATATTCTTTCAACATCTCGTCACCCACGACCTAAAGTGGCCAGATAATGTCGCGCAATATAATAATGTTTTTTTGTTGTATTTTTAACTTTAGGAACCACTATGGAAACATTTGACGTCAGGCAACAAACCAATCATTAGAACGCGACAGATTAAAAGAAGAATACAGTGATGTTTTGTTAATATGGACAACTCCGTTCACTTAAAAAATCGTCCATAATGTGAGTTGTCTATAATAATGAGACACAAATGCATGTATTTTCTCAGTTTTTTCGAAAGGGGTGTGCATAGAGCTTGGTATCCATATTAACGGTACATGACTGTATAAATATAATTCTTGGTTTTCAGGTATATCATTTCTTATTATCAATTTACACTTCCTATTTCCAATTTCCTTTTGTCACAAGTTATCTGCTGTCTCAGAAATTAACACCATGTATACTTCTAACGCATCCTTGAGGTTAAAATTGGTGACTCTCAGAAAAATCTGATGTTAGAATTTCTGTGATTAGATGTTCCTCCAATAGATATTACCCTTTTCACGCGTATTATATCTCGTGTTATCCAGGCGCTTTTTTTATTACTATATATGTCAAATATTTATAAGGGCATGAAGAAGTAATATATAAACGTTTTCGTTAAAGTTTGGGTCTCAACTCCTGCCTAAAAGTCACGGAAGCATAAGTCAAGTTTGTCTATAATAACCTAATCAGAAGTTGAAAATTAAAGGTGTGTTTTCTGTTTTTACTTTTTTTTTTTGGCAGGGCAAACGTTCGTGGTCAGAAAGACAAGCTTGTCAGAAATGCCACCCTGAACACTGACGTCGATATCCTCTGGAATGCTTCGAACAAAAATTAGGATCAATATAGTCTTGCTACTACGGCAAGTTTTGGTACTGTCAGTTACTAGCTGAGTAAAATTAAAGTTCAGCATCAGTTCTAGCAATGCTTCAATTATAACACCGAATTTCAATATCTTACATCTGTTTATTTAGGAAGAAAAAGTAGGCCAGTCAACCGGCGAAAGATTGAAGTCGCACGCAAGTATACCTTTGTGATCAGGTTTCCAAATTCGCCGCTTTGTCTTCTACGAAGGACTCTGGAGAAGAGGGGAGTCAATAGGCAACAACTACGAGCGCCGATAACCCACGGTATTCTGTTTGACATAATACACTTTTATTGGCAACAATTTGGTCCAAGACACTGCATGACAGTTCACTTTTTATTACTAATGCAGCAGCCCCCTTCCCTTTCTGGAAGCGCTGTGTCGTCTAATAACCTTGTGAATAGGGGCATCACCTTGGAATGAGAAAAATTTGTTGAGAACCACGTTTGTGTTATAGCTATGATTTGAGTCGTGTACGTAAGCATTGTTTTTTCAAACTTGAACTTTATTAACATTGCTTCTCGCATTAACTAGAACAATGCGCCAATGTTTGAAATCGAGTCAGTCTATGTCGTATTTCTTGCGTTTTATTTAGGAATACTGCGCCCCTCCATTCAGAAACATGGCAAAAGTGACAGACTATGGTTAACTATCCTGAAAATTGACATGTACACAAGATCGGTTTAAATAAATGTACACAAAAAGGAACATGCACAAACAAGTGATTTAATTAAAAATTAGCGCTAACGGCACCGGTACGTTTCTTATTATAAGAGAGTTTTACTACTTCATATCTAGAAAAATGCCATTATTTTATTGCCCGAGGAAAGAATGCAAATCGTTTGGGTTTAGTCAGTACTGCTGGATCGGTTTGGAAGATCTGGTAGAAGAGCGAGATATAATGATTAACATAAGGTCAAATTTGCATGAAGAAAGGAGTACAGGTATTTGAGTCTGCTTATATTTGCCCTATATTCTGTTGTTCGTACGTTGGCTTGTATATTCATGTCTTTGAAAGCGGATACAATGAATGCGCATAAATTCCAACGGATCATTCAATTCATCCTATTCACATAGGTCATCATCAACGTGCAATTTATGGTAGCCTAAATACATTTTATGTCTCCCAATTTACAATTCTCTAGATTGTGATCACTGCTTACTTCTTTTTGCTAAGAGGCCCATTCTTGCAACGTTGTGAGTCTGCTCGACCAAGGGAGCCTTCCAAAGGCTTTGTTCTTGTGAGAACGAGACCCTGAAAGTCCCAAATCATGTACAAGCACATTTTGCTGCTGTAAATGGCGCATCGCCGGCAAGCTCCTTTTTGTGCCTCCTTCTTTTCGGATCAGAAAAATGTCGTAGCATTATTGGGTGAGTGGTTCCTTGGACAGGATGAAACTAAGTCTTTCAGTGCTTCGGATGGGTGGTGCTCTTTGTTCAAGGTGTTGTCTATGGCAAGTTTTTATATAGAAAGAGACTACTTCACACCACTGTCTCTCAGCACCACCCGGATAAAAAGAATTTGCAATTAAATTTCTGCGTCACCAAGAGAGGGGAAGTGCGCTCTTATGGTATTTTCATTTCTCCTTGTTCTTTGGGCTCTTTCAAAACCACCTGTATCTGCTTTTCTCTTTATTATGCTTATTACAATTCTTCGCTCCGAGTGCTTTCTAACACCACCCGCTCTGCTCCTCCTGTTCTTGTGTGCTGGGTACTCAGCTCAGTCAGCAGCGCACTCGGATTCCACGTCGGTCAACGGAGTTCAATCCCCAGCACCGGTTGCCGTTTTTTTTTTCTCAAAATTGTTTAGCTGCGGCGCGCTAACCGATCTACACAATTTGTGCTTACGCGGAATACCAGGTTGGTTGATCCTATGAAACTATTTCTTTAATAAGACTTTAACTTTAAAACTTTCTGGTCGACGTGATTGCCGTGTCGATACGGAGTCTCCACAATCGAACCGCCGACCAACAGTCGTAGCTATCGAAATAAGGAATTCCTTTTCAAACACGAGGGCAAGTAGGACGCGGAGGCAATCGCAGATCAATCAAGCTTGACTCGAATATGGTTCTAGTCGCGAAGAGAGCTGTGCAAAGGTTCTACTTTAGGCTATCCAAAATACACATAATAGCGCACAGATTTGAATGAAAAGTTACTGTCTCTATTTGGTAGATGCTGGTCGGGTCTTTGACAATACACTTCATAGGTGGCCCTAGCTCTTGTTTGTTGGAATAACAGCATCTGTTCAGCTTCTACGCAGACGCGCCACCGCTTAAAACAGATACATCTTCGCTTCACTGAAAGCGATAACGCGTTCAAACGTGAGACGTAGCACAACAAAGACACACAGAATTCGAGTGCAAGACGTCGGCGTATTCAATACACTTGAACGGTTTTGTGAATGATAATACATTCAAAGATAAATTTCGAACGTTGCTTGATTGGCGCCATCCGCACGTAGCGTAGGCTGTGCGGGGGGGGGGGGGGGGCGATGGAGTATAGTGCATTCTACCCAAGTAGCACAAAATGGGTTTCAAAAGGGCGTCTAGGAGGTACCACGTCGGCAACCCACATGCTTCCTGCAACGGTTTTGCAATACAGGCCCATGTCGGCTCCACTTGGATAGCCCACCTTGGCTTCCCTCATAGAACCTACACTAGGCGTACTTGGACAGCCCGCATAGGCTTCCCTCGCAGTACACAGGGAGGGGGGCTACTTCGGCAGCCTGCCTAGGCTACTGCAGAGGGACCTAGCACGAAGTGGGCTCTAAAAGGGAGTCCGACGTGGGTTCCAGTTCGCCAGCCCACGCGGGTCTGACGTCGGTTTTGCAAGTCGGGCCCAAGTGATGCCCGCTTAGGTAGCCAACCTGAGCTTCGTCGGGGGACCCAAAAGGGCCCTACCTGGGCAGCCCACATGGGCCTGCCTCGTGCGACCCAGAGTGCGCCCACGAGGGCAGCCAACATAACGTGGCTCCGGGAACCTCATTTCGTTCGCAGTCATTTCATAATTTCCCAGCGGTGCAGTTTCTGCAGCGCATATTAAATTGAGCATGCCTCACTTTCGCCGAGTGCCTAGTGAACGTGTTAATATTTTGATAGATGAATCAAACGTTTTGAGCAATATCATAAAAAAGTGCCATTAAAATGAACTAAATAGATCAAAAAATGACTGCATATTTTCAAATATAATATTGTAGTACAGGTAATCGGAATAATTACCCAGCTTGATTCAAGAAGAGCACGGTGGAAGAAACACATTTAGGTAATGCCACTGGCCGCTCTTCCCGCGGGGAGCGAGTGAACAGGTCGTGTACGGAGATAGCCTTGATGCAGGAGAGGCTAGTTCCGCGCCGCCGCGGAGTCATGACTCCGCGGCGGCAAGTCATGCATGCACACGCTTTTCCACCTTGGAGCCACAACATTGCTAACTTGGCACCTGCACAGCCGAGGAGTGACCCACGGGGGTTTTACTTTGGTACGTCAGTTGGGCATACCCACATTTTGCCGCTATGAAGCCCGCCTCATTGCTAGCCTGTCCCACACAGAGCCTAGGTAGGACCCACCAAGTTCTTACGTTGGCAGCCCAAGTCGGGCATGCCCACGTTTTGCCGCTGTAGAGCCCACAGCATTGCTAACTTGTCCCCCGTAGAGCCGAGAGGGAACCCACGGAGGTTTCACATGGGCAGCCTTAGTCGAGAATACTCAGGGTTTGCCACCGTGGAGCCTACATCGTTAAAAACTTGGCCCCCGCAGAGCCGAGGTGGGACCCACGAAGGCTTAACATTAGTAGCCGAAGTCAGGCACGCCAAAATTTTCTCTTCGTGGAACCCCCTTTGTTTCCTAAACTTAGGCCTCGCACAGCGGAGGTAGTCCCTACGAGGTTTTATATGAGATGCCCAAGTTCGGCATGTTGAACTTCGTAAACTTGGCTCCCGCAGAACCGAGGTGGGACTCACGGGATCTTTACATGGGCAGCCATACTCAGTCACGCCCAGCCTTAGCAGCTATGGAGACCACATTATTGCATATGGCCTCCAGAGACCCGATGTGGGTCCCAGGAGTGTATAACACGAGAGCGCATGGCATTAGAGCACGGTCGGAAGAGCGCGCGACAGGAGAGCGCTGCGTCATGAGAGAGCGTGTCATTAGAGCGTGCATCAGGAGAGCGCATGAGCTTGCTTTGAAAATGATCGATATTGCGGTCTACAAACAAATGTCTTCTCGGAACTGAATTTTTGACATCAAATGAAGTCGGAATTGCATGGCTTGATGTTATGTAATTGGCTGAGTACTCAAACTAAGTTGAGCGAAGTGGCAGAAGCGAGTTGAACGCAGCGTGTGCAGTCACCAAATATAAGATAATATTAATAACAATACATTACCGCGCATTTGTTATCGCTGCTGCTTAAAAGTGCTCCATTTAAAATGTGTCACTACTTTCGCTCTCGAGGCAATTCTACTTGTCATTTTTTTCCCACCACAAAAAACTTCTGATCCCATGTATATATGGGCGAAAAATAAAATCGGTATGGCGATGAACTTTTTTTGGGGGGGAGAGATTAAACATTTTAGTTCTTTTGTGAGTGTAAGTCTACGGGGGTCTACCGTGCGTACATGTGTTACATCACTATCATGTTTAGTTCTGGAAAATGTCGGGAAAACGTCGAATTCGGAACACGCTCAAAATAAATCTGTTCGTTCCAATGATTAGTGACGAAATTAAAGTTGCACTCACATCTTGCGCATTGCTGGCTATCGCGTAACAGAAAATCGAATATATAGTAGACCAGTTGCTATCGAGCTTTCCAAAATAGGGCTCCTGGCCGGTTCCATTTTTAGTGTTTGTGCGTATGGCGCGTGATTTTCTCGCTATCCGAAGCGACAAACATGCACGTGCTGGGCTGAGGAGATCGCGGGCTGGGCTGAGAACTTGTGAATCTTGGAATGGGGATTCGATGCCTGAACGTTCTGCCGCGGAGAAAGGAACCTTAGTGACTGCAAATGTTGTTTAGCGTTTTCATGACGCGCGCTTTAAATACACGCGCTCTCGTGTGGCTTGGCTCTCCTGTCGCGCGCTCAGCCGTCAGCGCTCTCGTGTCGTGCGCTCTTATGGCGGCCTCCGGTGTCCCACGGTTTTTTTTTAGGGGCAGCCAAAGTTGCGCATGTACACGTTTTACCGCCATGAAGCACTCAGCTTTGCTCACTTGACCCCCGCAAAGCCGAGGATGGACCCGCGGGGGTTTCACTTGGGCAGCAACGTTGAACATGACCACGCTTTTACTCCGTGGAGCCCTCATATCGCATTTAGCTCCGTTGAATCGAGGAGGCACCCAAGGGGGTCTTACGCGGACAGATCAAGTTGGGCATGCCCGCGCTTTGCCGGCGGGCGCCCTGGTACCCACGGGAGTCTTACTTAGGCAGCCCAACTCGGGCACGGCCACGCTCAGCCGCCGCGAATCCCACATAATAGTATGTGATCCCCGTACGGCCGAGGTGGCACTCACGGCGGTTTTACATGAGCAGCCTAACTCGAACGGGCACACGCTTTGCCCGTATCCTCGGTAACCCTTGCCCCGCATGTCTGAGGTGGGGCCCACGGAGGCATTGCACGGTCAGCCCAAGTTGGGCAGGCCCACACTTTGCCCCTCCGAAATCTACATCTGAGCTACATTCTGCCCCCCTCCCGCTCCCCCCAAAGCCGAAGTAGGGCCCACGGCGGTTTTGTACTTGCAGCCCAAATTGAACATGCCTCGCGTACCAGAGGTGGGACCCACGACTAACATGCGCGTCCTGGGCTGAGGAGGTTGCACGCTTGCATGGGCAGCCCAAGTTGGGCATGCCCACGCTGTTCCCTCCTTTACACTCGCATTTTCGAGGTGGGACCCAGCACGGCACTCTGTGGGCAACCCATGTTGGGCACGACCATGCTGCGCCACATGGGCCCAATGTAGGTTTTGTAGGGGCTGCCCGAGCCCCCAGTGCCCACGTGTGCCCCACATAGACCAAGTTTCTTGTGCTACCTGGGTATGGATCTTGATATAAAATGTTATATATGCATGTTTATCCGAGGGTGGACGGTTTCCCTTGAGGCTGCCTTTATCGCCCGCAGTAGCTTACAGCAAATATTTAGAATTCTTCTATGCACGGTTAGATAATTTGCAAAACAATTGTTTAGCACTTATGGATTAACCCAACTACACATTTCTTGCTTACGTGGCTACCGCGGTTGGGCAGTTCCATAAAGTCATTTCTTAAAAACGCTCTGGGTGGGGTGATTTCCGTGCCGATACGGAATCTCCGTATTCAAACAGCAGACCAAGAGTCGTAGTTGCTTGGAAGTATTATTTCTATTTTGGGAACCAGGGCCAGCAGGAAGAAGAAGCAATCGCAGAACGATCAAATTTGACTTGAAGTTGTTTCCAGTCCTGAAGACACCTTGCAAATATTTTCACTTTAGGCTACCCCAAACAAATTTGATATGCGATCTTTAGCAGGTTTAAATGACAAGTCACAATCCTCCTTTGGTCGACGTTTGCTGACTGTATAACACTGCGCTTCATAGGTGGCCCTAGCTCTCATTCGTGTGAACGAATTCATGTGTCAAAAATGAAGAAAACATTACATATCATTTTTTACGTCATGGGAAAAGTCTGAGAAGGTAATTACAGGATTATTATGAACACTGAAAAAAAAGCTTTTTTTTTAGAGAGACTGAAATATATTTATATTTCTGACCGTTCAAAATAAATTCTACATGCCTAATCAAAGTTTATAAAAGATACTTGTTTAAGTTTTGTTCTCAGGAACTTGTTAAAACGTGGGAAGTTGTTGAGGCCCTGTCAAACCAAATTTGAGGTCAACCGTGTTCAACAAAGAAGTCAAAAGATCACAGATGTCGGATGCATGAAAACCTAGTCAATAGTTCAGTGTCAAGTACATTATTTTCGCAACAAAATATCTGCATCTAGCAACACACAAAATAAAATCTGGAAAGGCACTAGCAACATGAACATCGTGCGCGTATTTAAAGAAGCTCGATCATTTATTTTATGGCTCTGCTGGCGCACCAAATTTGTAACTGAGAGAGAAAACACTACTACTATCCATTATTATATTTTGTCCTCTCCATATATGCTATAATGTTGGGGTTTCATGGAACACTGCAAAAATCCAGACATCTAGCGTTCTCGAGTGGATGTTGTTGTTTTCGGCATTGTGAGATCTCTGTTACCAGTTTTTATATTGCTTTCTGACGCTCCCCTTTCGCGATTTAGGGTCTCTTAAGCGGCTACTTTATAGGCGGCACCGCCTAACGGACCACCTGGTTTGCGCAAAAGTCGTCATAAGTTATAAACGCTGACTTCTGCACCGACTGCCCCAACGAGGCCATAACTATTGCCAACCGTGTCATATGGTGCAGCACAACTTCCTCGACATTTCACAAATTTCCGCTGTGCTGCATATGATCTTGATGGGATCGATAACCCCCCATTTTTAATCACACCAATTGGTTTATCGGCATCTATAACTAAGCTATGTGACACAAAACATCTTGCGCGACAATGCACTAGGTATATGTTGAAGCTAGATAGTCCTAACATATCCCAGCCGTCACTCCTATAACATCCATAACGTACACCTCTCCCATCACCTCCATCACCCCATTATGACTCCCAAAAAATGAAGCATATTATTTTCTTTACAATGGAGTATTCCAAGGCCGTGAATTAAGAATGCGAATAAAAGTTAAAAATGCAGTGCGGGACAAAGTGAACGTCCTATTTGGAGCGAGACATCATGTTATTAATGCTAACATTATATATTTGAAAAAGAAACCTCCAAAATTAAGGTTTCTGCTCCACCCTCCCCCTCACTTTTTCTCCCCTTACCGAGATCTAACCTTCCATCAAGGCTCAAGAAGTGTACGCTAAAATCTTTCCGGTTGGACCGCGGCACTTTTTATAGAAAAGTCTGAGAGTGATCCCTGAACCTCTATTAAGGCAAATGCACGAATGTTATAAAATGTGTTGCATAACCCAGCAAAATATGTTCACAGTTCTAAACCAAATTCATTTGACTTAGTTATCCTAATCAATAGCTGTGCCCAATTGCTTTTTTTTTTTCAAAAGTGTTTCGGATAACTATATCCAGATATCTAGTTCGGTTAGAGATTGAAGAACTTTAAAAAGCACACGTGTTTAAGTAAATTTTTTTATTTGAGACACGCATAAATTCTGCTTAAGGTTCCTAAAAATATGCACACATTTTAAGCAGCCGCTTTCGATAAGACGGTCTCCTAGGCCTATCGTCCAACCTTCACGCAGATTGACCCCTAGTTCGGGCGCACACCTCTTCTTTTGTTGCCACTACGAAAGACTAATAAAGCATACGATGGTTCACTAAGACTGAGAATGAGCCCTGGAGTTCATGAAAAAAGAGCATCGGATCGTCCATGAATAGCTGCATCATTGCCATTAAGTACCGTTGGCGGAGCGCTTGTCCCTCATCGCGCGTTGAGGAGTTCATCCGTCATGAGCTGTCATCTCCACATCGCGAGAGCCCTACGCTGCTTCCTCTCATTTTAATTCTATATTGATATCTTATCAAAGGCACATTTGCAGAGGATCGAATAAAGTGTTAAAATTAGTAATTAAATAATCGAAGTTAGAGGTGAACGGATTAAATATGTCAGTTTGCCGCTCTTGATATATTATATCTTTTCCAGCAGCTGTGATTTTTTAAATATTTCTTTTCCGTGAGTCATTTATAACCTAAGGTGGTTTTTCGTTTTCAGTGAAATGTTTAGTATTTATTATCGGGGAAAAAACAGAAGGAGGGTTATGAGGTACACTGGGTGCCATTGTTTTTGAGAAAATATATTAACGATTTTTCGTATCTTACATCGGTAGGGTATTTGTATAGTATCAAATAGCTGCGATGTTGTTTGTGCTACAAATTATTCATTTCCACTACATTTCTACCTTTCTTGTCAAGTTATCGATTCCACAACAAAAAGAAAAAAAAAAAAAACGTAAATTTCTTTTTCACGTCAAAAGTTTTGCGTTATGCACATTTTAGATTGTGCTCTCACATTTTCCTCCCACGCATGGCTGGGACGCATTTGTATAACTAGATCTATGAAGCACATCACCTGGGTTCCACAACGAATCCAGACGAGTCGTAAGGCACCTGTGAAACAATGAAGCGTTTGCTCGAACAAAAATAGTATTACTGTCGTTTGTTTTTGCATATTTCGGATAATCTCACTTCAGTTGCAATGTATTTCTCGACATACAAATTCGTTTTGTTTGAATTTCACAAACGTTTTTAAAGCAGAAAAAAAAAAAACACGGTGAAATCGAGGTCGGCTTTTGTTGTAGGTTTAAGATTTAGAGACCATACAAACCAGATAACTCCCTCCAGCTTGCGCTTAGGCTTCGAAGTAATTTATATGTCCTTTTTAAACAATTCAGTTTAAAAACGAACGAGTCAAATGGACGTCGAGGCCAATTGTACTGTTTTAGTTTGACTTTTCAGAAGATTAAAATATGCATTTAAATTTACGTTGAAGTTTTGGGAATGGCTTCCCGATTGAAAAAAGAAACCCCTCAAGAATTATGGATACAGCCTGAACGGTATGTAATTTTAATTTGCGGGGCTTCGATTTTGTACGTGCCACGGGTGTTTTATGAAGTGAGCGTGGGCGAAGACGAAGATAATGAGGTGAAGAGTTTCGAAGCCTCCGAAAAGCGGGGCAGCATCTGAGGCAGCAGGCATCACGACATAAATAAGAAGGCTGCAGTGATGAATTTTTATTTTCACCGAGAAAGAGAATGCACACGAGTGAAATTTTCATTTTCACCGAGAAAGAGATTGCACACGAGTGAAATTTTCATTTTCACGTGCCCCGTGAAAAAAATAGTGACATCAGCTTTTGCTGCGTCGCGCGATGACTGCGCAGCAGAGGTTGATTGCAGTATTTCTCCACGCGGCGAAATGCCATCGGGGCCGAGATGCGCTCCGATGGCAAACCGAAACTTGAAAACGCGTCGAATCTGTGTGGTTTTTCAGAAAGCCGTAAAATGCTGCGCGTGCCTTCTATCGTTCCGCAATTGGTTGATTTAGTGTTTTTTGATAATGCTGAGCGATTTCTAATTGAAACCATGCACTTAAACACAATAATAAAAAGGTTAATTACGCAAAAATAATTAACAACTTAATTATCCCGGACTTTAATAATTTACCTAAATAGGCCACAGGCCCAGGATCGAAACGACACAAGTCTTGTTTTGTTGTGACACGTAGTTTTCGCAATATCGAATTTGTACACCTTTCGTGAAACACCCGATATATTGATCAAATCTCGCGGTTAGCTTCATGTGCACCCTACTATTATGCCGGAACAATGGAAACTGTGATAGTATTTAACTGGCGGCGGCAACCGCGTTTTCTACTTCAGGTAGCCAACAGCAGCGGAGCTCCCGGAACTGCAGTGGCAGTTTTCCGCCGTGGGCGGCTTTCCGCGCGTCATGGGGCCATCGACGGCACCCACGTTTGGATCCAAGGGCCGCCGGGAACGAGAAATTGTTCGTGAACAGGCACCACTGCCACTCCATCAACGTGCAGCTGATTGTCGACGCCACTCGAGGATCCTGAATGTAGTGCCATGTGGCCCGGAAGCGTCCACGATTAATACGTACTATGGCAGTGCAGTGTCGGGGAGAACGTCGCGACGGGCGCATACGGCGGCTTCCTTCTCGGCCATAGCGGCTACCCGTGCAGAGCTTGGCTGATAGCGCCTTTCTGATCGCTGATCACGCCAGTGGAGTGTGCATACAAACAGGCTTGCGCCACAACACGGTTTGTAATCGAAAGGTAACGTTATCGAGATCTACCCTCAGAGAAACATTTTACCTATGATGTGTCTCGGAACTCCCTTTTTCTAAAGCCCAAAGGGTACACTGCGCATTAAATAGCATGGATATGAAAAAACGTGCTTGTGTGAACAGTATACCTAAGATAGACATCATGCCAGGTCGTAGATAAAATTTGATTGTAGCTAGACTGCACCGAACGGCAAAGTGTGGCAACATCATGCGGCATGGCGAAAGACCTGATAACTGAAATTGCATCGAGCATGACAATAACTCAAGTCGAGGGTACTTGGTTCACTTCAGCTGTTACAATGACTTTGTTTGTTGCTGTAACCCCACAGACATTGAGCTGAAACACCTTATCAATGCCTTTTCTGTGTCTATGATCCTCACAGGCCCTAATATCTCTCAGTTCGTTAGATTCGTAGTTTTTGTGTATATATCACGTGGTTTTCAGTTTTAGAGGTCGTGGTACGTCCTGAGTATCTTAATTTTGCGCCTCCTCTAATCAGATTTCGACTTTTGCCAGTAAGAAATATTCGCAAACCTAAGAGTGTGAACATGATAAGATACACCATGCGTTTCTTACGCTGTCAGAGACAGTAATGAGGGTCTTTAATTGTCCTGATCCAACTATACATGGAGTCAACTTTCTGTGGAAATGCAGACACAGAGCCGAAGCATGCCACCCCACTACGCAGCCAAATATAGTTCAACCGAAATAATGTTCTAAGTATAACTCACAACTTAAAACAAAATCTGACTTCTTCCTAGCTTTGTTGCCTCACCATTGCCATGATATTTGTCAGCATGTGTCAAACATATCTTTTCCTTTTTAAATCCTTTGGGCTTTATTCGCTTGTGTGCCGCAGGGTTTCCGTACTTCGTTACATCGTAACTTGGCAAACGGCGAAGGCTACGGTCTAAGCGAGCCAATCAGCGCGTCGGAAAGAGACACGTGACTCACTAGGTGCGCGCAATGCTGTCAAAGATATGGGCGAGAAAGAGAAGAATGCCGCTTTTGTCAACATTATGATTTACAGGTTCTTTCAAGGGAGAGAAAGCGACGTCCGAGTTCCTCCTTGCCCTCTTCTTCGACTGATTGGGTTACGCTTCGCCACTCCCACTCTGATTGACTGAAGGGAGCCGTAGCGTTTGCTCTTTGCCAAGCTATGGTGAGACAGAGTATAGTTTCCTGCAGAACAAACATGGCGTCTTTGTCTTGTGCAATGGGCTGGGGTGGGGATTGAGCTACGAGCATTGAAAAAAGGATCCTTGGGTCTGCATTACACGTTTTTTTTTTGCAATACAGTTTCCTAGCTGTAGTGCGGCACCGACTCTCCCAAGAGCCAGGTGTAATTAAATGCGATCCGAATAGGATTTGACTTTGCGGCTTAGCTTGTGTGTGTTCGTATTTTGGTACATCGCGCCCACGCTATGATTTTTCAGCACCAGAAGAGTCAACATATTAAATAAGCTCAAAACCGCAGTGCCGCCCTATTGAAAAATCCGGCAAAAACTTCCAGTGACATTCGGTGGAAACGGGTTAATTTCCACTCATTTTCACCAGAAACCAGCGTAGTTTACCAGTTTTTTGGTGGAAATATTACCGGCTGCCATTTTCAGTAACCAGATTTCGCTGGACTTTTTACCGGAGCCACTTACGGTTAAAATCCGGCAAAAACTTCCAGTGACATTCGGCGGAAACGGGTTAATTTCCACTCATTTTCACCAGAAACCAGCGTAGCCACTTTCGCTGCAAGTTTACCAGAACCACTTTCGATTACCCGCCGCTGGAATCCTACCGGAAGCCACTCTCGTTTCCGGACACCGAACATCACTGGAAGCCGACGCAAGGGGAACTGCTAAAGTCAAGGAGGCCAAGACGAGCAGGGGGACAGAGTTTGTAATGGCGGCCGCCAATGCAGCGGCATTCTCGTGAGTGCGTGTTTTAGCTCGAAACGACGTTGCAATTCTGCAAGAAGTGCGTGCAGCGAACTGTTTTGACGATCCAAAAAGGTGGGCAGCGATCACCAGCAAATTGATATCAGCGACAGGCAAAAGTCTGGGCCAGAGCAGGTACGAGACCACTCGAGCGGCATTCTCGTGAGTGCGAGTTTTAGCTCGGGACGACGTTGCAATCCTCAAGAAGTACCTGCAGTGAACTGTTTTGACGATCCAAAAAGGTGGGCACTTTCACCCGTTTTCATCCAAAACCAGTTTACCATATCTTAGGTAGATTATTTGCCCGCAAACAGATTTCGCTGGAATGTCACCGGCAGCCACTTTCATATACCAGACGACCCGGATTTCCTAGAAATCTTACCCGTAACGGGTGACTCGCTTCTCTGTTTACCGACCTTCATTCGAAGCCGACGCGAGGGGAGGGGGAAGCCGAGACGGGCCGGGGACTTGGTGTGCAATTATGGTGCCTCGCACCAAGGACGAGTCCCCACGCACTCTCTCTCCCTCGCATTGGGTTCGTGGGGAAAATGAGAGGGTCGTTTTGCTGACTTTTTTTTTTTTTAAGAAAGCCGGTTTCTTTGTCCGTCAACGAGCAACGGCGGGCCAGGAACGAACGCTCAGTATCGGCTTCTCGTTCCATCTGTGCGGCCTGTATCTTCCAAAGCAGCTGGGTGTGCAGATGGAAAGAATATATCAATAGTGACAGATGGGCCAGTTAGTACCAGTGGCGTCACAAGGGGGGGGGGGGGGTGTCGCGGCGGGCTACCGCCCCGGGTGCCGCTGACCCTCGTGACGCCACTGGTTGGTACATGACTTAAATTCGACAAAATGCGCCACAAGACAAGGACAGAGCAAGTACGACAACACGATGCTCTTCGTTTTGTCGTACTTGCTCTGTCCTTGTCTTGTGGCGCATTTTGTCAAATTTAAGGAAAGAATATACTTTTCAGTGACCTGTTTCTTACGCCTCTGTCCGTCCGCCTTCAGAAGCATCCAGCTAGCGAAAAGGACTGTGCACAAGATTTCTCAACGTCGGCGGATGTTCGTTTCGAGCGTTCGTGGTTTTCGCGAAGCGCGCTACTGACGCCTGGTGCACCCGCGGCGACGGCATCAGGATACCGGCCAACACTTCCGAATTTTTCGTAAAATGTACGAATTGGGACTAATTTTACGATTCAAATTTAAAAAAAAAAAAAAAAAAAACTTATGTAAAAAAATATTTTTTTTCTTACATTTTTTAAATAAAACATTGCTGGCGGTACTTTGCACCGCCACAGGAGGGCGATAAGTACCGTCCACGGCAGCGTCGTGGTTTTTACTATCCGGCTACCCGTTGGCCATGGATCCGAAACCAATCCAAAGCCCAAAGCCTTTGTTCTTGTGTTCGGCGGCGCACGTTGGTTCGGCTCGGCCGGTTCGGTGTGTTCAGACCGTTCAGACGTGGTTGGGCCTGTTTCGGCCAGTTTCGAGGCGAGCAGTGCGGCGTCTGTGTGTGTTTGTTGCACGCGTAATCGTAGCACTCCCCCAGTCGCGGTGCCTTCTCGGCGCAGTGGCGAACTCCAAACCTCAAAAGAGGTATACTTTCAGGTGTTCCTGTAGTCCTACGCGTCGGAATTCCCGTGCTTCGTGCCGTCCAAAAAGGAAGAGAAGTTCGGATTCTGTAGCACGTGCTGCACGTGTGATGTAAGCGTTTCGCACGGTGGCAAGGCTGACATTAAGCTGCAAATCACTTCGCGTAAACACCCCCCCCCCCCCCCCCCACTGCGGCCGCGGGAGTTTTACGATTTTGAAAGTCCACAGGTTGGCAGGTATGCATCAGGGACGACATCGTGAGTGTGCCCAGGATTTCTCAAGGGAGGCGGATGTTCGCTCCGCGCGGTCGTGGTTTTCGCAAAGCGTGCTACTGACGCCTGGTGCACCCCAGCGACGGCATCAGGGACGACATCGTGAGTGTGCCCGGGATTTCTCAACGGCGGCGGATGTTCGTTCCGCGCGGTCGTGGTTTTCGCTAAGCGTGCTACTGACGCCTGGTGCACCCGCGGCGACGGCAACAGGGACGACATCGTGAGTGTGCCGGGGATTTCCCTACGGCGGCGGATGTTCGCTCCGCGCGGTAGTGGTTTTCGCTAAGCGTGCTACTGACGCCTGGTGCACCCGCGGTGACGGCATCAGGGACGACATCGTGAGTGTGCCCGGGATTTCTCTACGGCGGCGGATGTTCGCTCCGCGCGGTCGTGGTTTTCGCTAAGCGTGCTACTGACGCTTGGTGCACCCGCGGCGACGGCATCAGGGACGACATCGTGAGTGTGCCCGGGATTTCTTAACGGCGGCGGATGTTCGCTCAGCGCGTTCGTGGTTTTTGCTAAACGTGCTGCTGACAGTATACGTGTGAGTGTCCGTGTGGTGCACCTGCGCGGTTTTATTAGTTGAACTACCGTGCGTCTAGGAGTTTACCCAGCGGCATTGTGAGTACCTCGCAAGATATCTTTTGCGGCAAAGGACTTGGTTGTTCCTATTTGGTCTGATTGCTTTTGTCTACAGCTCTGCAAATTGTTTCACTGGTATCGACCCGGTTAAATAAATACATAGAACCTTCAGGTCTATATGGACTAACCACTTTAATTGTTAGCGAACCGTCCAGCATCTGGTAAACGTACACCAACCACGGTTCACCGGCTTTTCCTAAGTGCCTTTCGTTGACGTCCGAAAAAAGAAAGAAAAACACGGTAAATTCCGGCCAATATGGTGATCTTCTGGTAAATTCTGGCTTTACTGGAAGTGAAAAGAGTCCCATAATCCAGTAAAATAGATTTTTACTGGAAATATACTTCCGGTAAAAATGCGGTGACATTCTGGTAAAATATCTGGTTACATTCCGGACAAAAATCTTCCTGGTAAAACCGCGGCTTTACTGGAAGTGAAAACAGTCCCATAATCCAGTAAAATAGAATTTTACTGGAAATGACATTCCGGTTAAAAATATTTTTCAATAGGGCGGTGAACCTCACAGCATTTCTTAAATTGATACCGCATACCATTGTTGCCGAATCGTGGGAAATTTCCCATATTGTGAAAAAAGCATGACAGCTAGGGAAAAAGGGAAACTAGAATCTAAACACATGCAAAACGTGGGAAATATTTTTTGAATACCAAACAAAACCGAAATTTTTGTAATTTTTTTTATCTACATCGAACAAGAGAAAGGAAGTGACACTAGCTACTCAGAGAGTTTGCTGGTTCGAAGAGCCAATCTAAGTCATCGCGACTTACATCATGTGCTTCTGCAAGCCTGCCGGTACAGTACTGCCAGTTCGCGCGCTTTCCTCACCGCTAGCTACGCACTCTACGCACACACGTCCTCTGTCAGTCCGATAGATCGTGGATTGCACAGTGGGTGTGGTCACCTTAACTTCACGAAATCGAGCAGGCGATCTTAGTTTAGTTTAGTTAATGGCCCGCTTGCCATCATTCAGCTCCCCTGGTTCATTTAACCAATGTATAGTGCGGAAAAGAAAGGGAGGGAAGACCAGTAAGCCGAATGTCAACTTCTACATTTCGTAATTTATACGATGTAAACTTCTACAAAACAAAAACATACGGGAGGTGTTGCTGCATTTAAATATACTTGGCGTCATGCGTATCTTAAAAACGATTTCTATCACTAAAATGGTGTTGTGAAAAAAAAAATTTTCGCCGCTCGACGAGGGAAACACCGACATGGCAGCGCGGCATACCTGCGTCGGTCGCAAGAAAGAATTCGAAGGTATCGACCTTAGTGTAATTTAGCTCATTGACTCGTGTTTAGATGTGGGTGAAATATAGGGAGAGTTATGCGGATATACCAGCGTACTCTGCGATCTCGGTTCAGTGCTCTATACTGCGATCCTCATACAAAGAAATGAACTGTAGCGTATGCATGTCTGTCACGCCAATACACAAACTGAAACCGAAACCAAAGAAACTAAACTCCTTGGCGCAATAACACACTGCAGTTACCTCCGCCCCCCTAGCTTTCTTTTCGTTGAAACAGAAAGTTGATCCCGAGTATAGGAAGACTTAGTGTCAATAAGCAGATGCAAATTAGCGCAGCAACTTATACAAATACTGATTAGAGCTTGGCCCCAAGGCTTGTCCTTGGAGAACAAAAATTTAAGTCACAGCCCCTAATGCATGCTGGATGCCACGAGGGGTTTACACCTTGTTTGAAGACGTGAGTTCCCGCACATGTAGGAAGCCTAAGCCTGATGTTTTATTTGAGTGCCACCCCATTTTCGAACGGTTGCGTATGGAAGGGTGACAGTGAAGCCAACCTTGGGTTGCATAAAATGTGCTCAGGGCTTAATTAACGTTTTCAATTGCCGGATTATTGGGCAGCTCAAGCGCAGCTTCCACTGCGTGCACAGAGCTGAAGGTGCTGCCGAATTGCTGCTACACCACTTCTATCTCATGCTGTGTCATGCACAATATTGCACAGCAATAGAACCTGCGAGGACGGCAACTGCAACCTTCCACCAAAGGTGATTGTAACTCCCTTACTACCCGAAGCGGACGTCGGGGTTGCGCACTGACGTGCGATTCTGCGGCGACACTGTTGTGGTAAGGTACAAGCCTGCAAACACAAGTTTATTCCCGATAAACACATGTAAGGATAACAGTTTCTCCTACAAAATTAACCTTTCAATGTTTAAAGGGAAACTCCACTCAAAAAGTCGACCCTATCGAAATGACTGATATCGCTTGAGGGGGTCAAAATACGGTCATAGCCAAAATATCACGTCAATCCGACGCCGCATTACCGATTACAACCAATATTAAAAACATTCTCCAGGCTCGGTTAGCGGCCCGAAAGCGGGTGAGCAACGCTGGCAGCGGGTGAGCTAGTGAAGCAACACTGGGCAATGACGTAGGTTTAGTCCTACGCTCTCGTACGGACGCCGCGGACGCTTCGTTTCCCTTGGCATTCTGTGATTCTGCCGACGGCAAGAGGTGCTTACCACGTTGTCCTGTGTTCTCCTATTTTTATTGGCGTCCAGGCAGTTCATTTAACTACAGCAATGCTTCTGCGACAGCGCGGAAGAGAGCGAAGCGGTGCTGCTCGCTCACGCGCGTGTCGTGGAGCCGGAGAAACTCGCCGGACTCTCGTTAAGCAATGTCGAGCACGACTTGTGGTGCTGTGGGTTGCTGCCAACAATCCGGCACTCAACCCGGAGCTGCGGTTCCACCAGTTCCCAAGAGACTGGAAGAGGCACAAGGTGTGGGTTGGTGCCGTTCGCCGGATAGACTTCGGAAGACCGTCAACTCCGAGCTCCAGCGCGAAGCTCTGCTCTCAGGACTTTACGTCAGACACCTACACACGGGATCTGCGGCTGCTGACTGTTGCGGGTTTCTCCACGAAACATGCGTCTTTGAAGAACGATGCGGTGCCGTCGCTGTTCGCGTACCGTCCGCCGGCTGCTGCAGCACGATCGGCCGCGAGGGTGCTGCAGCAGCCAGCGTGGCACGCTCGCGGCCACGCCGGCTGCTGCAGCTAGCGTGCACATAAAGGCACCTTAGCTTTATCAACTTAGGCCGCTTGTGGATACATCTGTCCATCTATCTCCCATTATTTCTTTTTCTCGGTCCGCGAGCAAGAAGCAAATACAGTAACGCTGCGCCGGCACTGACGGCGTCATAGTTATAGAAGTCGGATTCGCTTTTCGGCCGGCAAATTTATAAATACACTCTAAAACCTACTACATTTGGTGCATATTAACAAAGTAGAGCGGTAAAAAAAAAAATGTGCAACTTACCTTCTGTTTTGAAACTCCACGTGCGACTGAACTGACATTGTCGGTGCGTCGGCTCAGAAGCGCGGGACGAGAACTAGGTCATGCCGACGACGCGCCACTAATATCAGTGTTGCCAAGCTGCCTTCAGCCGGTAGTTTCGGTTTTGCCGTGCCGCCGGAACAATACTTGGATTCGCGATATCTACATAAATATACACACTACCGAAAAACAAATTATATCTCGTGATTTAGGGTCGCCGACTTTGACTAAATAGATCATAAACCAAAAATTGGAAAAATGAAGTGGAGTTGCCCTTTAAGCTATATAGGGTTTAAAAATTATATATACCTGTGCATGCTACACTTAATGTACTTTCAATCAATTTCACTGGTCTAATACACCTCTTTATTAAACCTGGAAGAAACAGAAGCGTTTCAACACATCCGGACAGCGAGCCAGTGCAAGCTGAATAGCACTCTTTGTTTTGAAACTTGGCTTTTTTTCTACTATCGCTTGTTCTGTTGAAGCACATTGCTGAGTTGCAGTCGTGCATGATGGCCCATACAGACAAATGCTTTAGACTGCGTTGAAGCTCCAGGTAACCGGGAAAGATATACTTCGTATGCCACGTGATAATCAAATTAGTTGCTTCGTTTCTTATGAACCATGGACAACCCTGGGAAGCGTGACCACTTATCGATGCAATACAGCCGAACGCAACTGTGTGTATGGGCCTTTACGCCACTGCACTGCTCTTTGGCACCTGCATTTTGTACTTTTTGTTTAATTTTTACTTCCAATCAGCTTTTACATCAGAACATTGTGGATGCATTCGTCTTCTTTTTAAAATGCAAAAATAAGACAAATGTGCAGGGAATTTGGCTCAAAGTGCCTTAAGCAACTGTGACAAAACGCAGCAAGAAGGGAGGAGATTGTAAGGAGCCCAATGAGAAAAAAAGCATTGATGAAGCGAATGTAAGGGAGCAAACGAGCTGGTTTAGATAGAACATGACATAAACCCCGAGACTGCAGGTAAAAACGACACAAACAGTAAACGCGTTCACGCTGACTGCATGCCACTCCGGAGGTGAAGTCGCAAAAAGCCTGTACAAATGCGGTGGTGCGGAAGGCAAACATTTTTCTTGAAGTGTGGCCCTGGCAGGTGTTTATGTGGATCTGATACTCGCTTTTAATTTGCCGGGTATGTAAAAGTTGCTGCATTCTTTCTATAGATCCATAGTTTATATTTAGTTTTACATACTACCAAACAAAATAATGCAGTGGAATGTTTGTGCATGCTAGAAACTAAACGTGGGAACATTGAAGAGGCCTTAGCAAAAAATATTTGAATATATTTACGATTTCCCCCTCGTTTTTTAGCGACCTTCTCGCGAAGCAGCCTGTCCAAGCAGGGCAAAGAATCTTTTGAACTGTCCCCTAATAAATGGCCGCAACCTGCGTCTCCTTTGTTCATTTGCGCACTGCCTGTGCCGTTCTTAGCTCCTCAAGGTCTCCATTTAGCCAAAAAAGGACGCATTTGCACTTGAGTTACAAGTTTTCCGCCTGTTGCGGGAAGAGGTGTTAATATTACTGCCTGTCTGCAGAACGCATGCCTGCTGCCGAGCGTGCAGGCGGTGTGCTGGGCATCAAAACTGGTTGCGGGCGAGGGGTTCACGGTCGGCGTCGGCCTATTCGTGCTGGTTGCCCTTCAGTAGCAGCAGCTGCTGCCTCAGATTCAAGCGGTGCCTTATCCTCGTCCAGCAGCCACTACGAAGGCTGATAATCTTTCGTTCCCGCAGACTTGGGTACATTGAGGAAAATGAACCCGGGGGCCGCAAAGACCTTGTGGCTGAAAGCCCAAACTGCTGTGCCATCCATGTCAGTTGCTGGACGCTGTTACGTTCCATGCCCCGGCGACGCCGTGCTCCATCTGGCACACTTACAGGGACGGTCCGCAACACCATCGCTTGGCAGAGACCCTCACGAAGACCCGGAAACAAGGCTTTCGAACATCAGCTCAAGTAACCAACACCAACGGGTCTTCGTCTTCCTCTTTCTCCAACATCAAGAGAAGCTGCTGCTGCGACGACATAAACCTCCGGGCCAATAAGAGTGGCTGCTGTACCTCATCTTCATCCAAGCCAGCAGCCACCACCAATCACCAGGATCCCGCCGGTGACGCAACATCATCACGTCACCGGGGCTATAAAAGGGGGACCCGCGAACACGCGCGGCGGGGACGGAATGGGACTTACCACCGGACGCTACAATCATCTCATGTCCCATTAAAACATCGTCACCATATAGCCCTAACCCGGTCTCCAGCCTGTCCGTCCCCCAGCCCTTAACAACGCACATTCACTGGTGCTTTACTGACCCTGAGGATAATCCACAAAAATGTTCGTCAAGTCACCCCTGTACATAGTTCGACCGCACTCTTATTAGTTTTTCAGGATATAGTTTTGTGTGCATGTGTATGAAGCTCCGATCCCTCAGCTCTCGGCCGTCGTGGATTTTTGTTTTGAAACTAGCTAGGCTTGAACAGAGCTAGTCTACATTGCAAAGAACCAGCCCGATCGTAACTGTTGCGGCTATTAGCTGTGAAAGTAGCTGGGCTAGAGTAGACCTAGTCTACGGAGTGAAGGTCAAGCGCAATGTTAGCTGTTGCGGCTATTTGTTTTAAAAATAGCTAGCTTCAAGTTGGGCCAGTGTGCAGTGTTGATGCAGACCACCCAAATTTTCGGTTGCTTTTCCCTGTGCTTCTTTCCAATGGCAATGAGACTACCATGCTAAGTAGCAGATGTGCTCAGGGTGATACCAAAGTTAAAGAGTGTATGCTGGTCGGTGCTTAATAGATGGTACTACATGTGCAAGCATTGGATGACTTCTTAATAATTATGTGCAAAAAAAGACTTTCATAATGTGGGCAATGTGCATGCTGCATGTCCAATTTGCAAGTGTTGCGGAAGCTTGCTGTAAGTGTATGTGCTCAGCTTCAGCGAGCTCAGCTATGGCAAAATGAGCTAGATATAAAATCACCAATTTTGCACATACATATTTATGTAACAGACTCCCAGCTTTTTGTGCGCATTCGTTTGAATTGGCATCTCAGTACAATTGACCCAAAGTAAATAAGGTCCAAGTGTTGTGTTTGTGACTTTTTAATCTACGCTGATGTAGAGTTTCCGACATAAAACAACAAATTCACGTGGCTGCTTGCCATGTTTCGGCCTTGCTTCATAAACTTTTAGTGTGTGTATTTTGTAGTGATGGTTTAGTTTAAACACGATCACCTTTGTATTGTAAGGGTTGCTTGACTCTGTTTGAAAACGTATCATAGCATTTCAGCAGTGTACCACACTAATTCTGCTATAAATAAGGGCAGGCGGTTTTTCGTTGGAATGCCGACCATGACTTTTAACTGAAATAACATCGTTCGAAGTTTTAATTTTCTTGAATGTGCACAGATTCCTTCTTGCTTCGAAGAAAACACGCCGGGATGGTTCCTCGAATGGGCCCAGTATTTAGTAATAGCTTATCCAAGATACGGTTATAAATACAATGTTAGCTTTCCCAGTAGAACCCCCAATCGTGCGAACCTCAAAAGGCTAGACTTGTTTGCATCAAATGGCACATACGTAGAAAGAGCAGTAGCATGACATCTCCCTGGTCGGTGTCGATGCACGAAAAGGGGGGGCTTGTACTAATGACCACCAGCACAGCTTGAGTCAGCGGTATGAGTTGGTGGTCTTGCGCCCTGCACCTTTAGAAGACGGCTTCTTTTATATATTCTTGAGACATTGAATCTTGTCTCATTGCAGCCAGTGCATTTATTGTTTAGATTTGATTGTATTAAATGATTTGGAATCTAGAACTCTTGACTACTTCTATAGTTTAGCCGGGAAAATGAGAAGTGGACAAAATTCCTTGAGCCCATAGAATGTGTGCTTGAGTGTAATAAAATGTTCCAATCCAGAGCTCTCGACTACTTTTATAATTTAGCCGGAAAAAATAGGAAGTGAATAAAATTCATTGAGCACATAGAATGTGTGCTTCGATTTTGTGTGCAGTGAAGAAAAATGTATAATAAGTTCGCTGGTCGTGGAGTGTGCCTTCGTGCAAAGCGTCACCTCTGCGAGCACATAGAATGTGTGCTTCATTTTTATGTGCAGTAAAGAAACATTTATAATAATCTCTCCGGTACTGGAGTGTGCCTTCGTAGAAAGTGTCAACTCTGCAGCTGAAATATTTTATGTTCTGCATTTTCTTTTCTTATTTTCATGTGTGGCACTATGCGGTTCGTCGGTGGATTCCGCGAGTTCAGTACGGATGCGAGCTGCCATGCTTTCTTTTTAGCGACTTATGTAATCTTGTTAAATTTCTCTCAAATTACACGTTTTCTTTTCTCAATTTGCGACACCAAATGAAACTTTTCATCTTCGCACCAAATTCATTCTCCTTTACCTTGAAAGGGATTCGGGATGAACCGGGGACGTACAGTGCTATTCCTTTTTCTTATAAAATTCATCGGCACGAACAGACATTTCTGTAGACACTTTTATTCGGCGTACATGCTCCACGTCAACGATGGTGGTGACAGACGACACGTCCACAACCGCGGCTTGCTTTCGCTTTTCACGTGTAACCAAGGATTGCACGAAATATATGTCCAATTTATGTGACTGTCGTCGTTTGTTGCTGCCCAAAACGACCATGGCGTAGCAGAAGCAGACGACCCCGTGTCACGTCCACGTCTGGATTGTTCGTTTTTCCCGTTTTCCCCAGATTCCCTCTCGAGGTAATGCTCACTCTGTTGTAGGTACCAGTCTCAAACCCTGACTTGGCCAAGACCACTCTCATTTAGTTTCGAGCAAGCGGCTCAACCCACGCGGCGCCCTTGGTTTCAGCTGAGACCCAAGTTCAGACCTCCAGCAAAAAACAAAATGTCGGACGTGGCTCTGCATTCACTACGCACCAGCAACAAGTCATTTTTACAGGGTTAATGATTTCGTCAAAGCGACTTTAGACTTCTTCTTTGCCATCGACGTTTTCGACAGGAAACCCTGCCACGGCTGTTTCGTTTTCGGTTCGGCGATTTTGTTTTCTCAATCCTTCGTTCTCCTGTGAGCCTGAGGACCAGCGAGGCAACCATGTCACTTCTGTCCTGATGCCAGCGCTCGTTCCGTTATAACGTCTTCGCTACTGGCAGCTTCTTTTGGTGACACTGTGAAACCACTGAGCGCACCAGCAGTTCCTGCGCATTCATAAATCGATCCTCTCACGGTGTGTGCAACGAGTGAATTATCCTAAACTCTCTTCAAACAGGCGCAACGCAACGGTCGGCGACAGCTGAGAAATCATATCAATTACACCACTGTTTAGCTGTGTTTTTTGCGAAGGCAAAGGTGCATAATTTGTCATAATTACAAGTTATTTTTCCGGTTCGGTTCCTGACACAAATGCAGCGCCATACGCTGTGGGTTCCGAGGGTGAAAGACGAGGTAGAGGGCACGTGACAGGCGGTCGGCGGAGAAGACACGAGCTGGCGGGGGACAGTGCGTGCTACGCGAGGCTGAAGCTGGGCAGGAACATCGGAGCCGGGCTGCCTGGCCTGGCCCATGGCGAACCCCGCAGCGGTCCACCAGCGAGGACTGGAGCAAGACCGGTGGAAACGGCGGGCACTGGCCATATGACCTCGGCTATGACGATCCCGGGGTGGTTCCGCAGCGAGTCTCGGGCAGTAATTGCCCTGGACAGCCAGCCTACGCAGCGCTGGCATTTGAAAGGCGGTACGCAGGCCTGGACATGGACTCCGACTGTGAGCTCTGTTCGACGGGCGACAACAAGGGTCGGCGTGCCTGGACTGCCGGTTCTCGACGACGGGCAACCGGGAGGCACAGTAAACCCATTCGCTGTCTTCTCGCTGTGTTATGTCACTCCCTGTGTGACGAGCGGAGCGCATACCGATCGGGCGGCGATTATTAGTAGAGCGACCTCCAAGAGAACCCCACAACGTTCAAGAATAAACGGAAAGCAAGGCGTTGTACGTAGTTTTGTTGTTGAGGCGATGTTCAACCACTGATCACAGAGTTGACCGAGGGATTAAAATTGCACTTCCGATGTGATCAGTTCCTGGTATAATGGTGTGTTTCGTGTTTAAAAACAGTCCGAGGCTCAACCAGATTGAGTCCGCGTCAACTCCAGAAGGACGGAATGTTTCAAAACATTTTAAAGGATAGCGAGTTGCACGATACGTTATAGCAGTTTTTACGAACGTTCGCTAGGTTGGCATGCCGTGGCTATATTTGTTTTTAAATTTAAACTACGCTAGCATTTCTATTGTCTGTCGTGCTGGAATCTAAGACATATTTCCCCACTTAAAGTGGTCACCAGTAGCGGAGCTGCTCGGAACTGATCAGAAGGCTAACGCCGGACAAGTAGTCCACTTGGTGGTTGGCATACGCTCACGGATCGTGAAGTGGTCGCCAAGTGGCAAGGAAGCATCCATGACCTCTACATGCTATCGCAGAGCTCTATCAGAGACAACTTTAAGGAAGGAACTTCAAACGAGCACGTCGTCGCGGATGGCGCTCGGCTACAATGGGATGCATGATCGATTGTTCCCCATCGCTAGGTGGGCACTCCAACGGAGTGCGCATACAACCAGGTGCACAGAAAACTGGACACAAAAATAAGGTTTAGAGGTAAGGGCTGTTATTAAATTAGTTATGTACAAGTAGTAATTATGCTGTCTTCTAACATCTCAGGGCCAACGTTTTTTTAAACAGCCAGATTATACTGTGCTAGAAATAAGGAGGGTGTAACCAACAACAATTTTTCAATGCATTTCAAGTATTGTCACTGTTAGATCATGACCGGTAGATGACGACAGGATTATATTAACAATTTATTGATTTAAGATACAAATGCTACATAACGAGGACATGACACGTTTGCTGGCTGGTGTTGGCCGTTGACGGCATGCTTCGCATTGTTCCCACTGTGTGGCGTGGTCTTCTAGGCTTGCGATCTGTCCCCGAGATGGTGCCACCACACAATACCCAACACTCCTTCCCCCTAAGTAAAGTTTTTCCACCCCTGTGGGGGAGCTCGAGCCCTGTCTGGTCTCTTCTGCCTGACCACATCCACATTTTGCACTGGGCCCATCAGCGACTTCTGCACTGCACCGCGTACATCCGGATGACTAAGTGGTTCCGGACGAGCACCTTGCTGCTTTTCTTGGCTAATGCCTTCTGTTGCAACTCTCGATGTACTGCTCGTGCACATTTGGCTGACATGAGGTCGCACGATGGTGCCTCCTGGGTGCGGGGTTCGCAGAAAACAGAACCCTTCATTTCAACCACTGTCGCCGGTATTTATGCAGGACCACTGCTGTAGTTGCTTATGATTACTGGGCTTTCTGGAAGAAACACCCGTGACTTCGGTTAGATGTTCTCATCAGGCGCTCTCAGTTAGGTGCGGGTGCAATTGGTCAAGTATCGTCTTCAACCTTTTTTTCATCAGCATTTCCGCTGGGATCCCGCCTGTCGTCGTACATGGTGTTAGATGTTGCTGGAGCAGAAAACTGGCCAGACGCCGCCCCCAGTTTTTCTTTACAGTACGCCATAGCAAATCTTTCGTTGTGCGCACCATGCGCTCCGCTTGTCTGTTAGTTGACGGGTTCAAGAGTGCTGACGTGATGTGTCTGAACAGACCGGCTCTCAAGAACAGGCAGAATTGTTCGGACGTGAACCTAGCCCCGTTATTTCAGAGTATTGTGCCCGGAATTCCATGCGTTGCAAAGAGCTGACGAAAAATGTTTATGGCACTACATGTTGTCATGCTCGAGAGACTAGTACAACCTCCAGCCATTTGGATCACGAGTCTACAACGATGAGGAACGTCTGAGGCAAGACTATGCCGCATTCTTTCTAGCAAGCGGCCCCTGACTGAATACACTTTTGTTGTGTCTTGGCATTTGTTTCGTTCGGCTTCTAGTATGTCTCATAGTAGCATAAGTCTATATCATTTTTAAAGATTTGATTTGCCTTATTGATTCTTACTAACAAATAAATCTTTTCCATTTCAGACGTGTCCTTTCTTCCATTAATTACGTTGCATGAAAATAAATATGTTACATGTATGGCTTGCTTTTATTTTACTAGAGCACGTAGACGTTGTTACGCTGTTACGCCTAACACTGGCGGCCATGTTTTATACACAGCCTACCCGTTTTTCTTTTTGTTCATCTTCCTGGCATCGTCTTCAGTTCTTTAAAGTCCCGAACCTCAGCCAAAGACTGGTCTGCCTAATCCTTGGGCTCCTTTGAAGACCTCGTCATCCCAACGTCCCGAACACACCACACCGAGTTCCGACGCCGCCACCCTTCTCCCCTAGGTCAACAAAAGCCCCAAGCTTGTCGTTTGGCCCGTCAGTACCTCGCAAAATCACGTATTATATTTTTAATACGTGTTTTTTCACCAACTAATTAAATATTTACGTGAGACGCAGCTAGTCTAGCGCCACGAGCCAACGTTCGGGTTTATCTAATGCCGATTTTACTCAGGGGTATGACCGCACACAGATATGTGACTAGATGAGCACTTACATCTGCGAGACGCTGTACACGTGAAGAATTTCAAAGAAACATTTAGTTGAAAATCAGCGTCTGTCCTGTGTGCTCCCTCTGTTTCTGCCCCGTCGGTTTGCGCTGTTTTAGAACGCAGCTCTTGGTCACCCGTTTCCGGCTTGAGCGGCGTCGCCGTCACCGTGGGCGTAACTGCACGTTGCATTATGGGACCTTTCCCAGAATGACGTCAAACGTGTAGTCACGTGCGACATCCCGAGGGTCACGAGGGAGAGGGAAAAGATTTTGAGGATGAGAAGGAGGAGGGTGGAGTAGGGAAGGAAGAGGAGGGTTGAGCAGGGTGAGAAAGGAGAAGAGGAAGAGGGCAGGGAGAGGAAGAGGGGGAAAATGAGTACGCAGAGGAGGAGTAGAGAGGAGGTTGAGAGGGGGAGGAGGAGAAGAGGAGAAAAGGAGGATGAGAGCAGTAGGAGAGGATGTGGAGCAGAGGGGGGAGATGCCAGCTACCCGTTGTGCAGGCAAGTGCTATCACCATTCATAAATGACAGGGAGGTACGGGTCTGCGCTCTCCTCGCATGACGCAGCAGAGGCCGGTTGCCCTATTTCTCCACGGGGCGCGGTGCCGTCGGGGCCGAGATGCGCTCTGATAGCCGTAAAATGCTTCGCGTGCCTTCCATCGTTCTGCAAATTGCTGATTTACTTCTTTTCGATGATGCTGAGCAATTTTCTAATTGAAACCATGCCGTTAAATACAATCATAAAAACGTTCATTACGCAAAAATAATTAACAATCTAATTATCTTAGACTTTAATAAATTTCCTAAATAGGCCCCTGGCCCAAGACCAAAACGACACAAGTATTTCTTTTTTGCGACGCGTAGTTTTCGCAAGAGCGAATTTGTCCACCTATCGTGAAACGCCCAGTATATATCCTTCTCAGATTGTTTAGCACGGTGTATCGCAAAACCGAAATACCTCAAAAGAGGAGAAAGGTGAGCAGGAAAGTAGGGGAGGAAAAGGAGAAGAGGAGGAGGGGCATACCCTCCTTTTCGTACTCTACCGTCCTCCTCCTCAAGAGCTTCGCTCTAATTCGGCGTTACAGGGGATCCTAACGTCTTTCAGTTTTTAATAATGTCGTACCTCGCCATTCTAGCACCCAGTGCAACCCAAGACAGCGTATTGGTAAGTTTTTCAGTCACCTCTCACGTTTCGTTTTGGTGAATCATCCCGAATTTTCGTTCGGATCTCTCAGTCCTCAATTGTTCTAACGCATTTTTTTCTATTTTTTTTATTTCTTAGAGTGTATCTTGTTTGTAATGTGCATGCTTTAATGGAAAGATTTTGGTGTGGATGTGCAAGTGGCCTCAACGTCCTACATAACAGGAGCTGTTAAACTGTCGAAGAAAGCAGTTTAATAACAATACGAACCTTAAATCTTCAAAATTATATATGGGTTTATAAACATAAGGAACCATATAGAGCAAAACTTTGACATATGTTTACCGGATATGTATTAAGTTTCGCTTTGTTATACCAGGGGTGAGACAGGTGAAACAGCTTTTGGAGCAATTTTCGGAGAAAAAAATTTGGATTTTGGAGCAGCTTAGGAGCACAAAATTCTCGTTTTGGAGCAGTACTTTATGCATTTTGGAGAAACTTCGGATCAGAAAAGCACACAGTTTGGAGCAGATTAGGGGCAGAAAATGATAGAGCAGCTTATCAGCAATTAAAATCATAAAAAAAAATTGATTTCGATCACATGAATCTGATTTTTCTTCTTTAATGGTACATTTTTTCCCACCCTGGTTTCAATAAATCATCAGCACGGATACGCACGGAGAAAGAATATATTAAAAAAAAAACGGAAAAGGCACACGCGAGTCCAATGCGCATATATGAGGACAAGAAGCACAGGATTGCTGCAAAGTTAGGTGGGCACCAGGTACCTCAAGCTTATACGAACTGGTGCCAAAGCGCAGTTGTAGGGCAAAACTTTTTAAAGCGGTGATTCGAGTGCACGAACAGGGAAGCATGGTTTAGTACAACCAGACATCGATCGGACGCTCGTAGAAAGCACGTGCAGATAGAAGAAACTCCACACGAAAGTGAGTCACAAGGTAAGTAGTGAATTGGTAGAAAACCTATGAGCAGCACATGCACGCTAAATGCGGGTATGTGACCAATTCGTTTAATTGCTCACGCACTGGAAGCACGTGTGTGATAACCGAAAGTACTCACGGCGACGGCGACGTTCATGTTGACGAGAAGATTACGGACACGAATGAACAATTACACAATGGAACTTTGCACTCAATGGAACGTTTAAGGAAAGGTTTACGCGCAAAACGAAATAAATACTTAGATTCGCTCATCTTGATAGCCTGTGCGTCGTACCTCCCGCGGCCAGACAGCGAGACCGCGTGACAGCGCACCGGTAGCATGCAGTCGCAAATGACAGCGTGAAGTGGTCGGAAATAGTGATGGGACGAATCTTTATCCGAATCGTGATTCGGAGCCGAATCTGAAGATTCGGAAAGATTCGGAAGAGTAGCCGTATCTCAAGCGATTCGGAAAAGTTCGGAAAGATTCGGAGCGTTGCCATGGTTTATTTATTTATTTATTTATTTATTTCAAATACCCTCAGGGTAAATACATTGAAGAGGGGAGTGAGCTATAAATATTTACAGTGTGCACATATTGGTAAGAACATTCTTAAACAGGACAATATCAGTGAAGTTGGCAGTCGAGGCGGGAAGGTGGTTCCAATCCAAAGACGTTTGAGGCATGAAAGAATATTGAAATAACGATGTATTGAAATTTGGTATGCCGACCTTATGACTATGATCAATGCGAGCGGAGATGTAGGATGGTGGGTTAATTAGTTTTTGACGAAGGACAGCATTTTGGTGGAATATTTTATGAAAAAGACACAAACGAAATATTTTACGGCGATGAATAAGGGATGGCAAACCTAACGTGTTTTTCATTGTAGTGACGCTGGCTGTGCGGTGATAGTTTGACAGAATGAAACGGTCTGAGCGGTTTTGAATGGATTCAAGTACGGTAATTAGTGACGAGTGAGCAGGGTCCCATACAGCTGCAGCGTATTCCAATTTTGGACTAATTAGCGTTTTGTACATGGTTAGTTTTGATGAAGACGGAGCGAGAAAGAAATTTCGTTTCAAGTGCCCTAACATGCGGTTAGCACTGTTAACTACGTATTCGACATGTATCTTCCAAGAAAGGTTAGACGTTATATGAACTCCAAGATATTTATAAACAGACACTGCAGCGAGAGGTTTACTGTTAAGATGGTAGGTATGACACACATTTTGAGAACGTGATATTATCATTGATTTGCATTTGTCAGTGTTTAGTTCCATTAGCCACTGGTTACACCATAGTGTTATAGGATTAAGGTCAGATTGTAAAAGGAAAGTGTCAGATATGTCAGTAATTTTTCGATAGATTACGCAATCGTCAGCAAAGAGGCAGATGGAAGAGGAGATATTTAGTACCAAGTCATTATATAAATAAGAAAGAGCAGCGGGCCAAGTACGGAGCCTTGTGGGACACCCGAGTTAACTGGAACAGAGCTAGAATGGGTATTATTAGCAGTAACAAATTGTAGGCGGTTAGTCAAAAATGCATGAATCCAATTTAGTATGCACGAATCGATGTTAAGTGATTGTAATTTATGAAGTAGAAGTAGATTACGTTGATGAGTGTTTCAACTTTTCGTGATATTAAATTCACTAAATTCTACAAAGTGCACAAAATAAGGTTGTAATATAGTATCATAGTAATAAATAAAATGTTCCGCTTTCTTTATATTATTTTGGATGTTTGTCGAGAACGATAGCCAGACATCGCGGGAAAATTGGTTTCGCTTCCGGATTACGACCAAAGTAGGCATCCTTGGTGCACGTGGAAATACAAGCGCATGTTTTCATCGCCGCAAGAGATCGATGCCGTACGTGCTGTTTGGTACAGACATATTTATTGCTCATAATTACGGTAATAGTGGCACACTCCGCACAAGTAAGTACGTTCGATTCGATTATCTCCAACGAGTGTCCACTGAGCTATTGTTATCGGAACACGTGAAACAATCTGAAACTCCTTGCGCCGTACTATTGGTCTCCTGTACTGCATTTGCACCTTTCTGTTTAATGATATCCAATTAAGTCACAGCAACGTTTCACGGCAGACTTGCAGCCGAGAACGGAGAAACGACAGTAAGATTTAGCGTCGTTTTTCTTCGCCACCGTTGGCGGTAGGCGGTCGAAGTTGAGACGAGCAACACTCATCTTGATCTCGCGCCCTACAGGTACAGACATACGTAGCTCTACAAAAGGAGATTAATCATTTCCTTGCCGGAATGTATTTATTGTGCGTTGCGACACATTATGTATAATACACAGCTTTTTGCTACATTTTGCCGATCACCGCGAAACAACCTAGAAACCGAGACCGTGCATTGGTAAGGCCTACGTCAATCACACCTGTTCATAAACAGGTGTGGTTCACATACTACGTCAACCACACCTGTTCACTGACATACTACGTGAACCACACCTGCGAAACATACTCCGTCAACCACACCTGTTCATAAACAGGCCCTGTTTAAAAACAGGACAGGGTTTAGAATTACTGTAGAGTACATACCATACATTAAAATAAACAAGCAAAAATCTGGTTGCGTGCAGTAACAGTACCTAAAATAAGCACAATTGACCGCATTCGCGAAGTTTACGACAAGTTTCACGCTGCTCTCTGCAACCAGCGACGAATCTGTGGAATCTCTAAATCTGCCGAATATTCGTCGCGGGAAGTTCGGAAATTTCCGAAATTGTCCGAATCGGAATCTCCGGTGACTCGTCCCATCACTAGTAGGAAAATCGGGAAAAGACCATGTTTCATAGATATATAGACGGGTACTACAGCTGAAATCTTCGAAGCCGACGGTTGCTTGCCACGCCCTGTACCCGTGCCGTGTACCTTACTACGACGAGCTTTAATGTTGCCAACCAAGCTCTCGTTTCCCGCTAAATTTAGCGTCGCCGCAAACTTTTTTTTTTGTTTTTGAGTTACTTTTGGCGCAGTGTGGCGCAATTTCAACCGATTTCGTGTTTTTGGCGCAACTAGGCGCAGAAAATTGGGTTTGTATCAAAATGGCGCAATTGGCGCAGATGTCACACCCCTGTAATATAGAATCGCACAGAAAAATAAAAGAGAACTCTCAACAACTATGAGCAGAGACACAAATATCTTGACCAGGAAGTAATGATAATGCCTTTTATAATATTGAGAAATCTTCAGAATTTGATCTTGACCCAAAGTCCTATTCTTTGTCCTATTGTCCTTTTCTTTCCTTAGAACCAAATATTTCCTGCCATATTTTGGCATGCCGTGAAGAATCGCAACCGTTTACTAGAACGTGTGCTCAGTGCGGTCACTTACAGAAATGTCATATATGACCCAGATATGTTTCATATATGGCCATATATGGGCATATAAGTTGACATATAAGGTCATATATTGCCATACAAGGGCTGAAATCAGGGCAGATATGGTGAGGTGACACCATATATGAGGAAATATATTGCCAGATAAAGTCATATATGGTGCCAAGAACTGTCATATATAACAGTATAGGATGCCTGATACTCCTGTATATGGCACTATATGGTGCCTATCAACATGTAGATGCAGGTAGCACACCGCGTCGGCCGGTATCGGGACTACACCGGCCGGTCCAAGGTAACAGGATGGCGGCACCCGGCCATGGGCGCCGGTGAGCTACCGGCCCCGGCCGGCGTCGGGGTTTCGTCTTGCGCATTGGCCAGTTCAGCCGTAGAAGTTACAGTGACTGGCCGGCATAGGGTTTTGCTGTCTTTGCTGGCTAGTCTTTCCATGGAGGTTCCAGTAACTGGCCGGCATCGGTATTTTGCTGTCATTGATGGCCAGTATATACATGGAAGTTCAGTAACTGGCCGGCATTGGTATTTTGCTGTCTTTGATGGCCAGTATTTACATGAAACTTCAGTGACTGGCCGGCATCGGCGCTTTGCTGTTCGCACGCTGTCGAGCCTCGGGATGTTCCGTTTACTGATCGGCATCGTTTTATTTTTTAGCCTTATTCACTATGCAGTCAATTCATTAAGATTCCAACTAACTGCGGCAATTCATGAATAGCGGGTGGAAATGTTTGCGTTGATCAGTCATTCGTAAACTACTGCCGACGCTGGCGTATTTGATCCCACCATGGCAAGGCTGATATGCTTTATCGCGAAAACGCGAGAAAAAACAATACAGTGAGGAGAATTTGCAGTCCAGGATTTGAGAATCTGAACTCTACGCCACGAAAAATAAATGTTACAACGCCGAACGATACCATCTCTGAAAGCTAGTTTAATTATCCGCGCTGTACTTGAATCTCAGGAATAAAAACGTGTTTAGGCCCAATAAAAAAGTAAAACTGCGGGGCGCAACCTGTATAAGTAAGACCAGGCGGCACGCGGGGGATAGCACTGCTCTACCAGAACAAAATTCAATACTACTTTCCGGAAGTCAGAAAATTAAGAGATGTGCTTAATACGTAGCGCGCTATGAGCTCAACTAAATTACTGCCTTAAAATGGCGGTATTTTTGTTTCAATAGTGGGTGAAGATGACCGCTTTCACGACAAACTTCGGCTTCATCACTGCGGCAGTTTTACCACTTACACATTTCCCCATTTTGCTCTCAATGTGCCCATTATTATTATTTTTATTTCTTCGTTGAAAGGACTTGCGCTGTTTGCTTATTACACTGACCCACCTATTAGCACGAAGGGAGCGAATCATCCCGGCAAAACAAGAGGGGCATCAATTCAAACGTGGGCTCGCACTTTTTATTTTCCCCTTCTGCGTGATTGTTACCCTGAAGGACGGTGCCGACGACCGCAAAGACATAGAAAATATTTGAAACAATAAACACTAATACAAAAAGGTGAGAAAAAAATTAGAAATAATAAAAACGAATACAAAAAGGTGAGAAAAAATATTTAAAATAATAAAAAGTAATACAAAAAGGTGAGAAAAATATTGAAAATAATAAAAACTAATAAAAAAGGCGGGAAAAAATATTTAAAAGAAGCAAATATAATACAAAAATGTGAGAAAATAAATCGTCTTTACCGCGATTTTAACCGACGACCACTTGCTCAGAGAGACAGAGCGTCAACAAACTAGACTAGCGTCGCCCGGCTTGCCCGCGCCCCTTTCAGAAGGTTGCATGTCTGCTGAATTCGTTTTGAACCATTGCACGCTTAGTTTCATATTTATTATTTTGCAGCGTGTTCAGGACTTATTCATAATACTGTGGCGATATTCACGCGCGCAGTACTTTATTATTGCTGTGTTTTTTACGAGTTTTATAATGCGGTTTGCTGATCGTTTTATTTCAAACGTGTTGAAGATACGAATGCAATCTCATCGAATCAACAGCCTATGTTTCGCACGTTTTGCCAGCCGTGTGCGCGTGAATCCCTGTGTTCACGACTGGCTAACGGTCCAATTTCTCGATTAGTGGTGATGCTTGGAGTTTGCCTTAGTTTCAAATGTGCCCGAAAAAGACGGAAGCGAGTGTGGGACGTGGAACTACGTCAAAGTTGTGAAGTCGTCTGCAGACGACTTCATTTTCGAAATTCGTAATCACAAAAGAATTGCCAAAAATTGGTACCGTAATGAATTCACCCCATGGTGATTAATGCATAGCATACCACTTCCGATCGCCAAATTTTGTGCCCGCGAAATAATTTTTGACGCCGGCACTTATTCCTCGCGAAATGTCGAGCTCTAAGATCATTTGCTGTATGCGTGTTTCGTATAATCCAACGCACGTGCAACGAATTTCACACCTCCAGAAACTCTCATGCTGCTTTAAATGGTGAAGCATTTATTCTCTAACTACTGGTGTTCTTTTAGAGGCTATCAATATTAATTACAAGCTTCTAGGGGAATTTACAAGCATGTTTTGAATTAAGGTAGTGTCTCGCCAGTTTTTGGTATCTATATTTTGTTCAGTGTAAGTATATAGTGTTCGACATACCTCACCCCATCCCTGTTTTTTCGTTTGGTACTGCCTTCAGCGAATGGTGTAAGATGTAATTGTTTTTAGTTGTTGCATGATTGTAGTAAGGTGGTGAGCTGGTACTAATTGAACACCAAGAAAAATAGTGTGCAAAAAGTCAAGGAAACTGGTAGAGTAAGAGGTAGACCTCATGCAAGCGCAGACTGAACTCGCATAAATCAGAGAAGAAAGAAATAAAGTACGCGGAAGGAGCTCGAGTACAGGCCTAAGTGGAACGCGCTGATTTACCTGTTAGCAAGAGCAGATTTAAAAAACATAATTTCCATGTCAGTTAAGTTAACAGATGGATGGCTAATACAAAAAGACAGCTCAATCCCTATCTAAAATCTATGATGGATCGTCACCTACCTATGCACTGTTTACACTGCTCGTGTATGTCATCCTTAGGAAAAACGTGAATAATTAGCAGATAGTATAAAAAAAAACATACAAGAGAATTATTTAAGGCCTTTATTATTCGTAGTATGGGCGACCAATGTGTCCGCACATCCGTCTGTTACCTGAGCTGCCGAGGTACTCGTTTTTACAGTCTTATGGATACGGGTGAATTAGCACATTCCACTTGTACCTGTTCGAACTTTTGCTGAAGCTACTTCCGCATTCTTTATTTTTTTTTTCTTTTCTAATTTATGTGTGTTGGGAGTCTGCGCTCGTATGTAGTGTATGTATTCCTTTCCTTCATTCCTTGTTGTTTGTGTGCTATATTTCAAGATGTTCAATCAGAATGAACTCACCACCTTACTGCATGGGAAGGCTGTTGTTAATTCTAGAGTGTCTGTAAAACAATCTACCTGACAGCTTTGCCTCACGCCCCAGTTCCTGAAGCTCACATTCTCCGAGCACAGCCTTTCTGATTTCTCTCTTCCTTTAATTTATTTTATTTTGTGTTCAATAGATCGAGTTGCGAATGTGCACCAGTCTGCGTCCTACGTGTTCCTGTACTTTTGTCCTTGTCTTTTGCGCACTTTTCTAAAGTTGGTTCACGATATTTTTTATCATATATTCTAATCTATTGTTTTCATCTTTATACTTACTGCAGCTTTTCCCAATTAGACGTTGGCATTCACTTTCGCCATCCTGATGTGAGTGACCTGAGACGACACAGAATGACAGTCTTCTCTGCTGAAGTCCTGGCTTCATGGAAGACTGCCAAGGCTGTTCATGGTAAGGTGCTCTATAATTGAGCAATATAATATCAACTTATTGCTGCTAGGATTGTTTTTAACGCAGACAGTATTGATGGGCTGGCCTTTAGCAATTTTGATGCCACTCACGTGGAACTAAAGCCTGTAGGGAAATTGCGCATTTCGTTCGTAAGCGGAATGCTGAGTTTACAAAAGAAGTGAGTTGCGTTGCTTTGCGTTGGGGGATCGGTGGCCGACTGGGCTAGCGCACACCAGCTCGGAGAACGTGGAGCGAAAGCTTGCGCTGCAGAACTCAGGGATCCTGGGCTCAATCCCCACCCCTGCCCATTTCGATCTGGATGAACATCGTACCGGCGTGCAGTCGTGTATCACTACTGCGTGGTGCATGTTGAAGACCCCAGGCTAGCAGTCGTACTGCACTGGCTAAATTGCTCATCTACTGCGAGCAACGCATCGCAACTTTGAAATGGCTGACCAACTACACGCAGTATAAATATCCACAGAACCCCAACGGAAGTGCGTCACTACTTGCATCCACTGTATGTGTTGTATTTGTATTTTGTATTTGTTTATTTAGTGTTCCCAATAATGGCTGAAACCTTCCCATTGGTGCACTTGTTAGTAGCAACACACCAACACGAACGAATGGCGAGAGTGGTGAACAGTGCCACTCTTGCCGCTCGCCACCGCACTTATTGGTTTTCGGAGAAGTTTGCAGTATTGGTCTCTGTGGCATTTGGTCATTTATCGCACATGGACACAACCAGGGCGCTGTACCTACAATTAAACACTTGCAAGACTTGCGTGAATACACACTGTAGGTGCTCGCACTTTCAGGGTGATTTTAATGTTGCAGAAATGATAGAATGTATACTTGGGCGAGTTGGTGACAGCGCAGAGAAACAATCGCACACCAGATACTCAGGAAGACAAGCACACGCGCTGAACTTAAAACTCTCGTGTATTCAACTCCTTCGTTCTTCTCTTCACCGTCTGGATTGACTTTTCAGAACGTGATAAGGAGAAGAAATAGCACAAAATACAAAAAAAAAAGCGAAGAAAAACAAAAAAAAGAAACGAAAAAAAAAAACTAAAATATGAAGCCCTTACAAGTCATCCCTCTCCCTCACTGCTATCCTTAAGATAGAAATTGGAGCTTTTTGGTTGACGGCACTATAGGAGGACTACTTACACACTTGTTCTTCAGATGCTCTATTCTTTGCTCTTCCATTATTTCTCTTGTCAATGGGTCTCGACTCGTGACTATTACGGAACAATTTTCAAAATGTACTACACAACCACAATTCGGACAGTGGGTTCCCAAATGTCCAGCGGCTACTTAATGGGTGTTATAAAAATGCTCATTTAAACGTTCATTTAAACACCTGCCAGTCTGGTCTACATAAGTAGTGTGGTAAGGAGCATGAAGGCCAGACTGGAAGGGGTTTGAATGATCGTTAAGGGTGCATTTTTATAATACCCATCGAGTCGTCGGTGGACATTTGGGAATCTACTGCCAGGATTGTGGTTGTGTAGCACATTTTGAAAATTGTTCCTTAATAGATAGGCTTTGAGACCCACTGACAAGAGAAATAATGAAAGCGCAAAGAATAGAGCATCTGAAGGACAAGTGTGTAAGCAGTCCTTCTATAGCGCTGTCGACCAAAGAGCTCCAATTTCTATCTAAACGATAGCGGTGAGGGAGAGGGATGAATTGTAATTGTTTTGTTTTTTTGTTTTTTACCTTTTTTGTCTTTTCCTTTTCTTTTGTCTTGTCTTTCGCTTTGTTTCTTGTATTTCGTGCTCTTTCTTCTGCTTATCACGATCTGGAATGTCAATCCAGACGTTGAAGAGAAGAATGAGGTAGCACGGCAGACTCTATACTTGTTTTGCTCCAGTCTTTATAAGGGGGACGCTGTAATCCGATTCTACTCAATTATGTTGTACTAGACACCAAACTTGCAGAGCTAGTCTTCGGTTTTTCTAGTTCCATCGAAATATATTTCAGCTTTTAAATTATTTGTTATTTGGAATGTAAATTTACAAGCTTATCTAGATTGAAGGCAGCAAATTTCTTGCCAGCACTCATGGTACGTGTATGAAGTATATTGCGTTAACATAATTGGCCCAACCTCCGATTTTTATTTGTCAGTGCCTCTAGCGAATTGTGCATGCTAGGATTGCTTTTGTTTGTTTGTTTCACATAATCTACAGCACATTTGTCACCGTTCTACTCAGTGCAGCCCTCGCCGAAAAGAAGCTAGCGTCGACTAGGCCGAGGTTCAGGTCCATGGCAGTCTGCAAAGGTTGTTGATGGTAAGCTGCCTTATATACAGCTGTTAAGAGCAGCTTGTCCTGGGTGACAATTTAAAATGCATTTTTATGTTTTAGAAAGTGATATTTGCGTGCCCATACTTGCTATGTGAAACCGTACCAAGCATGTTCTGAACTTTCATCCTCTTGAGATTTCAATACAGCCGTTTGTGCTGCACACACACTGGCTACTTCGGCCAGGTAGAGACTTAATCCATATGAAGGTAGACAGGTGAGTGTCAACTGCTCAGTGCTGTCCGTGGTGACGTTCTCTCTTATCAGACGGCTTGCCACACTTGGTTCGCAAGGCATTCGAAAAGAAGAGTAAGTCAGCTGCTTCATGATGCTCCCAGTACTTGGCAGTCGTCGATTGCCTTTTCACCTTCGTATAAATCACGACTGTACTTCAAGCTCGGCATGTGTGACACTTATCTGATTCAGCCTAGGAGTGGTGGGCTGAGCGTTATGTGTAGAGCTAATTGACTTTTGTACAGATATTGGGTGTGCGGTATAAAACACACGCAATTGGTAACTTTAATTCAACCTTGTGTAGTTCCATTGATGTTATGATTATGATTACACAACGTTTTATGGCACAAAGAAAAAAAAACGCGATGTAATCGGTTTTCTAGGCTGCCTGTGCGACCTTCAAGCTTGTTTTTGTACGTTTTGCGCGGTGAAATGCCCTCTATAAAAACATTTAGAGAATTCTTGAGCTATATGTTGAAAGGAGTGAAAGCAGCAGTCCCGGCCGCATTCTCCCCTCTTCTGTATACTGTGAAAATGCAGACAGACGCGCACTTTGGATGCTTTGAACTTATGGGCCCCACATAAAGCACACGGCTTAATAAGCATCAATTATTGTGAAGTGTTCGCGGATTTGGATTTTAAATGTCATGGACATAGGAAGCACAATTGTGGTGTAAAGCACGCCGAAATTGTAATGGTGCACTCTAAGGTTATACAGGGTATGTTCAGCGAAATGCGGGCCAAATCGTTTGTGCCAAAACTAGACATCGCACAAAACAAAAATCTTGTGTTGTTTTGGTCCTGAGCCAGGGGCCTATTTAAAAAAATGATTACAAAACAATGTTGCTAATAATGTGTATGTGTGCTGATTATTGTGTTTTTTTTTCTTCCAATTACAGCATACATGGAGGGCTTTTTTTGGTTTTATTTATAAGTACTGTTAACCCTTGCCAGGGTCATTACAGAGAGGGAAAAACAACAAAACACATTACCTAATATCTTTCACAACAATAGTACACGTCAAGTAGGCTCTCAAATTCACGAACATTTTCCCTGTCAACAATATAACTAGGCAATGTATTCCAGGACTCAATCACATCAGGAAAAAATGAGTATCGAAAAACATCAACACGGGCATTGAACGGCTCAATGGCTAGGTTGTGATTTAATCGGTCACTTCGTTTACATGGTAGTTTTACATAGCTGTCCTTATTAATCTTAATTTGTCCATGGATGAGTTGAAAAAACAATATCAGTCGATGTTTTTGTCTCCTTGTCTCCAGTAGCTCTAAGTCGCATGAGTCTAACATTGATGTAACCGAATCTGTCCATTTATATTTAGCACAAACAAAGCGGACAGCTAATCTTTGAATTCTTTCTAATTTGGACTTCAAGACTTTCTGATGTGGACTCCAGACAGCCGATGCATATTCTAGAACTGACCTCACGAATGTTTTGTAGGCAATTAACTTAACGTTCTTTGTTGCGTTGTGCAATTTTTTCCTTAAGAAGTACAATTTCTTTGAAGCCTTAGAGCACACGTTTTCCACATGTTTTCGCCAGTTTAGATCATGGGTTATGGTCACTCCTAAATATTTAAAACTATTTACATTGTTCAAGAAGTTATTTCCAATGTTATACCTAAAACAAAGTGCACTCTTTTTTTTAGTTATATGAGTAAATGTGGATTTAGTATAGTTAATTTCCATGTCCCACTTTTCACACCACATGTTCAAGGCCTGAAGGCTACGATTGATTTTAATTTGCTCATTCACATTTGTGACTACCGAATAAAGTAAACAATCGTCGGCAAAAAGCTTCATTTTTACGCCTGGCTCCACAATGCTAGCAATATCGTTGATGTACAACAAAAATAATAAGGGTCCCAACACAGATCCCTGTGGGACACCAGAAAACACCTCCAACGAACAAGACATACAATCGTCAACACGCACCACCTGCCTGCGATTGATCAAATAAGCCTCAATCCATTCTAATATTGTAGAGCTAATACCTATTTGTCGAAGTTTGAAGAGTAGTTTATTATGAGAAACCTTATCAAAAGCCTTTGCGAAGTCTATACAAATAACATCTATCTGCCTCTGGTCGTTTATTGCTAACGAAAAATCGTGAATAGTTTCGATTAGCTGCGTAACAGTGGAAAGATTGCTTCGAAACCCGTGTTGATGCGGGTAAAGCAACTGGTTCTCTTCAAGAAAAATAATAATATGTTTTGCTATATTGTGCTCCAGAAGCTTACATGACACAGAGGTAAGAGACACGGGGCGATAATTATTCACGATTGCTCGGACTCCGCCTTTAAAAATAGGTATTACGATTGCACTACGCCAATCTTGTGGTAGTGAGTGAGTTTGCAAAGATTTCTGAAAGATAGCTTCTAGATAAAATGACACCCACTCGGCATATCGTTGCAAAAATGCAGTCGGTATTTCATCAGGCCCACTAGCCTTCTTTACATCCAACTCTAGCAACTGCTGAAATACGCCCTCCCGAGTTATTGAAAAATCTTCCATGCAGCACGGGAATGAATTAAATTGTTCACCGTCATAGCTATTACCATTGTCTTTCGAAAAAACAGACTGAAAAAATTCATTGAAGCAGTCTGCTATTTCCTTCCGTTCTGTAACCATCTTGGTTGCGGTTTGAACATGATCGATGCTTTCTTTCTTCTCACTAAAAAAACGCCAAAATTTTTCTGGCGATGTTTTCAGGAAGTTGCCAAGTCTCCGATTAAAGAACTGTTGCCTAGATTCATTTAATGCGGTTTTCAAATTACGACGGACCTGAGATATCTGGTCTTTACTATCTTTTCTTTTCCGTAATCTATTTATTTTACGCTTCATGTGAATAATCTTACGATTGATCCACGGGTTTTGTTGTTTTGTTTTTTTAAAGCGAGTCGGAATAAATCTGTTTACACAATGATTTATAACTCCTTTAAAACGCTGCCACAGTTCCTCCACGGACTCACAATCGCAGGCAAGCTGGAACTGGCTAAATGAACATTCCAAAAAATCGATTACAGAAGTGTCATCCGCTTGAACATAATCTTTGATTGGAATAGGAACAAAGGGTCGCTTACGATTTCCTATACTATGCAATATGTCCATAGCAATCATCTTGTGATCTGATATTCCTTCTTCAACGGAGATTGTGTAATCACCCACTCTCTGGGATATAAACAACAAGTCCAACAGTGACCGGGACTATGGAGTTACTCTCGTTTCCTCGTTCACAATTTGCCTTAGATTGTGAGAAATCAATATTTCCTACAATATTTCAGCACTGGAAGTCTCCACGTGCCCAGGGGACAAAGTTTCCCAATCTATGTGAGGTAAATTAAAGTCACCGGTCAGTATTAATCTTGTAGTAATTTTCACATGAGCGCACAAGAACAAATTCAATTTATGAAAAAACTCTGGCTGAGTAACAGGTGGCCTGTACACTACACCAACAAGATACACATTGTTCGCAAAAGTAATTCTACACCACACTGTTTCGTTAAGATTGCAATGAACCAACACAGCCGAGACAGAGTTTTTAACTATAATAGCTACACCGCCACCACGAGAGTCTCTATCCCATCTGAACATTTGGTAACCAGGAGGAATAATGCAGTTATTAGGCACATCCTTGTTCAACCATGTCTCTGTTAATAACACAACGTGAGGACTTCGTGCTAATAAAAGATATTCTAAGTCTGAAGTTTTATTGGCGATACTGCGCGCGTTAAGTACTAGAAGGCGTAGCTATGCTCCTGTGGAAGTGCCTTGGGAATCAAGACGACTATCTAAAGCTGGAGATGACCGTGTACCACCTGAGGCGTCATTTTGGCGATATTCGTGACATAGGCACCGCTCATTTTGGCCATGGTCCCATACGTAAAACTGGTCGTTTACTTTCAGTTTGTCATGGACCAAGGTGACCCTTTTGCCATTGTTCCTGTCAACTGAAGCGCTTGCCCACAGCTTTTTACGCACTTCCACTATTTCTTTCGGATAATCGTTGCTGATCCTAATTTGGCTTCCTTTTAGCTTCCGGCAGTTCCTCAGCACCTGCTCTTTTTCCCTTGAGTCAAAAAATCCTAGAATTACAGGCCTAGGACTTCCTGGCTTCTTCTTGCCTAAGCGATGTATCCTTTCTACCGTCTGTACTTGAACTCCTAGCGTTTCCCGAAAGAGCGTGTCTACAACCGCCGCTTTCAAGGTCGACTCGGATTCCCCATTCTCCTCAAGAAGGCCTAATACTAAAAGGTTGTTCCGTCGGCTTCGGGTTTCAAACTCAATCAGCTTTTCAGCTTGTTGCCGAACAAGGTTCTCTAGACTGTCTATTCTCCTGTTCAAGTCCTTAATTACTTCAACATAATCAGTCAATTTATCAGTCTTTGTGTGCAGTTTTGCAATTTCTTCATTTATAGCGCCCAATTTACAGTCAGACGTCGCCTGATTCGCTACAATCATCTCCAACAGTTCAGTCGTCTTAGGCCCTGGGTTCTGCTCAACGTCACCCGACATAATCAATAACAAAATCATCGACCAACAATCACGCACTGTAGCACAACACCTGCGAGGGCACGGCAGGACTAATAAAAATCTATTATCGCTTCGGTAAGAGGCCGTGCTATGCCAAGGACCAACCTGCAAAAGCAGCAGCAGCGGCTTAGCCTTGTTGTCCGGTGGCCAGATGCCGTGCCCTCTCCAAGGAGTGGATCCCCGCCCCTGCCCGTTTCGATCTGGATGAGCATCGTACCGGCGTGCGGTCGTGTATCACTACTGCGTGGTGCGCGTTAAAGACCTCAGGCTGACGGTTGTACCGCGCTGGCTAAATTGCTCATCTACAGCTGAGACACCAAACGCCCACTGAGGCAGAATAACTTCCGACTGTATGAACATACACACAATGTTTTTTTTTAGAAGGAGTGGGATTATGTAGAGAAGCTAGTGGTTTTTTCAATGGGTACGAAGCTGTCCGAAGTAAGGTCAGAATGGAAAATGCACCACCAAGTTTCATCTGGTCCTGAACAGCCACAATGATGAACACATAATTCAGAGGAATAGTAATACGAAGGACTTACGCAGGCAGCCACACTTTTTGAGTTCGCAATGACATTTGAATATGATCACAAATATTCCTGCTTTGCTCAATGTCGTCTAGTTTACACACCATATTGGTGATCTTTAGCGCAGCAGGAATATTTTGTATCAGAATTAAACGTCATTGTTAATTGAACAAATGTGGCTGTCTGTGTAAGTCCTTCGTGTTTTTATTCTTTTTACTTGTGTGTTCATTATTTCATTTTTTTCTCATGATTCAATCCTTCGTGTTTTTGTTTCTTATTTGTCATTATTTTATTTTTTCCTTTTATGAGGATTAGTTAAAGGTATGATGCCCTCGTCATTTTCTACTCCGGGAAACAGTGGTGACCTCGTCGTGTTCAGGGAGCAGTAATGACCTTTTCATATTGTATTGCTTCCGGCGAACAACGGTGCTGTGCGTGTGTGTGTGCGACGTGTTAATCACAAGGGATGATTTGGGGACCGAACGGAAAAACAGGCTAGCGAGGAGCGACTGGGGGACTTCTAACATCGCAAGGTGCAAGGAAGGACTTCAACGACGAGGCTAGCAAGCAAGCCCTTGTCAAAACTGCTGTGCTCGACCGGAGTGTTGAATCAGGACTGTGACTCTGTGAGTAGGAATCAACGACTTTGGAACTTTCGTATAGTTTGCAGCTTAATTGTTGCCTTCCGTTTGTTTTATTTTAATAGGTGTTTGTGTGCTATTACATTTTTTTGTGTATTTTAATGGTCGTCCTTGTCATATTACAGTTTTGTTTCTTATCATTTTTTCTTGAACGGGGGAAGTACTTGTTTAGAGTTTTGACGCTTTCATGTATAAAACTTTTTTTGCAAACCATATTCCCGGTCTGCTCCCTCGACAACCAATCCGCCAAAGGGCTGTGACTTTCCGACGTCAAATGATATGTTACAATGTTTTCTAACTAGCGATCGCCTGCATTGCATCTTTGTAGCATGCATATTTGTCGAAATGACAAATTCCGAACCAGGCCAATAAAGATTGGTCAGTGGACTATCCTGTAGATATATCTACGTAAACACACGTTTGGCAGTGTGGGATAGCACTAAAATGTATATTTTGTGGATATTCATAGAAATGGCATATATGATCTCATGTCTGGACCTGGAAAGTATGGTACCTGCCCCATGGCAATAATTTTCATGTGATGCTAGAAGAAGCATCACATGAAAATGGCTTTATATGAGGTGGGTAACCTATCTGCCAGGCCCAAACACGGGATCATATAAAGCAGTCGATATATGCTATATTTGGAATTGGGCAGATATGACTATATCCATCCAGATGCAGCCTGATTATGCATATCTGGCCATATCTGCCCAATTCCTTATATACCCATATCTGTATTTTTTAAGATAAGTCCAGATGTGCCTTTTTGTATGGGGTTATTTAGTACACTGTTTCCGCTATGACTAGGATAAAAAAAATCTTTTATCATAAGGAATCTTGTCAAAATAATTTTAGTACCGTGTGAAACTGTGAAGCAACGCGATATTGTACACTCCTACACCGCGCTGGACTCTGCCATACTCGCTGCCTTCAACCAAGCTGCCGGTGCTATGGCGACTGCTCGCGCCCACGTTCTGCTGCTTCTTCATCGGCGGTCCTACTGTGCTGCTCTGCGAACCTTGAAACTGAAACGGACTCTGCCGGCGCAGGCGCAGTTCTGGGCATCGACAGCAGATAAGCGCGGTGTTTCTATCGCGGTGGTCATTTGGCAGCGGCGGCGGCAACTGGAGAACCTCGCTAATCTGACTACATCGACCTTTGCAGGTCGGTAGACATTCCTTTCTTTATTACTCTGACGTAACCCATGTTGCCGCAGCCGCCGCTGCCACTGCCACTACTGAATTGTTAGTGCCGTGTTTCCGTGCTTTGCAAAAATATACAGTATATGTTCGGCATGTCGGTCACCCATCATGAAGGAGGAGGAGGGGTCCCTAGAGTGTACGCAGTGTGCGGGAATCACTGAGAAATCTTACAAAGGAAACAAAAGCAGCCGCAAAAAAGACCTGGCGGTGTCCAATGTGTAGGAGCGGGTCCCCGCGTGCTAGCTGCAGTGAGGACAACCAAGCTGAGCTTTATATAGCGTCTGTTCTAGCGTTGATCAACCAGAAGCTGGAATGCTTGCTGCTCCTAAACGCAAGGGTAGAGAGCATAGAACATTCCATCCAGTACATGTCTAAGCAGTTCGACGACTTCAGAAAAAGATCAAACGTCATAAAACAGATATAAAAAAAACTTAAAAAAGGAGTGACAGAGTTGGAGGAGAGAGACGAAGCGAACAGAGTAACACAGGATCGGCTCCTGCAGGAGGTGAACGCACTGGAATTCAGGAGCAGACGACTGAATCTCGAAATCCACGGGGTCTCTGCGGAGCAGGGCGGGGACCTGATGGTCTTGTTAAACAAAGTTGCTAATAAGCTCGAGGTCTCCGAAAGAACAGAGAACGATATTGTTTCTGCTCACAGGCTGCTCGCGAGGCAGAGTAACGTCCCCAGAGTTATTGTTAATTTTACCAGGCTACGGGACCGAGACGCGTTGCTAAAGGAAAAAATACCCCAAAGAACAGTATGCCACGGAATGTTATACAAAAAAAACCTGACAAGGCACAACAGGGAGCTTCTTCAAAAAGCGAAAGATGAGACAAAAGAAAAAAGATATGCGTTCGCATGGTACACAGGCGGAAAGCTTATTGTGCGAAAAAGTGAAGGGGCATGAGCGATTCATATGAAAAACAAGGCGACATTGCCCATCTTTAGACAAGCTACAGGAAGGAAACCTACTTAAATGGCTGGACCCCTTGTGTCTCAGCCCCAAGTTGCTATCGCTTCGCTTGACTTTGCACGCTATATTGCATCGAAACAACCCGTTTCTTTATTTTTTTTTCACTTGAATGTTCAATCAGCCAAAGAAAAAGCTGACGATATAAATCTCTTGTTTGATCGTCTTGGTTTTTCTTTCTCGGTTATGTTTCCGGAAACCTGGTATACTGATGAGTCTTGCATTTTTACTTTGCCGGGATATCAGCATTACTCACTTTACCGTGATAAAAAAGAGGTGGTGGTGTTTCATATCTTGTACAAAATGACTACAAATGCGAACTTGAATCAGAATTTGCTCAAGTTACGGGTGATTTTGAGTTTTTGTTTTTGCGGTCGGGCACATATATATTTGCTGTTTTATCGTGCACCATCTGGAATCGTGGCGATTTTTTTTAACTTTCTTGGAGGCCTCCTAAACTTTGTAGTAGAAAACAAGTACATTCTTTTTCTTGGCGGAGATTTCAACATTAATATGCTTGAAAATACAACCTATAGACAAACACTCGATTCAGTCATTGCCCTTAATGGTTTTAAAATTATGGCAACCGGAGCAAATATAATTACATGCACTACGTCCACACTCATTTATTTTTTTTTGTTAGCAACCATGACGCGTCCTCCATCACCCCTAACGCTGTTAGTACCGATATCAATGATCATCTGGCAATATTTATGTTGATACACAAACCTCATAGACCTAAGAAACGTTCAGCGCAGCGTACTTTTCAAATTCAAAACATAACAAACACTACTCTAGAAAACTTTAAAGTGTCTTTAAGCGCAACTGACTGAAACCAAGTATATTTGCAAACAAACGCGAACCTCGCGTACGAAACCTTTCTACAGACATTTCAAAATATGTACGAGGAGAGTTTCCCATACAGGACGGTTAAGCAGCGTTAGGAAATTCGCAAGTCTTGGATGACAACGGAGCTTTTGAATAAAATCGATAAAAAAACAGTCTGTTTCAGCATTTCTTTAAAACAAAGAACCCAGATGATTTAAAGGCTTTTAAAACGCATCGAAATAAACTTGTTAATCTACTGAGATGTTCAAGTCCAGTTATTATATAAACCTCTTCAAAAGGATGATAATAAAGAAGCAGAAATACTCTGGAAAATAATTAATAGCGTAATTAATCCGAATACGAATGAACAAAATTTAGCTGAAGTAACCTGTGGAGTGGGTACTCTCTCTGGGAGTTCTATGTCGAATGCTTTTAATAATTACTTAGCATACGAGATGACGCTGCGGAGCTGGAAAGTGAGCTTGGTCCTTGAGGTTACATAAAACGCTATTTTACTGACACTTTCGTTTTATATCCGGCAGATGAAAGAGAGCTCTGTGCCGTGATCAGGAACTTAAGAAATTGCAAGGGTCGCGACGTTAACGGCTTTGACATCAAAGTGATCAAGTATGCTATTGAGATAATTGCCCTGTATTAACGTATATATTTAACGTGTCCCCTTCGACTGGTTGCTTTCCAAATGCTATGCAGGTTTCAAATGTGCTTATATTCAAAGGCGGCGTTAAGAACACATTTAAAAATTATAGACCGATTTCCTTCTTATCATACTTTTCTAAAGGTCTTGAAAAAATAATGCATCACAGGCTTTCTTGTTATCTAGAAAAACATCACATACTGTCCAATTTTCAACACGTTTTTAGGAAGAAGCGTTCAACTGAAACAGAGCTGTTAATGCAAAAGGCAGAAATACTATAATCTTTTGAGGATAAAGAGCTTATTCTAGGTGTGTATGTTGACTCTTCTACGGCATTTGATTTAATTAATCATAACATACTAATTAAAACGTTAGACCACTACGGCATCCGAGGAATTTGATTTAAACTTTTTAAATCATATTCGGAATATCGTAAGCAGTTTGTTAGCATAATAAATATAATTCAGCAACCGAAAGAATTGTGACTGGAACCCCCCAGGGGAGTGTACTTGGGCCGCTGTTGTTTATATTATTTATAAATGATATCGAACAATGCCCACCAAACGTCAGGTTCATTTCATATGAAGATGATACCACTCTTTTTATTAAAGGTCAAACAACTTCTGAGATCGAAAGTACGGCGGCAGTTCTTGAAATTCTATACTAATGGACGCAAGTTAATTGACTAAAATAAACACGGATAAAACTAAATGCGTACTGCTTACACCACGGACTCGTAAAATATCGTCGCCTTTAAATATCACAATAAATTTGCCTCCCTTAGAGATTGCAAAATCTGTTAAAAATCTTCGTGTCATTTTTACCGAATCACTCTCTTGGACTGAACATGTTGAGTATATCCACCGAAAAGTTTGCAAAGCCATTGGAATAATATCTAAAACTCGTTTTATGTTTCCCGTGCGAGTGAAGTTTATTTATTTATTTATTTATTTATTTATTTATTTACAATACCATCAAGGCCGTGAGGCGTTAGAGAGGGGAGTGGGGATTACAATACTGCTGAATCACTTCGCGAAATGCGGCGGAGTTCTTGATGGCTGCGATGTCACCGGGAAGGCCATTCCAGTCCACAATTGCGTCGGGTAGAAGGGCATTTTGATGTGCTGTGGAAAAACAACGCGGCCGGGCTATTTTTTTGGATGATCTAGTCTAGAAGGCGAATAGGCTGACGGAGTGAGAAGAGTCTGATGTAGTAGGGGCGAATAATAAACTTTATGCAATAGGCACAGACAAAATATTTTCCGTCGGGTAGAATGTAAGGGAAGAGAATTCGGTCAGATTTTATTCGAGTGACACTAGAAAAACGTGAGCAGTCAGATTGAATGAACCGGGCAGCACGGATTTGGACAGCTTCAATACTGTCTGTTAGTGAAGAAAGATGAGGGTGCCAAATGACGGATGCATACTGTAATTTCGATCGTACTACGGAAATGTAAAGGAGTCGCTTTAGATTACTTGGGACAGATCTGAAGTTGCGACGGAGGTAACCTAGGCTTCGGCTAGCAGCAGGAACCACTGAATTAATATGACTGTTCTAAGAGAGGTTTTTAGTTAGAAGAACACCGATATACTTGAATGTGTCAGTTTGTTGTAGAGGAACAGCATTAAGAGTAAGAGGAGAGGAAGTTTTGAAGGTGGAACGAGAGAAGCGCTTGTGTTTACATTTGTAACGTTGAGGGACATTTGCGAATTACTACACCATTCATTAATAGAGTCAAGGTCACTTTGTAGCGCTGCAGAATCAGAGGGAGATGTAATTTTACGATAAACGGTGCAGTCATCTGCAAATAAACACATTGGTGAAGATAGCTGTAGCGGAAGGTCGTTGATGTAAATAAGGGAGAGTAGTGGACCAAGGACTTTTCTTGGGGCACACCGGATGTAACAGGGGCTAAGGCAGATGATGAGTCGTAAGCATAAACAACTGGTTTCGTTGCGAGAGAAATATTTTATCCATGAGAGTACGTTAGTGTCAAGGTTTAACGATGAAAGTTTTAGTAGCAGCTGGCTATGCGGTACTTTTTCAAAACTTTAGCAAAGTCAAGAAAGATAGCATCGGTTGGAAAACCGGAGTCGAGGTTAGAAAAAGGGTCATTGCTTAAGCAAAGAAGCTGTGTTTCACAGCAAAAGTTTCTACGGAAGCCGTGCTGCGCCTTGTAAAAAAAAAGGAAATGGAATCGAGGTGAATGGATCGGTTCTTATGGATTAGGTCCTCCAGTATTTTTGAAGGTACAGAAGTAAGACAGATAGGCCTAGAGTTTAAGGGAGATGATTTATTACCGCTCTTGTGGACCGAAATAACCTTTCCGATCCTCCAATCGTCAGGAACTGTCGCTGTATTCGAGGACTGCTGAAAAATGTTGGTTAAAAAAAGACTTGACGAACACACTGTGCGCTGTAGTATTTTAGAGTTAATGTGGTCGACGCCACACGATGAAGACACTTTCATAGATTTTATAATTTTAACGATATCGTCAAAATCAACATATATTGGATCCATACAATTGAGGTTGTTAGCAATGGTTGGTGACAATGCTAAAGGACTCGGGATGGTGAACTGAGCAGAGAACATGTCATTTAAAACTGAGGCACACTGACTCGCCTCTATTTTGTTTTTAAATTCATCTTCCAGGTTAAGTGACGAGCGTGGAGTATGGTTAACAACTTGCCAGAATTGGCGAGGGTTATTGAGTAGCAGGGATGGGAGAGTTTCCTGGTCGAAGATACGTTTCTGTTCCGCAAGCATGCGTTTGTACTCATTTGCGCATTCGTTATGCCTGTCCCAAGATTCAGTGGTGTTATTATTTATGGCTGTCCGAAAATGGCGCTTCTTATTGTTGAGTATTTTCTGGGAGCGCGAGTACCAGGAGTTAGAAGATCGGGAACTTATGGTGGTGCTTGGGACATGTATTTCAACAAGTTCTAATAATTTGTTCTTAAATTTACACCAGTTTTCGTTCACATCCCTACTATCACATCTATCCACGAATACTGAGAAGTAATTTGACAGGTCCATGTTAAACTGCTCATAATTTATTTGTTACATAGCCTTATCGTTTTAACAAGTCTTATACGTTCAGTGCATCAAATGCGAGGTCACTTATGCCTTCGGAATTCAGGACAGCGACAAGATACACTCAGGTTGATTCGTTAATATCAAGTCTAATATATTTGAGCACATGTCGTTTACACGCGTTGGAAAAGAAACCATCTGGGACAGATTGAATCTAAACAAAGTTTAACAAACTCACGGCAGTCACTGGTTACCATGAACACAATCTTGAACAGGCGAATTCCATTTAATATCAGGGAATTAAAATAGCCAATAAAATAACAGGATGGTCAGAAAGTTGCACACTTAAAGCGGACAGCTCGTCATGCAAAGGAGGCAAAAAAAGCAGATGACGCATCGGGTGGCCTGTAACAGGCACCAAGCAAGATTTATTTAAACCCGCATTTCATTGAGACCCATATTGCTTCGATTGTGCTGGAGATAGGAGAAGGGAACTTTGGATACTTTCATGCACGCGTATTAAAACACCACCCCACGACGGCTGCATCGATCTCGCCTATAAATTATAAACTCAGGGTGATTCGGCAATATTTCATTGCTGTCTATACCGGGGATGAAGCCAAGTCTCGGAGATTAGTACAATTTTATCATCGCAAGATGAAATAAGAGAACAAAGTTCCTCTCGTTTGGCAGTAGGCTACGCGCATTTAATTATAAAACACTAATTCGGGGGCTAAACAGAGGCACAAATTGGGGATGTAACAGCGGCAACGACACCAATGGGGGAGCTAATAGCGGCAACATTTCTGCTCCCACTCCCAGCCGGTTCTATAGGGGAGTTTCAATTACGGAATCTGAAAGCGCGTAGTAGCTGAAGGTCTTAGTGCCCATGTGGAATTTGTCAAACCGAAGTTTAAATGGGTGACCCTGCGGTTTTGCGAACGAGTAAAGTTTCTTTCGTGCGACTCGGATATTCGCAGAGAAATCCTCTTCGAATATTCGTTGCTCTTGTATTACTTTCTGATCTACACATATTACGTGTACTGTCACCTGGTTTGGGGAACCACAACGAAACAAAACGTAACAACATTGCTACTAACACAGAAGAAAGCATTTCGCATAATTGAAAATACTTCTTTTTTCATGCTTCTGGGGAGCTTTTTCGTAAAACTAAAGCTGCGACGATTAACCATTTGTACAACTATTGTTTGATGGGAGTCTACAATACGGCAGTAAAATAAAATAACAACTTTTTTTTTATTTCTGTACTGTCGGGCTTGGAGAGAACAACCCAGACGTATGAAACTGAACATAGCAAGTGCTGTTGTGTTACTACTTCCCTCAAGAACTATGGACTAACTTATTTAAAACATACACTACCGTCGCTTTTAAATGAGCTGGAAGGTGAAAATATTGACATTACTAAAAAATCAAAGGGTATGCTACGCGACATGCTATTGGAAAACAGTGGTAACGACGTTTTTTGTAGATAATCGATAGAATAAGGTGTAGTAACTTGTTTTTTGCTTGTCCTGTTTGAAATGTCTCTGCTGCATTGCTACACGGGGTAGGGCCTCGTCAACCTGCAAGCCATGCAGCTTTTTCCCTTATCTCCCTCTTTTGTTTATAAAGAAAAATTAAATTATTATATTACATTATTATTAAAATATCAGTTGACTTGTAATTACAGCTGAAGGTTTCTATTAGGCATGCATTTCTTGGACTATTTGCAGTGAATCTTAAGCGCGGAAGAGCTGTTCAACAGCATTACCAATATCAGTGTACCTGCTGATAGTTATTAGGGAGTTTTAAAATAACGCACGCAATTTTAGTGCACGCTAGCGCTACGTTTACCGCTTGCGTTAGCGCACGCTACGCGAGAGTTTTGGAATAGCGTTCCACCGCCGCGAGGCAAATGCCTAATCATCTCGCACTTGCAACGCCACCAAGATACAGTCACAATTTTTATTTCACACACAATATGCTGCAACTTGAGAAAAACAAGTTTTTTGGTCCAGTGTAATCTTTGTTTTTGTTTAAAGCAAGACCGGCTTGCGGTTTAAACATGAGAATCCGACGCGAGCAGTCATTTGGTTGTGTCCGCTTGCCTCGCCACGGCTAGAGGTGTCCCGTGTACTGACCTTCGCACAACGTACCTCCGCCGAGGAATCTTCGGCCGCAGGAAGCGTCAAGTTGTCGGTGATCGTTGCCCACCATACTGGGTTTTCCGAACCTAGTGCAATGCCGTCCCGTATTGAAAATCACAGTCGCGAGGATGCCGCCGACGTCTCCTTTACGACACCACCAAAGCGGCCGCAGCTATGGTCCTGGGAGCCGCCATTTTTAACTGTGCTCGTCTAGGCTTTAGTGAAATCCTCATCAGGAAACCTCCACGGAGGAGCCCAAAGACTCTTTGCATACGCACGCAATGTCCGAAAAATAACTTATGCTAAAATAGCACGCGCAAAGCTCAAAACCTGGTTAGCGTTCGGTGCATGCTCAGTGGCGCCGACGCTATTCTTTGGTCACGCATAGGTTTACCGCGTGCGCTATTTTAAACTCCCTATTAAGTGCACCCCAGAATTGACTGCGACGGCAAAAATGTACAAAATTTGTCGAGAGACTGTGATAAAACCAATATTAAACAAACTCACCTTTGTGAGATAGATTGAAATCATAAAAAGCTGCCTGAGGAGATTTCAATTAAACTGAATGAAATAATAATTAAAACCTAATTAAATATTAAGGTGAGCTAGCTGGTCAAGAATATTAAAAAAAATAGGACAAAGGCATATAAGATGTAAACGATGGATATATTTCAGACCTCACACTTTAAATCACGATCATATTTTATTGAATTGCAATGACGACGAAGGCTATAGACAAAGGCTATAACGCTATCTATCATAAGAAAAGTTTAAATCATGCCCCAATTCCTTTGGTGCAGATTTATGGTTTCCATCCACCTTTTATTCTCGAGTTTTCTCTCCCGCATAAGCCACCTGCATCGTGAAAATCATAAAATTACGGCTTTTCTAGAGGTGAATATTTAAGTCTCTATAGACATATTGAAGATTTTGACTGGGATAGTGTTCTTTCTATGTCTAATGTTGATGATGCTACCGAGACGCTTACGTCAGTTGTTAAAGGTGCTATTGACAGATGTGTTCCTAAATGCTGCAATAAGCCGTCAATATTTCCTACTTGGTTTCCGAAAGAGTTACGAGTCAGCCCACGGAAAAAAAAATCATTTTCACCGACTTTTCAAGAAGTCCGGTTCTTTTCTTTGGTATGACTATTTCAGCATATTCCGGTCCCTACTAAAAAAACTGTTTCATCGTGATAAGCGTCTACACCAGGATAGGATAGAAAATAGCTTGAATCGTCGACCAAAAGCTTTTTCGAAATTTGTGAAACTGCACACGCGCGAGACCGGTCGTAGCATCTGTTTGCGTGTTGGGACAGTTAATGCTCCTAGTTATCAGTCTTCACCTACTGATGTTGAAAATATTTTCGCTGATTATTTTAGCAAATGTTTTACTGTCGGCCAGCAATCTTTTCAACGTGGCGACGAACTGAGATACTGTCATGACTATTTATGTTCCGTGCGTGTCGATTCCGATGAAATTGCTGAAGCGATTAGAAAGCTGAAACCTAAGTTCTCGATTGGTGCCGATGACATACCCAGTTTTATTATGAAAGGTTGCAGCGAACTGTTCATTCCGATTCTGAAACATATATTCAATCTTTCGCTCGGTTCTACTACCTTTCCGTCACTTTGGACGAAATCGGTTATTGTTTCGATTCTAAAGAGCGGTGATGCATTTCTTGTATCAAATTTTTGCCCAATTTCCATGCTTTGTGGTTTTTCAAAGGTTTTTGAGCTTGTCATTCGTAAGCGAATGCTCTTCTATTTCCGCCAGAAAATAACCCCTTTACAGAAGGTTTCATGAGTGGTCGGTCTGTCGAGACTAATTTGTGTTCGCTTTTAGAATTTTCTGCGCCTATTGTTATTAATAGAGGACAAGTTGATTCAATATACTTCGATATGACTAAAGCGTTTGACAAAGTCAGTCATCCGTTACTATTGTGCAAGCTGTTTTCATAAGGAGTGTGTCATGATCTGTGTGAATGGTTTGTCAGCTATCTTTTGTTGCGCTCTAACACTGCTCGCGTTGATGGCAGTTTCTCCGAACGTTTTTTTACAACTTCCGGTGTTCCTCAGGGATCGGACCTGGGCCCTTTGTTGTTTCTGATTTTCATAAATGATATTGTGTCTTGCGTAGATACGTCTGAGCTATTAATTTTGCTGATGACATTAAGTTGTTGAAAAGCATTTATACACTTCAAGATTGAGATATCTTACAAAATGACCTGTCAAACATTCTTCAATGGTGTAAAAAATCAATTGTTGCTTAACCCCACAAAAACAAATGTGCTTTCCTTGCGCCGACGGCATGCTGTTGTTGACTTTACTTTACTTTACCTCTCGTAAAGGATCTTGGCGTGTGTGTTGACTGTGCTTTAACTTTCAAAAATGTGTCTCTACACGTCGGAAATGCTTATAAAGTACTAGGAATAATATCTCGCTTGACGCATAATTTTAAACAAACCCTTTCATTGGTCCAGCTTTTTAATTTCATAGTTAGGTCACGACTCGAGTTTGCTTCTGCCATATGGAACTCGATATCTGAGACACAGGCTTTAACGATCGAAAATGTTCAGAGAAAGGTTATCTGAATTGTTTACGATAGATACTTTGAGAGGCGCTTTTATTATAATTATGAACATATACTTAAGATGTTTTCACTTTCACTTCTGTCTACCAGGAGATCTGTTCGAGACTCTGTTTTTCTGCACATGGTTGCTAATGGTGCATTTGATTCTCCGCAACTCCTTGAAAGGGTGAACTTTCATGTTCCTTCACTTCTAACAAGACATTTTGTTTGCTTCTATGTTCACTCACTGTGCAATGCCTCACCTCTTTCTCGGATTCAGTCATTATATAACGCCATCGCTGCACCCCACCTTGATATATCTGCCGCTGTTACAATATACTGTCGCAATTCGGATAATCTTACATTTGTCTCTTAATTTTAAGTGTTTTTAGGATTTTTGTTTGTTTGCTGGTTTTAATATTTGTGTTGGTGCACCAAGGAGAAGACCGATTTGGTGTTTTTTGGGCACCCAAAATAAAGATGATTAATATTATTATTATAATTATTATTATTATTATAACATTAATGTACCGTTTTGTTAGGACACATGACTGCTCGGCCTGTAGAGTGTTTTTTAAGGTAGAAGGATGCATGCTAATGTATTCAAAATATGGTTCAAGTTTTCAAATACAGTGCTCAAACATTGGTTTAGCGTATAGGTTGATTTAGGTTCCATAGTCTTATCATGGTAATGTAGTATCTAAGACGGGAATGAAAGATATGAAAATTTATGTTAGAACTTTGGGGTATTTTTTTATATTAGTATTGACTATATATGAACTATGTACAAATACGCAGGTATATTCTTTTCTTATCGTACAGAATGCTTTATATAAGCAGTATACAGCGGTATGCCCTAAACAAAAGATCATGTTGTAGTTGTTCAAACAAAATTATGCGTAAAAGTATACTTCAAATTTTGGGCGTCCGTGTTTAGGTATGAGGACATGCCTTGCGGCCATCCAGACTGAAAGTTGTTGCTCACATTTTTACTTTCCTTTACACAGGAAGTGCCTACACAATATGTTATTTTCCGTTTACTTCAGAGGGAAACCCGGAAACAATCAGGATGTGTTGACCAAACCAGACTAGTCTTGGTTTCTTTTTTTGCTGTTTCAAATTTATACTTGCGTTAAAAATATGAGCTAACGATTTCAGTTTCTCTTTTTTTATAATATGCAGAAAATGACAATACCGCTTCCTGTTAAAAAAATGTAACTAGTACTAACATCAGTGCTGGCGGAGAGAAAGAAACAATAGCGCTCTTTTTAGTATCACACAGCCTCTTTTGTGAAGGATGTTCGAAAGCAAATATCCGGACGTCCATAGCTGCTTATTCGTAAGTAGACAAAGGCCTCTTAAACAATTTGCGAAGCGTGAAAAACTGATAAGCACGTCTTTGATTTGCTGGCGCTTTGTTGTACCACACTTTGTCGTGAATAGTTAGCTTCAAATGACCACATTGTACAGTATGCGACCATTGTCTAGAAATAAAACTTTCCCGCGAGGTAATTGTATGCGGCTTTTAGTTTATAGCGAGTCTAGACGAGAAGCGTGTAGATTTTATTTTATTATTCGTTTCTTGTATACATTAAGCAAGAAATAGTCATAGACAGGTATTTTTAAAAGTCAACACCTTGCAAATAAATAAATGGAGAAATAAAAAAATATATATTATGGCTGAGCGCTCGAGATTCCTACATGCATTCTCAGTTATTCAGATCTAAAATGTTCCTGTGAATTAACGGCATCATTACTGAGAGTGATACATACATACAAGCAGCGCTTCTATCATTAACTTCTTTCCTCTTTCTGTATAGCATTCTCACTGTTTCAAGATGAACCCATAACAACTAGCTCAGTTGTCCTGTTTATTAATAAAGACAGACGTTTGCTTGCGGTTGAACTTTAGTCCTTGATTACTTGCATATTTTTTGGTCAGCCGTTTGAACAGTTTTAAATATGGGAATACAAAATTAGCAAAGAAATAGTGATCAGTAACATATATTATCTTAATTCATCTTCAAAGATATCTCTCCCTTTTAATGTCAACCTTCGAAATTATAAAAAACGATGGCTACGGGCGCTCATGGGAAAAATATTATGAACGAGATGGCAACATGATATAAATATTTTTATTTCCGAGAAATTCTTTCAAAAAAAGAGTTTAATAAACTGTATTTCAAGAGAGATGACAAAAATCTGTGGAAAGAGGAGTAATAAAATATAATCAATGCCTTAATGTTATCTTCATACTCTGAGTACAACCAACCCGGACTTACCTTCCTTGATTTATCAGAGACTTCAAAGACTTAGAGCTTTGACTGGACGCAGATTCACTTTTGGGCCGTGATAATAAGTGATTTCACTCTTTCGTCCAAATTGTATGAGCCTTAACAAAGCCCACTATTTCCTGCGCTTTGAAAAAAAAAAGTATCGGACAATTATCAATAATGTAGTGCCAGAAAGTTAATTCTAGAGTGCAAAATTAAGGCTCATGTGGGATGTTAGACACCAAAAAACTTCAAGCACCATCAAGACATCTATGGAGTGCATGTAATTGCAGTGACTGATTAAACGAGGTAAATGTACTTGCTCCGATGTGCTTGAACACATTATGCTGGTGTCTGAACTCTAATGGAAATAACGGCTGCTCTCAACATTACCATTCTGTCTACTCTTTTGATTCGTCTTTCTAACGTACATCGTGTCTTGAAATACCTTCTTCCGTAGAGTTAAGTGCGCCATCTGCTGCTTCTAGACAGTTATGTGTCTGCGAAAAACTCCTACTAATTATCCAACATTATAAACACACCTCTAGAGCGGATCTTGCACAAATCTTTGTAGTAATTCCTGAAAGAATAATCCTCGCATGCATTAGTAAATATTACGAATCATTTAAACAAATTCTCAATTCTTGGGACGTATGCTTAGGCCTAAATTTAGACGAAACTACATTTTCGCCATAATGTTTTTTTTTGCTATAGCGCAACGGATGTGTCCCCATGTGCACCACGCATTAAGGTGCTCAGATTCACTTCAGCGGTTTGAATCATCATCTCTCATTCTTGGTGTTCGTCTTGCGATTTCCTTCTTACAGTGATCCGTTTTTCTTGTAAAAAACTTGATTTTGTACTTTTAGATCTGCTTCGCAATACTATAATAATTTACTCGGAAGAAATAAGTAATGTGTACAATCAAGGGGGCATAAAAATGCATAACGCTAAGGGCAAAGTTGATAATCTCAGGTCCTAAATATAGTTTGTGTCGCACAGGTGTGCCCCATTATTATAATTGCTATCATCAAAACCGCTTTCAGAATTACAAACGTTTATTAAAACGGTGTTCACTTCTTTCATTACAAGAGAAGACATATATATAGATCTGTTTTATCAGGTGTGGAAGGTGTGGAGGCAACATATACTTGATCACAGAAAATGAGCTTTTTAGAGGCGTTTTAAGGACAGTGTATTTACTCGCCAAAGCACGTGAACACGAATGATAGGATATTAGAGGGGCTAGTGTTCTGATATTTGAAAAACAAAGCAAAAGGCGGTAAAACAAGACATGTAAAAACTGCTGCATGGCATTGTTATGGGTGAAGGTGAAGTAGCATGTTATCTCAGTGACAACTAGCAAGTGCTGCCATCTATACAGGGCAAGATATATCATATTACACGAGGCAGCAAGGCCAAGTTGCAAAACGAAACTGCATGGGAAAAAATGTATGAGAGGGTTAAGAGTACATGTTCCCTCAATGTGGTTATTGTGCGTTAGGCACGAAATAAAAATAGAGTGATTAGAAGGCGAATTGCCAAAGTTAAAACAGTAATATAATAAACAAATGTGAAAAATCCTATTTAAAATGTGCCTTAATTTTGCACCTAATTTAGTAATTTAGTAAAATAATAACTATAATAGTAAATTAATAAAATATCATCGCATCAAAATACAACAAGAACATAATTTAAGAATGTTCGATGAAAACCAAATTGTGGCATATTTTAACCTCGTGTTAATTAGTGCGCATATAGCGTCCGAAAAATGCAACAATAGATATGGCGCATGTCGAAAATAGAGGAGTTTGTAATTATTTTATTTCTAAAGTGATACTGGAACATATTACTTGCGCACTATGTAGACAACTCGCTCATGTAGTGAAGCCTAAAATAATTTTATTAAAGGGAAGCGGACTATTTATTTATTCTTTTCACTCACCCAGACCGCCTGGCGGCATTACAGTGGGGGATAAATACGACAATAATATGCGCAACAAAAGTAGAGCAAACTTGAGCAGCTCAGATAAAGCATATGCATACGCCTAAGAGATTCACAAACAAATGACACTCAAAATGAAACTAAACGTTTGAGGTGGCAGTAAAAGCCACGTTGACTAATATGTATATTGCATCTGAAGAGCGCTGGTCCCATTCGCCCATAAGTTTAATAAAATATAGGATTCAAACTGGTTTGTTTAGCATTTGTATTTGTGTACCTTCCGTTCATGATTGACTCGATGTTACATATAATGCGGCAATCACACTTTGTTTTTGTTCTATATGCCAACTCTACAGTAATGTATGTGTAAAATAAGTTTAATCGTCATCTTTGTCTTCTTACTTCAAGAGATTCACAACCTAAGGATTGCTTCACAATTCTCATTCTTAGCTCTGTACTGTAATTTCCAAGGACACATGTAGCTGCTATCCTGAGCCATGTTTTAAACTCTCGAGTTCCTAACTATCGATAGCTGTCTGCGGGTCCCAAACAGTAGAAGCGAACTCAAGAAAGAACCTAGTGTAACTGCTATACAGCAAATTCCCCGCACTTTCTGGCAAAACTCTGTTACTACGACGTAAAAAGTTTTGTCTGTTATAAAATTTACATGCCTGAGCCAGTATAAAGAGGATGTTAGGTATACTTTTATATACTTTAATTCAAATACTGTTCCTAGTGGGGTACTGTCTACTCCTTACTTTCGATGCACTTCACGCAGGTCTCGCATTTCGTAGTTATAATGCAGGAAACTACCACAACCTATAAGGAAGTTTAAGAAAAGTGACACGTCGCAAAATAAAACATTTAAGAGATTAGATGCGTCATTGTATTATACAGACATCATGAAATACAAAACTATAATTTTCTGCACTGTGTGCTTCGATGTCAGGCCCCACCATGCGAAACTAAAAGGAACTTTTATCTTAATAAAGGGTTTTATATAATATCCGCATCAAACATCGCAGAAACTTTTTTTCAACAATCCGCTCCTCTCGTATTTATTCGAGGATTCTTTGCGCTCATGTTTCTCCCTCTACGCTACCTTAAATTGCACTTCTCCTTTTGATGTAGGGTCTTGGACGTGTCGTAGGGTCAGAGAGCATGCTTGGAGTAATTCTAAGGTAGGGCAGAACGTATCAAAGGAAACGGGCGCGAAACATTTACCCTGATTCATCAACCCACGGGAGCACTGAACGCGCTGCCGCGTGTCATTGTACGACCGACGGACCCCGAGCGCGAGGTCGTTACTGGGCTAACGGAAACAATAAAGGCCCGTTCCAATGGCTTTGCCACCATGGAGAGAGGAAGGGCGCCTATGCGCTCCAACGAAAGAATGGGATTATCGTGACCATATAACGCCGTCCTTGTTCTAAAGCAGAATATGCCATTAACGGGGATGTCGCTTGGCCATCTACACTAGCCAGTAAAATTTAATAAAACTTGATGTGTAATTTTTCCCCTGGGTTACTTGCAGATCTTATGTAGAGCAGGAGGAAGTCGGACAAGTATCACTTGGTCGCTTAATTATTCATATGACCATGCTTGGTTGAGCAGCACTAGATATGCTGGCGGAGCCATTTCCCTAGCTGCCACTGTTTTGTTCCCGAGCATGCACCGCACCCACGCGAGAAGAAAGATTTCTCAGTAAATAAAACAGACTTTGCAAAGAGCCTATAACACACGTAGCTTAAAGTTGTCACTTTGTTTTATAAACTGCTTTATTTTGCTTTAACGTTTATAAACGTTTGAACTATTTTAGTGGTTTCTCCTATCTGTTGGTGCCGCAATTAAAACTGGAAGAAGGCTTCAAGTGGAGTGCTTTGATTTAGGAATTGTTCTGTCATGCTTTTCAATGTATATCAGCCTGCTGTGTAAGACTGAACAATTCCTTGATTGGTTGCTTGAATAATTAAAATGTATACTTTTCCCGATGTTTGCCCTTGAATATTTCTTTGAGAGACAGTTAAAACATCGTGAACACGGAATATTGACACAGAACAAAAAAAAATCACACTACAATTTAAACGGCTTTCTTAGTCGAAATAGCCGACATAACAAGTCCATAAAACTGCGTTTTGTTAGCTGAGATTATGTGTGTTTTTTTTGTTTTTTTTTTAGAATGTACTTGAACTACTGCCGACAATTTTTCCACCTGTAATGCGTCCTCTCTGAAGAAAAATGGAGACCGATACCTGATATTCATTAGCCAAAGCGCGAGCCCCTCGTGAACATTCCATTTGTATGAGCAATTTTTTGTGCCAAATAAACACATATGAATCATACAATATTTATTGGAAGCTATAAGAACCATAGAAGAACTATATAAAATATGTAAAAACATATAAAACCATATAAGAAACTTAGAAGAAACTTCTCAACATTCTTATATACAGGGTGTCAAAAAAACATGTACACGGTTTTTTTATTGCAAAAATAAACTAGGCATCGCCGAACACTCATTCTCCGCCCAAAGGTAGCGCTAGAGGTCAGAAACAGACACCAAAGTTTCAGCCCGATCCGATACCTTATTCAAAAATTATAAGTGATTTTCTGTAAATTACAATGTGAAAATGGCGGTCGACGGAGTTTTCGAATACATGGAGCTCTATGGTGCCAGAAACTGAAAACGGGCAAAAATGGGCTCCATTTTCCCATTGAAATTTTCAGAAAATCACTTAAAACATTTGATTAAGGCATCGAATCGGGCTGAAACTTTGGCATCTGGTTGTGACCTATAGCACTACCTTTCGGCGGAGAATCAGCGTTTGGCAATGTCTAGTTTATTTGTGCGGATAAAAAACCCTGTAAATTTTTTGTGACACCCTGTAGATATTATATATATTACGTGTTCTTGTACATATTATATGCTCTTATAAATCTTATATAGTTCTTATATAAGCGCTACATTGTTCTTATATGTTCTTCTAAATCTTGTATGATACATATGCGTTCAATGTACACAGAAAGTTCTCATACAAATGAGAATTTTCGATAGTGGCATAGTTCTAAATCGGTATTGTGACCCCCCGACTGTGAAAATAATTGTCGAGTAAAAGTTTAGAAGTTTCGTAACTCAAGGTTCTGCTAATAAAAATGTCAAATAAATTAGCGACATCTTCAATATATTATCATTCGCTTTCGAAAATAATCGTATTTGCAAACAAATGGTAATTAACTATAGTTCATCACCATATATTTTTGCAGTTACCGGGCAATCAATTTGAGACCGAAACTATCCGAAGGTATGTTCTAATCATTGAATCACATAGAAATAAACAAACAACTTTGGAAGGTAAATCATTCCCTTGCGCTATATTGAGGTAGAGTTCAAACTCTTGGGTATAGGCAGATAAAGTGTTCGGCGCGAATTATACGGCTTCTTTTTTTTTTGCTGATAATTGGCATCCGCAGATGTAAGAGAAAGGAAATACACACTATAGAGATGGGAAATAATGAGAAATAGAATAGGGGAATCCTAGGTTTTTAAATAGGAATGGCATTCATATTTTATTTCGGCCAACATTTATGTCAATAAGAGACCATTTTAGTAGATAGGATGCATGCTCCTTAGAAAATCTTTAGAATCGGGATTGTTGAGTTGAAAGCAATAAAAATGTGAAGTTCTCAATTATGTTTATATAGTGACCGAGCCAAAACATTTTTTAAACATGTGTTTCTGAAGTTCTAAGAGACAATCGAACTTGTGCTAAATTATTCGCTCTCTAAGCCTTTGGTGCCGTCCTCCGATTTGTGATCAGTGTTGTCTTCTCTAAATATTTGTTGCCTCGTTCCCCCTATGCATGGGCTTGAGGCGAGACAAGTGAAAGATCTGCCTGCCTGACACGGAAACAGCGCACCCTCAAAACAAGCACTCTAAAGTTTTCATGCACACAAAAGAAAGAGCCACTTACACAGCGCTGACCCGAACCTCCGTTTTAACAAGTTTCATCTGCCTGCCGTTCTTCTCTTGTGAGTGTAGACAAACGCCGGCATCTCTGACAGGAACTCCATTGGTTTTCGCTATGTGCACATGTTTCATTATGCGTGACCATGGTAGTGAGGCATAACTTTCTAGAGGGCACAAGAGCGGCGGTGATGCTGTAACAATTGCCGACAAATGTTGAGGTTCGTCATAATAATGAAATCTGCTGAATTTGACAGGTGATGACTCGGCCGTCCAATTGAGCGGACTGTTCGAGTGAAGTGAAGAACAATCTGCCCAACCGAGTTGTGATCGATGAACGCACAAGACTCCCGATATGCCAATGTAGGAAGCAGCCAACCAAACGTTTGTACGGCACTCCCCTTCTCAGGTCGTCGTTAAGTTTCACAAGAAGCAATGGCTACTACATCCCGCCACGGTAGTTTAAAGGGGTATTTCCGCGATTTCTTCATGGTCCCCGATATTCTTGAAAGTTTGCGAAACTAATTGCCAAACAACATCGCTAAAATAGTGTCCCAAATATTAGGTTAAAATATTTTTTTACGAAGTTTTTTAATTTACAAATTTGGTCCTCACCGTGTTTTTCAAACTGAAAGCCTCCACTGGCAACAACGAAAATGTGTCGTCAGTGGAAGTGCAGGGGTTCACTCTTTGGACTGTAGAAGTTGTTCCCAACTGATTTGAAGCAGTTTCGTGGTGTCAAATGAATGCTTTGGAAGCTCGCTCCAGGATCCGTGCTCCAGCACGAAACAAATGATTGACATATTCTATTTTTAAGAATGCTCGCTCGACTGGCAAGCCTGCCCGCCACTGGCGTCACGACACTGAAAAGTGCGGGTATACTTGAATGTTGGTTCTTGCATCATTTTCATTGGTCGATTTTGCAATAACTAGTATGAATATCGCGATGCTAAATAGCATACCGGAAAGGGTAAAGGCCGGGGAGTCAGAAAATATAGTTAGTTGAGGTAGCTCAAAAATCGCCGGAGTACCCCTATTATGTCAGCTCCTTAGCGTTAGAGCAGGGTAAGATTTTTATTGGCAGCAAACATAACACAATTTGTCCGCTCCAGTTAGAAGAGTGCACTGGTTGTATGGTAGACTATTGGCATCGTTTAATATTCTGCACCTCAAATGAGATGTGAATGCGATTTTCAAATTTCTTACCATAAAATCTAAAGACGCAGAAAGTATAAAATTCATATTTTCTTTTATCGAAGACACAAAACTAAGTGGGGTTTAAAAGTTCATTTATGCGCTAATTGCTTCATCTGTCTTTCTCAAATCACATGAAGTATGTTTAATACATATTGAAGCCACTCATTTTTCATGGAGACTGAGCAGGGTGGCGATATTCACCTTCGCTCTTTCGTGTGCCTGTGCGTTTTTTGTGCAGTGTTTTTAGACTGGGTATGGGAACCAAGAAATGTGAACCTGATCATTCCGCGCATAAAAAAAAACTTTTTAGGTGGAACTTTCACGTAATCATTTAACTCCGTTTTAAACAATATATAAGATCGTTCATTTTTGTGGCACAGTTATATGCACACACTTTGTAAAGAAACCAAGCCAGCTAAATGAATGATGTGAGTAAGACGTGGCTCGCTTTCTATACTTTTTTTATTTCAAGAATAAAAATATTATATGTATGTCCAGCTTGAAATTAAGGTTTTTATTTTATTAATATCTCAGTTCGGCAAAGCTCCTTCTCACAGGATGCATTCAACATCAGATATGAACGTAAAATTGTAGGCTTAAAAGAAATACCTTTGACTTAAGATTTGTAGTTTTGCATCAATTTTAACACAACCCGGTACAGATGAAGTAACAAATTTGGTACTACAGGTGCACAGCATGCGACTTACTCATTGGTTTCTCATAGCAGGATGTTTTCACTTACTGTTATTATCAAACATCGAACAATTTGTAACAATAGCTAAATGTATTTGGGAGCTCCCACTCTTCTGAGGGCGTCTTGCGACTCCAAATACGAATTAGAACTAAATTTTCTTATCATACAACTATTAGTTCAAAAAATATTCACAAACTCACTTTAAGAATCGTTTTAAAGTTGTTATTTGATTAATTTTAAGTAGTAAAATCCAGAAATCATATTCGATTGCAGAACAAATCACCCTTAATTGCCTAAAAGTTGATTAAAGAATTTTGTCGATGTTATTGTTACATTACTTTTTAAGAGATCTGCGAATGAAGTAAGATGTAATACTTACAGCGTGACACAAAGCAGGAGGCATTATTTTGAAGCCCGACCCCAACACTTTTTGAGGGGCATTTACATCGTAATAATCGGAGCTACGATCCTTGTTTAAGCACCAAAAGCATGTCACCAGGCTGCAACAACTATTGCCCAAACAAGGAGTGATGCTTGATTTTCCCCGAATAAGCAAGCTAGGGCTGCAACGTTCCTTTCAGAATACACAACGTGTTGAGAAGTTACGCAGACAAATCTCCGTACAATGCATCACCCAAAACGACAACTGTAGTCCACCGAAGGTATTGTAGTGCGGCCAGTTATATCTAAAACATAAAACGATTGGCACGTAAAGTGGTTGCGAGGTGGTTCAACCACAAAGTTTTCTGCAATAAAAGAAACTACACCACGTGTAAAATGCCTTGTGGTTACTAACACACCGCAATAAGTCGCTGGAACGAGGTGACTCTATTTCTTCAAGTGTTGCCACGGTGTCCTAGCATCCCATTTAAATCATCCCAGTCACCGTAACTATTACTTTAAAAAAGCCCCAGTCGTCAGTTACAACTGGGAGGCCACCTTGCGAAGCATGCGTTGCGAGTCCAAACCCCTGTTATATTTGACGAGGTTTATAAAATTCGGCAATCCTGGTACCGAAAATAAAATTATTTAAACATTGTTGACAAAAGCTTTAAGTTAGAATAAGATTATCACGTCATCAATTTTACAATTTCATAATGAGGTGCTGATATAAACATTTTGGGTAGCGCATAATTTTAGGTTTCTTGTTTTGGTGGTGTTTTGAGTGCACCCGGATGAATGCATGAATGAAATATTTGTAGAAATATTTAGTTGGGAGCTCCCACTAGCGCATTTTTCATGTCTGTTTTCCGCAATTGTTAATACTGCATAGTATAAGTCCGAAATACGCTACTCAAGCAGACACAATAACACAGCACGTTATGTGTCCATGCCTTTATAAAGTTTAGAAATAATATTCGCTGGAACAAGTTTGTTGACAGCGATATGATCTGCATATTCTTCTGGATAACGTGCTTAGATATGTTACTGAACGAAAGAAAGACAAAAGAGATGCCGCCAGAGTCGACAGCGTGGCCGAAGCTGGATAGAAGGGTACCTCCATGCTTTTTCAGACGCGTCGAAAAGACATCCCTCAGCAGGCTGTTTTTGACATGACCGGGAGCCGTTCTACAAATAAACGTACTGTTCTTACTATGTACAAGCAACAAAAAAAAGGCTCGGAGAAGAAATGGGGAGAAATGATGGAGTAATAATATAGTTTCGTAAATAAACCAGATTTACAAAAACAAACAAAACAATTATAATATATTTTGTTTCCAAATGACACAAAGAAAAGCGGCAGGGTTCAACCGCAATGTACGAGCTGCGACCGTGATCAAATTCTTTTGAAAAACTTCAGTATACACTGTTGTGCATATTGTCACGAATGACGAGGTGACAAAACAACAAAATAACTGAGAAAACTGAAACGTTTAACTGGGGCGAACTTGTGCCCAGAAATAAAGGAAAAGAAAATAACAACAGAGCGTCGCGGGCGTCGAAAGCGGCGAAGCAGCAGGATCGAACGCTGAGGCGAAACTGACCCCAGCTTGCCACGCGGAGCCGCTTTTGTACACGCGTGGGCTTCTGGAGCATTCGGCGTAGAAGGTTCGGTGCGTAGAACATTCTAACCTCGAATCAGCAAGACGGTTCATCGAATTTACCAGAACGTCACATTACAATGTCAATAAAAATGTGTAGCCGCGGCCAGGAATCGAACCCTGGCCTTCTGCGTGGAAGACAGGCGCGATAACCGTTAGGCCACGGGCGCGCTGCTTATTTTGTCAGCTGAGCTCGCGGCATTATTCCCCCCTTTAAAAAAGTGCATCGTCCCGATGCAGCACAAAACGAAAACAAAACAAAAGAAATCCACAGAAAAGTACAGCAGACTCGCGAACCGCAGTTCACAGTTCACAGTTCACTCGTCGACAAGGCTGGAAAGTTCTATCGTTCGTAATGCGGCTTCAGCCTGACGACGTGCACCACCTCGGGTTGCGGCTGACGTCTTGCAGATGGGCGCGTTCCGTCGGGAAGGACTTCGTAGTTCAGATCGCCGAGGCGTCGGATGATCTTGTAGGGTCCGAAATAGCGTTTCAGAAGCTTCTCGCTGAGTCCGCGGCGTCGTATCGGTGTCCACACCCATACCCAGGCTCCGGGTTGAAAGTGGACGTCCCGGCGGCGAAGGTTATAGCGGCGTGCGTCGACTCGCTGTTGCTCTTGAATCTTGATTCTTGCCAGTTGGCGAGCTTCTTCCGCGCGTTGTGAGATCAGTTGAGCGTCGTCGTTGCCATCGTCGGCCGGCACGTGAGGCAGCATGGCGTCGAGCATCGTGGTAACCGCCCGACCGTGTACCAGTTGAAACGGCGTCACTCCCGTGGTTTCTTGAATCGCTGTGTTTTACGCAAAAGTAACGTACGGCAACACCTCGTCCCACGTTTTTTGCTCAACGTCGACGTACATGGAGATCATGTCGGCGATGATCTTGTTGAGCCGCTCTGTTAGCCCGTTGGTCTGCGAGTGATAAGCGGTGGTTCGTCGATGGCTGGTGTGACTGAGCCGAAGTACCTCTTGGGTCAGCTGTGCCAGGAAAGATGACCCTCGATCTGTGATCAGCACTTCAGGTGCGCCGTGTCGAAGGAGGATGGACTCGACAAAAAACTTGGCGACTTCCACCGCCGTTCCGATGGCAGGGCTTTCGTCTCGGCGTATCGTGTAAGATAGTCTGTCGCGACGATAATCCACCGATTTCCTTGCGTCGATGTGGGGAGCGGCCCAAGTAAATCCATTCCGACCTGCTGGAAAGGCCTAGTCGGGGCAGGTATCGGCTGCAGGAGTCCTGCCGGCTTCGTCGGAGGCCTCTTACGTCGTTGGCACTCATGGCATGACCTTGTGTACAGATGGACTGTTTTCGGGAGTCTCGGCCAGTAGTACTTGTCACGAATCAGGGCGAGCGTCCTGCTGTAGCCAAGGTGTCCAGCCGTCGGGTCGTCGTGGCATGCTTGAAAGATTTCTTCTCGCAGGCTGGCCGGAACAAACAGCAGTCAGGCATGGTACTCGTTTCCGAAGTTTTTCTTGAAGAGCACGCCTCGCCGCAGAACGAAGCTTGACAAGTCTCGGGCCAAGACTCGCGGAACTGAACTTCCTTGGCCTTCGAGGTGTTCGATCACGGCGCGAAGTTCCGGGTCGTCTCGTTGAAGTGCTCTCATGTCGGCATCTGTCACTGCGCCGAGAAAACGGGCGTCATCGTCGTTATGCTTGCGGCCAGACTTGTGCACAAGGGTCACGTCGAATTCTTGCAGTCGCAGACTCCAGCGAGCGAGGCGTCCTGACGGGTCCTTGAGGTTGGCGAGCCAACAGAGAGCGTGGTGGTCCGTGACAACGCGAAACGGGATCCCGTACAGGTAGGGGCGGAACTTGGTTAACGCCCAGATGACAGCGAGACATTCCTTGTCGGTCGTCGAGTAATTTTTCTCTGCCTTGGACAGTGCCCGGCTTGCGTAAGCGATCACCCTCTCTGCTCCGTCTTGTCTTTGGACGAGTACCGCGCCCAGTCCGGCGTTGCTGGCGTCCGTGTGTACTTTCGTTTCCACTAATGGGTCGAAGTGTCCGAGGATAGGGGGCGACTGGAGTCTTCCCTTCAGTTCGTTGAACGCTTGTACTTGCTCCTCCCCCCACTGGAAGTTCACGTCGTCCTTCGTCAGATGCGTGAGCGGTGCAGAACTCTTGGCGAAATCGCGAACGAAACGTCTGTAGTAAGCGCACAGTCCAAGAAATCTTCTTACGAATTTCTTGTCTGATGGCTTCGAAAATTCGGCAACAGCGGATGTCTTGGCAGGATCAGGGCTTACACCCTGAGCACACACGACATGGCCCAGGAATTTGAGCTCGCCGTAAGCGAACCGACATTTTGACGGCTTTAGTGTCAGTCCAGCATTCCGTATAGCCTGTAGCACGGCTCGCAAACGTCTCAGGTGCTCGTCGAAGTCACTTGTGAATACCACGACGTCGTCGAGATAGACGAAGCAGCTTTGCATTTCAAGCCGGAAAGAACGGTGTCCATTACGCGCTGGAAAGTCGCCGGTGCTGTGCAGAGTCCGAACGGCATCACTTTAAATTCCTACAGTCCGTCCGGCGTGACGAAGGCAGTCTTCTCACGATCCCGTTCGTCGACCTCGATCTGCCAGTACCCACTCTTCAGGTCCATCGACGAAAAGTATCCGGCATGACGCAGCCGGTCCAGAGTGTCGTCGATGCGTGGCAGCGGGTAGACGTCCTTTTTCGTTACGGCGTTTAGTCGACGATAGTCCACGCAGAACCGAAGAGTCCCATCTTTCTTTTTCACCAGGACTACCGGTGAAGCCCACAGATTCTTTTAGGGCTGGACGATGTCGTCGTCGAGCATTTCTTGGACTTGTTTCTGGATGATTTCTCTCTCTTTCACAGATACACGATACGGCGACCGATGGACGGGAAGCGCGTCGTCATCAGTTATAATTTGATGTTTCGCAACCGTCGTTTGGCGAACCTTTGACGACGTGGAGAAGCACTCACTGAGCTCGCCAAGTAGGTCACTGAGTTGTCGTCGTTGCGGGGCAGGCAGGGTTGGATCGATGTCGAAATGCTGATGCGGCGTTATCTTGTGTGGCCACGAAGGGAGGTCCTCTGCTATTCCGGCGATTGCGGCTGGGTCCGGTGGTGCCTTTCGTAAGGTGCCGAGCTTCCTGTCGGAAGTTTGTTACGAGGGCAACAGTGTGTCCGTCTTGGAGCTCCGCGATGCCTCTTGTGACGCCGATCCCTCTTCCAAGAAGCAGCTGGAGGCTTCCCTCTAGCAGAACGTCGCCGCAGAAAGCTTCGTCAATCCCGACGGGTACGAAAACACTCGACCGCGGCGGTAAGTTCACGTGGTCTGCGAGGATTCGGACCGCGGATGACGTCGCTTTGGGTTCCTCCCGTTGTGGAGCAGGTTTTCGTAGCGTCAGCCGGTTTGCTCCGAGGTCGATGACGGCGCCATACTCGCAAAGAAAGTTCATTCCGAGGATAACGTCCCTCGAACAATTTTGCAGAACGACGAACTTCACAGGGCAGGTTTCGCCGTGGATTTCAACGCGCGCAGTGCACCTGCCGACAGGTGTGATGAGGTGCCCAGCGGCGGTTCGTATTTGAGGGCCTTCCCACGGCGTTGTCACTTTTCGAAGGCGGCGAGAGAGCCTCCCACTTAAAACTGAGTAGTCTGCTCCGGTGTCCACGAGTGCCGATGCGTCGAGGCCGTCGATAACAACGTTTAGGTTGTTGGTCACCGTTGCAGGGGAGTCATTTCGGTCTCTGGTGGCGTTCGAGTGGGGGCCCTCCGACGTTCGTGGAGGATGTTGGCGTCGGTCGTCTTCGGCAACTCCACCTCCAGGGGTTGCCGCGCCTAGTTTCCCCGGCGAGGAGCGAGGGGCAACAGGCTCTCACGTCGGGGTCGGTGCATCGGCGACGCTGGACGTTGCGGCGACGGCGACCGGAACTCTTGGCGGGACGCAGGCTCGGGGTACTGAGGTCGTGGCAGGTTCTCGTCGAACTCCCGAGGGCGTTCACCATAACGGGGGCGCGGGTCATTTGGGTGGAATCCGCGCAGCCCGAGTCGTCGGTGTGGGCATCGGCGGTAGGTGTGGTCTGCTTCCCCGCAATGGAAACAGAGGGCGTCGGTCGGGCGTTCGCCACACGTCGGTTTTCCGGGGTGCGCGAGGCTCCGGGCGGGCGTACTGCACCGGGTCGTCGTGACGTCTGTCGCGTTGCGGCGCAGGAGACTGACGTCGGGGCGGCGTGACATAGGTGCGAGGAGGAGGCCGTGGCCGTCGGGCCAATGCGGCGTAAGTCAACGTGGGCTCCTCGGTGGCTGCCACGACTATGGGAGCCTCTGGTTGGATGGCTCTCTGGACTTCTTTCCGCACAACCTCGGCGATGGAGAGCGAGGCCGGGCGTGCCGCAGCGGGCAGCAGCTTCTTCAATTCCTCCTGGACGACTTCACGGATAATGTCACGGATGCCGAGGAGGGTGGTGCCCCGGTCGGATCCAGATGTCGCCAGAGTAGTTACGCCAGGGTGTCGTTGGTAGTGTCCGGCGCGGGCTAGCAGGGCCCGTTCCATATTTGTCGCCTCCGTGACGAACTCGTCGACTGTTGTCGGAGGATTCCGGACGAGACCGCCGAAAATCTCGCTTTTCACACCCCTCATTAGTTGGTGCAGCTTCTTCTCCTCGGTAGCCTGAGGATCGGCGCGGGCGCTAAGGCGGAGAACATCCTCGACGAAGCTGGTGATGCTCTCATTTAGGCGTTGGGTTCTTGTTCGCAGGAGATCTTCGGCCCTCTCACGTTGGTGTTGGCAGGCAAGCGTCTTCTTCAGTTCTTGCTTGCACAGCTCCCACGACGTCAAAGACGCCTCGGGGTTTTCCAGCCAGTGCCTCGCAGTTCCTTCCAGCGAAAAGTAAAGGTCCTGCAAGCAGTGCTCAGCTGACCACCCGTTATGTCGGGCCACACGTTCATAATGTTGCAGCCAGTCCTCGATGTCCTCGTGGGCGTCTCCGTGGAAAGGCGTCGGAGTTTTGGGTGCGACGGGCAGGTATACGACGGTGGCGGCGGACGGGTTCTGCGACGACTGGCTGTCCATCGTTGGCCTCGTTGGCTGCTTAGTCTTGGGCGGCAGAGGTCCAAATTCCGGGTGTAGGCCTTGGGTACGACGACTGAACCGGATCTCGGAAGTGCTTTCGTTGGTTCTTCGTGGCTTGGCGTCGGACTTGCACTGCGGGCCCTCGGAGGGGTACGCGGCAGGGGCATGCGGTACCCCGCACCTCCACCAAAATGTCACGAATGACGAGGTGACAAAACAACGGAATAACTGAGAAAACTGAAACGATTAATGGGGCGAACTTGTGCCCAGAAATAAAAGGAAAAAGAAAATAACAACAGAGCGTCGCTGGCGTCGAAAGCGTCGAAGCAGCAGGATCGAACGCTGAGGCGAAACTGACCCCAGCTTGCCACGCGGAGCCGCTTTTGTACACGCGTGGGCTTCTGGAGCATTCGGCGTACAAGGTTCGGTGCGTTGAACATTCAAACCTCGAATCAGCAAGACGGTTCTCGAATTTACCAGAACGTCACATTACAATGTCAAAAAAAATGTGTAGCCGCGGCCAGAAATCGAACCCTGGCCTTCTGCGTGGAAGACAGGCGCGATAACCGTTAGGCCACGGGCGCGCTGCTTATTTTGTCAGCTGCGCTCGCGGCAATATATGTTGTTTTGGCCCTAACAGCCTTAAGCAGAAATATTGCCATACTTGATCGGGGGGTTTTGTGCAAGTGAGTATTATGCTATAAACAAATTAACAAAAATATTCTGATGACACAGCAGTAATTCAGTTAGAGAGCAGGAAGCCCATTGTCTTCCGTGTAGAGAGCTTAAAGTGGTGAAACTAGAGTGCGCTTTCATGTCTGACGCAGAAGCGATCACTCATTCTAGCGCATATTTCCATCATACATGTATCTGCCAGCATATTTCGTAACATCGCGCATCTTGTGTATTACAGATGATAAATTGCTGTCTTAAATTGCTTATAAATTGCCACAACCTCAGGGGTCCGCGTTGTAACGTCTGATTATTTTTTTCGACCTCAGTCTCTGCGTTAATATAAACTTCATGTATAGTTTGGAGGGCAGGATTTCGTGATGGAGATGAAATAGAGTTTTAATGCCACACTCTTTCTTAGATATTGGCCTAGGTGCACAAAATTGGGTGACAACAATTATATTCACCGAACGCACCATGAGGAGCATAGGATAGGGTGCACAATAAATCTGTCTGGAGTACGTCTGCATCTTGAAATCTTGAAATACTGGAAGTAAAAGGAAAGAACAAAGCTCAGGATAGTTTAACACAACATAAAATTTCGGGAGAAGCGGACAGCGGTCAACTTGCGCCTTCCCTCGGGCGTGGCATAAGCGCCCGAGCTAAACTGTAAACTCAAACATGTTTCATGTGTTAGTTTATTGACAAAAACCCCGCATTTCATTGCACTCTATAATCGCCAAAACAGGCCAAACAACCCACAAATTCCAGATCATCCAGGTAAAAGGGCCGACATTTTTATATCCTTGAACAATTATCAAGAACCAATAGACGACAACGGAAAAATGGACGCAGACACCTGGGTCCCTGAAGGAAAATTATATTACTTTAGATAACTAAAAATAGTTTTGCCATCCTTTATATGTACCGTCTTGAGCTTAGTCCTATCGGTGATATTTGAGTTATAATTTATTAGCGAGTTAGAAGCGTTCAGATTTCCTCCTAAAACGGTTTTCGATTGCAAAAACAAATTTTATACCCAAGCACGGGTTTCGAGCTCAGTGCCCTCCGCGACCCTCCCAACATTTAAAGAGATAAAATACATACTTGGTAAACCCGTGTCTCTATTTCATGGTAAATTTGTTTCTTTATGAATTAAATAAATCTGATTTATTTGATTTAATTTAGAATTGTATGTCTTCAATCAAACTTACATGATTTAAATCACTTTAGCTAGAAAAGTCTTATATTTTATTACTAGATGTGTGGTTTTTCTGACTGCGCGATATAAATATTTCATACTTGATCAATATTTGATTCAAGTACAAAATAAATACAGATGAAAAAAGTGATAAGAAACCGGTAAATAAATATTACTTTCCAACTTATTTAATGTAAACGTGTTTAAAGAAAATCATTAGCAAATTCGTTGCGATTTATATTATTATTTAAATCATGATTTAAACATAGTCTTGATTTTTATTATTCACTCTGCTATACTTAAGAGCTCTACTTCTTGCGGATCAAATGTCAAAATTCAGGATTCTTTGACACCCTGATGTTTTTGCCAGGTGAGCCTCACGCAGGATATCGTAATTAGGAATTGAAAACATACAAATGCTTCCTGTTCTGTAGCTGGGCATATTTTTGATGTAGTCCAAACAAGGATTTTGTTTTATGTATTATTTTTTTTATTTTGTCTAAAGAAGATGGGTCCTGGTTTAGGCGCGTGCGATTCTTTGCCCTGGAGTTTAAGAGACACTTATTGTTTGTGGACGTGCGCCTTACATAGAAAGTCACCAATATGAGCGGCAAAGACCCGAACTCTACCTACTCTGCAGGTTGGTTCGTCTAGTACTATACTACGATACATACTTGTAATATCGTGTTTTTTTTGTCTGTGATGATGCTTCCTAAATGGTTGCTGACGAAAAATTACCGCTGATTTTGGGGAAGGCACTTGCCCTTCGCCTCAGTATTTCACCAGTTATAAAAAGGACAAAAAAACATGGAAGTGCTCTTGTATAGCAAGTTATTTTCATCTAACTAAGTTTACCATTATATAAAAAAATACTGCGTATCGTGAGCTTTGAACGAAGATACATTTATCAAGTGCAATACACGGCTCTGATGACACGCCACTAAGGTGGCGCTGCTCCTGTCGTGGCGCACCCCTATTGAAAATTCTTATTTGTATGAGAAATTTCTGTGTACAATAAACACATATGAATCATACAAGATATATAAGAACATGTAAGAACCGCATGAGAACCATATAAGAACTATATAAGAATTATATAAGATATATAAGAACATACAAGCACCATATAAGAAACTTGTGAGAAGTTTCTTATATGTTTCTAATATGGTTCTTATATATCTTATATAGTTCTTATATAGTTCTTCCAGGGTTCTCATATGGTTCTTATATGTTATTATATACCTTGTATGATTCATATGTGTTTATTGGACACGAGAAATTTCTCATACAAATGACTTCTTTCACTAGGGACGCGCAAGTGTTTTACTTCACCTACAGCGGGTTTCTGCTAGGGCGCTCTGCATAAAACTGGAGCGGGCAAAGCGACATGTTTTTTTTTTCGAAAAATAGTTCCAAGATTTATAGATTTGGTTTTCTTGTTTAGGAGACGCGAGCGCGCCCGTAATATACAAACCTGGAATGCTTGCATCGAGCATAAAACGCGACTGGCACCACTGCAGCGTTCGATTATGTACGTTCCACAGTTGTTTACAAGCGTGAGTCAGCATAAGTCCTCGCACGGTAACAGTGTGCCTGAAAGAACAGAACAAGCTTAAACATACAAAAATGCATCTTGCGCTGTCCTGAAAACGCTGTCTAAACGTTTTCTCAAAATTTTATCCACGATTTTTATTCTGTTAACTTATCGTCCACAAGAGATTATCCCCCTGGTTGGGGATTTGCGGAATGGAAGGCCGAGTGGTCGGAGTGACTAAACCTTGTGCTTCTGACACTTGCAGTTTACCATCGAGGAGCAAGCTTGCGAAGCGAGGCTGCCGGAACCGTCCTGGATCCAACCCACAAGATCGCCTCGTGTTCGCTGTTGTATCGTGTGGCCTTGCAAGTTTAAGCGTAGGCATCGATCTGCTTTTTATTAGCCGCATTATCATCTGCTTTAACGGCATCTACATTATCAACCAATGCTACAAAAGGACTATTCCACTGAAGTACATTGGGATTTTCTGCCTGGAAAGTCGAACGGCTAAACCTTGTCTGCTTGTCGCTTGCAGGTGAGAATTCCGGCCTACAATCAAATTACTAAAATTGTAACATAAGGCTTCAAATCCCAAAGTTGTTTTGTTATCCTTGCGGTATGGGTGTAGATGTGTCTGTTTAACGTGCTCGTATAGAATGTTTTCCCTACTTTCGATTTCACGGGGCAAGCCAAGACTATCCTTTTGTTCCGTGGGCTTTAGGGATCGTCCCTAGAGCCCACGTTTTGTTGCTTGACTTGTGTTTATGCGACGTCTTGATTTTTGCTGGAGATGTAGATCAGAAACCTGGTCCCGGAGACTTGAAAGATCTACAAAGCACAATCGACAAATTTGTGCAGTTCACTGAGCAGTACTTAAAGAGAAAACGCGACAAAATTTTCTAGTATTACGCGAGTTAAAAACCTGAGTGAAAAGTGACACATCTTGAAAAAAAAAAGGCTAAGGACGTGACACGTGTTAAAGACGACGTTGTCGGTATCCAATCAAAAACGACTTCTCTTGGAAATGAAGTCCAGTCAATTGATGCTCCCTGTAAAGATCTTGGCACCCTACCAACCAGCTTGGAAGCGCTTCATAATCGTCAACGCTGGATTAGCCTAATATTTGAGGGTACTCCCGAGTAACCGGTGAATCTTCGAATAGATCCGAGCAAATTGTGACTGACTATATTATATCTCATCTCTGCATAGAGGCAGGCGAAATTGAGCGCGCTCACCGGTTGGTAGAAGGCGGGAGAGCAACTCTCGTCTAATCATAGTTAATTTTCCAAAATTAAAAAAAGTGAAATCCTTGAAAACGCGTCAAAGCTAAAACAACTTGTGAACTTGCGCTTTGCATTGACGAAGACGTTTCACCGAAAGTTCGTCATGCACTGAAAATGTTTTGGGAGTACGGCAAACCGTATCGTTTTGTAACAGACGCGTGTTCACCTTGTGTTTGAGAAGCTTTTTATTGCTGACCGAATATTCCTCTATAATTCTGATTCGGGTGTTCTGACCGAACAGAATTGGTACACGGAGACCTCCTCAATTGCATCATGACGACGTGTAAAGAAGCTTTTTTCCTGGAGCCGTTACTTTTCTTGTTACTGTAAGTTAAGAAGCCTTCTTTCAAAGCAGGAAGAATGTTTGTGTTCAATTGATATCTGTAACCCTCACGTCATACTTGGATTTGAAACTTGGCTTTCCGTGAAATTCAGAATCGCTAACTCTTACTCAATAAAGATTATCTGGTTTATAAGAAGGATCCATTGCACTTAAGAGGAGGTGGCATGCTCATTGCTGTTAAGAAGTGTTTCCACTCGGTCTTTGTAGAACTAAAAACTGATTTAGAAATGGTCTGGGTTCAATATACATTTTCTTATATTTGCGCTTTGATGTGCTAATGCTTCAAGCCGTCACATGTTACCATCGATTTTCTCCGCGACCTTTGAGTTTGCCCTGGTGAAGGTTTATGTCGTTATCCCAGGTGTCCTGGATTTTTTAGGGGTGATTTTAATTACCCAAGCAGTGACTGTAATTTTTGTGAACCTTTACCCGTCTGCTGGAATGCTCCAGGGTGTTCTGAATTTTTGAAGGTTTTTAAACGCACTGTCTTACAGAAGTTGTTCTTGAGCATACACGTGGGCCCTCCATCTAGATCTCTTTTCAACTACAGTTCCCGAAAATGTAATGCGTGTAAATGTTATTTAAAAAATAAGTAGTCATAAAATGGTGGCAATTGAATCCGACATAGTAACTAAGCACCCCCGTACTCAATTCAAGGAAATCTACGACTTTTCTAAAGCAAAGACCAGCGAAATGGGGTAAGGCCATGTGGATTTTTTCGACGAGTTTTAGTGGTCTTTCTACTTACGGTCTGTCAACAAAAACCGGTCTTCTTTCAAAAGTTAGATCAACTCTAATCTTTGCTTCTTTGCTACAAAAATTAAAATTCCGAACAACCCTCCCTGTTGGTGCTTTAAAAAAAAAGTGAATGTCGTTTACCACAAGGAGGAGGAGGAAGGGTGCTGAGGGGGAGGGGGGGGTCATGTGACCTCGGGGGGCGGGGGGGGGGGGTCACGTGACCCCCCTCCCGAGGTCACCGAAGGTACCCGAGGTCGTCCCGAAGGAACCCGAGGTCCTCCCGAGGTCCTCGGTGGGGGGGCTCGCGGTTACGCCGACGCTGACGGCGACGGCGACGCCGACGGAACCCAAGCCAAAAACGGGCGCCTAAAAGCTGCGCTCTAAAACAATCACCTTAAAAATAAGAAACGTTTGTACACAAGAGTTCTGGAAAGGCACGATAATGTATCCATTCATCGATACGTACTTTCGAAATAAAAAAGGCTAAATCAAAATTGTTCAAAAACAACTTAAATATCTTTTGTTGCATTTAATCCCAAGAGATTTTGGAGTTGAATATATCCGCCGAAGTGAAGTCATGCTACTACTGGCATCGCGGAATTTGGAGGGAATTTTGTGTCCCACTTTTTTCAGTGAGGCATTTTCTAATGAATCGTTGCTTGACCTATTTGTGAAATTACTGACGACCCCACCAGCTCAGAAAATATCACTATATCTTCACATGTTGTCGACAAAGTTATCGAAGGCCTCCCATTTTGTTCATCGCCAGGAATAGATGGCATTAGCCCAAAATGTTTCACACTTACACAGCCCTACACCAGTGACATTCTAGCTTCGTTGTATCAGTACTCTCTTGATGAAGGTTGTTTGCCAAAAAATGAAAACATGCCAAGTTAATTCCTGTCCATCAGGTTGGTGATGCGTAATGTCTATATAGCTACCGACCCATATCATTATCGAGCGTCCCGTGTAAAATTTTCGAGCACATTATTTATAGTCGCATAATTAATTTAGCCTTAGACAATAACATTCTTTTCGATGGTCAACTTGACTTCCGAAAGAGCAAGTCGCGTGCAACCCAATTTTGTATAATAGTTACTTATATTTATCGAAATGTTCATTCGCTTAGGCAGACTGATATAATATTTTTAGACATTTCCAAAGCATTTAAGTATGTGTCCCACAAGTGCGTAATACTTTAACTTGAAACTTTGAATATAGACACCATTATCATACTTTGAATTATAGAATTTCTTATTAATAGACTCCAATTGGTCTCAATTTATGTCTGATCACTTATCGAACAGCACAGAGGTTAAAGCAGGCGTACCGCTGGGCACTGTGTTAGAACCTTTTCTTTATATATAAATGACCCCCGCGAACATTTCTTTTTCAATAAGACTTTTCGCAGATGATTGCGGGTTGTATAGAAATATAGCTAAAACTCACGACTCTCGTACTTCGCAAGAAGATTTGAACTCCATTGTTTTATGGTGTAACAAGTGGCAGATGCGAGTTAACATAGCTAAAACAAAATTTGACTTTTTCCTAAAACAAAATATAATCAATTGCAGCTAAACAATCAATGGCGTCCCCATCGAAAAAGAAAATAAGTACATGTACCTGAGCGTTTTTATTTCTGATACTGTCTCTTGGCAGGATCAAATTAACTACGTTGTGGGAAAGGCAATTCGTTCCATGAGGTTTTTTCTACGCAAACAGTTCAAAGACCTTTTGAAGCTCGTCTGCTAGCTTTTGAAACATTTGTAAGGCACATCTGGAGTACGCGAGCGTCATATACGCTCGTCATCAATATTACATGATAACTAAATTAGAGAACATTAAAAACAAAGGGGCGCTCTTCATTTTCTATGACTATTCACCTTACACGAGTGGTTTGGCCCTGAAACAAAGAGCACATTTACCTCTATTAGAAACCAGGCGTGGGGCGTCCCGTTTCACGTCTTTTCACAACATGTTTTATTATAATGTTTCTGACAAAGAACGCTTATTACTCCCAATCTATCGCATTTTTGCTAGACCTGATCATGCTCACAAACTTCGCTTACCTCATTTAGTACTAACCAATTTCACAACTCCCGCTACAGCTTGCCATTTCAGAACATATCTATTTACCTCAGTGTATTGTTGAAAATGCAGATAGAGCTAATTTCAAATCTTCATGCGAAATATTAATCCAAATTATTACGGAATGAACCGTGTGTGCGAAGTAATTTTTGTTCGTTGTTTTTTGTTGAAAAATGTTTTTGTTGTTGTTTCGCTAAGAGAATAATAATAATAATAATAATAATAATAATAATAATAATAATAATAATAATAATAATAATAATGATGATGATGCCTTTATTTTTTCATCACATGATGAAGGGTAGGCCGGGGAAAAAGCAGTGAAAACAGCTTGACGGGTCCCCGGCCTCCTACAGTGGCAGAAACATAACAGAAGAATCAAACAAACAAAGCAAAAATAGCTGTTGCAAAAACAGCCCTGGCAGGACAGATTTGTCACAAAAACCGTTACACTGTGCGGTTATTGTATGTAGTAATTTCGAAGCTCATTCATGGAGAGCGAGTCCAGTGTAAAGTCACGACTAATAAAGCTGTTAACTAAAAGTGGTAAAGTATATTTTAACATTTGCATGCCATAGTTAGTTCTATGAGGTACCATCTTCCAATATTCAGCGTGCCGTGTAGGATAGGTTACAACGTTTCTGGTTAACATCGCGAGAGTCGTCAGGAATTGTGAGTTTCGTTTTTGATCTCTTTTAAAACCAGCGGTCAACCTGTAACTGTACCAGTTATGTATGGTTAATGACGGGTGGTTCTCATTTGAACCCGTTCTCATTTCTACCTTCTCGTTTTTACCTTCTCATTTCAACCCAGCGGAAAACAACTTTCGCTTTTCTCCCTTTCTCACTTAAACCGTTCTCAAAACATACTTTCGCGTTTTGACCACTCTCAAAACTACTTTTCTCATTTTAACCTTTCTCCTTTCAAACTTTCTCGAAACATACTTTCTGGTTTTGACCATTCTCAAAGATACGTTTTCTCGTTTTAACCTTTCTCATTTTAAACTTAATAAAACATAATTTCTGGTTTTGACCATTCTCAAAACGACTTTTCTTATTTTTAACCATGTACGTGATCAGGCTAAGGAAAAGCAATAATTTCAGCACACACTTATGGGAAACCGAAATAAAGGAACCAATGACATTATGAAGTCCAAACACCTGAAGCTTCCTTGTGCCTTGAAATTAGGGCTGGGCGTGGATTAAAACGTTTAACCCAATTAATCTCCACTGTTAAATCGATTGATTAATCGATTAATCCGCCTCGCTTATTTTCATACAAAATATTTTCAAAAAACGTTTTTGTTTTGTTGAATTCGTGACAAACGGCGGATTATACCATTTGGATTTCGAATCAGCCTCCATGTGTAGTTCAGAACAGTTTAAAGACACTCACGCTCACAGGTTATTACTTCAGCTGCATGAGGAAAAGAGGTTCGTTGATATTTTCCGGTAAGTGCAACCTCCCTCGATTGTTCACAATAGTCTCAGCTGCGCTAAACGGACACTCGAACGGCGTTGAAATGGACGGGACACGTGCAAGCTACTGTAATTATCTTGAGTTACAAATCTCGCCCCTACAGCTTACTTTAGGCTAAACTTTAGCCTAAAGTTTGCCCTTCATACAGGTGTGCTCGTCCACGTCTGCATGCTGAAAGCGCTGAGGTTTTACCTTTTAAGGTTTGTCGAAGTTTTACCGATTAACCGGTTAAAAAATTAATCACAATTAAATCATTAGTCGATTAATCGGTAGGTTAATCATTCAATTTACCAGCCTTACTTAAAATACATCTTAGAGAATGACATCTAGAGGTCATGCCAATCTACGGCATGACGGACGACACATAGGCAAATATACAATGATCGTAGATCTGTAGGACCACTCCGACACCGGTTGTAAGCAATTCGATATCCACACAGGGCATGCCAGATGAGCATAATTTGCATCCGATGATTCATGACCGAAATGAAGAAAAAAATCTGTGCCTGTTAAGAAAGCCCTCAAGCCACACAACATCCGTACTTGCACATTTCGAAAAAAAAAAAAAACGCCGCAGCTTTCAACACCTGTCTGCGTTGTGGCGTGCACACCCCCCAGCATTGGAACAATGAACAGCCCCCAGCGTAGACGTGATCATATCAAAGAATATGCATATAATACTCGCATTCTCGACGTGACCACCGAACCCAAATTAATCCAACATCATGATCTCGGAATCTTTCTCTGGTACTTACAATCAATAACACATGACGAGCACAATGATTCATCCGCTCCACAAGACGACAAATTAACGACATCAAGAGCGCCAAAGAAAAAAATTAGGTACCAGCGCTAGCACTTTTGAAACCACGTCACCATGTCACCATGTGCCCAGGTAACTACGTGCACAGACTCCGGGCAGCACGCAGGCATAAGGAAAATTGTTTCATGGGCTATGCACAATATGGTGCCGATTTGCAGCATCCTACGTACCACCTTCGCTTCATCTTCAACCTTCATCCTCACCTGTTACCTCCTTCTTTCTGTACCTCACTGCCCCTAGTTCAAATACGGTGTTCTAATGAGTACGGGTTCAAATAAAAAAGGGTCGAAACGTGAAAGGTTAAAACGCGAAGGGTGTTTTGCGAATGGGTTCAAACGAGAAGGGTTCAGATCAGAATGGGTTCAAATGAGACGGGTATAAATGAGAAAGGGTTGAAACGCGAAAGGTTAAAACGCGAAGGGCGTTTCGCGAATGGGTTCAAACGAGAAGGGTTCAAATCGGAATGGGTTGTTTCGAGATACAGCCCCGGGACAGCGAATTCTTTGAACAAACCAGCAATATGAAAGTCATTTGCGGCGTTGCAGATAATTCTAACCATTTTCTTTTGAAGGAGGAATATCTTTTCTAAGTTTGCAGCTGTGGTCGTGCCCCAGATAAGGTGGCAATATCTGAAGTAAGAGTAAAAAAAGAGAGTTGTAAATAATCAGTTTGGCGGAAGTTGGTAAGATAGAGCGGTTGTGGTTTGCTACTACGACAACGCAATATAATTTTGATATTACATATTGTACCTGTGTGTGTCTTAAAGCTGCCATCGATTTCAATGGGCGTTGTGTTTAAGATGAGGCTATTAGTGCATGATACAGCCTTATTTTTCGGACGAAAAAGAATGGTTTTCGTTTTATTTGTGTTTATTTGCAATGAATTTGCCTGTGCCCAAGACTCTAGTTTTGACAACGTTATATTTGCATGAGCTATCAGTAAATTTGGATCGTCAGCGGAAAAGCATATGCTAGTATCGTCCGCATAAATGACTAGTTTAACGGTTTGATCTATGTTCAGTATATCGTTTACATATATATTAAATAGAAAGGGACCTAGTATGCTACCTTGAGGGACACCTGATGTGATAGTTTTAGTTGCAGATGAATAGCCGTTTAGGTATACGTACTGTTGGCGATGTTTAAGGTAAGAGTAGCAGAAGCATTAACGGGCCGCCTTGAAAACCATATTGTTCGAGGTTTTGTAAGAGTATGTTATGACTAAGGCTATCAAAAGCTGTAGTAAAGTCGACCAAAACACCAAGTACTAGCTTTCTATTTTTGAATTTCCCTAGAATATATTATTTTTGTGCTTGGAGGGCCGCTTCAGTTGAAAGATTTTTTCTAATGCCGAATTGAGCTGAGTTTAATAAACCGCACCTGTCAGAAAATTGGCTAAACCGGTGATGTAGCACTTTCTCAAGAACCTTTGAAAAGACTGGAAGTATCGAAATAGGGCGGTAGTTTCCTACGTCATCTTTCGCACCCTTCTTATGCAGCACTAACACTTTGGCCAATTGCCTCCCTTTTGAAAAACACTCATAGCAATAGCAACATTAAAAATATGTGTTAGCAAGGGAGCAATAAGATCTATAACATACTTCACCGGGCGAATCTGAATATTGTCGGCGTCAGTTGAGTCACTATTTTTGATAGCATTGTAATAGAGATTACTTCCGTCGGAATAACTGGGTCTAAAATATAGAGTTAGCGTTGCTTTGATCAATGTGTCTCTATGCATTAAGATTGGTTGGAGTGTTGCCAAATTTAATAAAGAATTCATTAAACACATCTGCCAAGAGGCCTCCCGCTAACTTTTCTCCATTTAGAGTCAACTCGTCAACATAACCTGATGAGCGATTACGATGTAGCAACATGTTTAGGTTTTTCCACAAGATATCCGAACGCCCCTCAGATGACTTAAACAATCCATTGTAGTAGCGCGTCCTCGCACGTCGTAATTCTTTTGTCAAATTGTTGCGGTACGCTTTAAATATCCGGAGGTTTTCCGGCTCTGTTGTTCTTAAAAACCGCTTATCTAATAAATCCATTGTGGTTAATTTGACATAAAATATCTTTTTTTACCCACGGTTTTCGCACATTTTTCGATACTTTCAAAAGTTTAGACGGGAAGTGTGAATTATATATGTGTTTGAACCCTTTCACGAACGCGTCATAAGCATGATCAGCATCATTTTTAAGGTACACCGCTCTCCAATCGGCATTCGAAGAGCACTGACGGAAAGCATCTAGCTTGTCTAAGGTTATAGGCTGAAATTATACTTCGCAATTGCTTTTAGCATTTTTTGGTAAAGTTGTTTCTACACACAAAAATATAGGAAGATGGTCGCTCATATCACAGCTTATTACACCAGATTTGAGTTGTTTATAAAATTAGTCATAAACAGATCGATAAGGGTTTCAGATTCTGATCGTACTCGAGCTGGAGCAGATACAGTGTTCACGGAGCAGTTTTCATTCAAAATAGTGATCATATCCCTTTTCGTAGCACTGTCAACAAGCATGTTTATATTAAAATCACCGCCGCAGATAATAATGTAATTGGACTCGTTTACAAAACTAAGAAAAGTATGAACATGTATATATTATTTTAATAATTATTCGTGCGATACTCTCGTTATTTCCTACGACATATCTATCATATGCTTTATTTTGTATTGTATTTTCTCCACCTTTGTAACTCCCCCTCATACAATACTCAAAATGGCGCCTTGAGGTATATAAAGTAAAGAAAGAAATAAATAAACAAGGGATGTGAAAAAGCGCAGCGACGCCTGACTGGAACGCCACCGACAAATATTATGTGTTGCACGCCAGTGGCGCCGCCGAAACTCTAGAGCTGGAGTTCGCATTAGAACCCGTGGTAATTTATACTATCTATAGCCACGTCTAGTGGCCGGGCGCTGGCCATCGGTGGAAATGAGGCGGACGCCGCATGTTTAGCTTTACGAGGTAGGCCAGCTCATTTGAACTCAATGATCGTTAGCCGCTTGTTGGCATTTGGCGCTGCCGTGTAACACCGCTCGATTGCGGTTGAGTGACACGTCGCTGGCTCAATTACCGTTTTAACGGCCCGTGTAAGAAAGGTATTAGTCAAGTATAGTAAGTATAGTTCGTAAGAAGTTAGCCAGCACGCAATCGTAGGCAGCGTGTTATGCTTAGTCCGGTATACTTATTCAACAAAGCACCTTCGATAGCAAGTTATACTTAGCACAGCACACTTCATCCACAGTCGACCACTGACAGCAAGTAATATTTAGTTTCGAAACTAAGTCCGCAGACGACCATCGGCGTCGTGTTTTACTTAGTCGAGTATACTTGGTCCAGCAGGCGGTCGTCGGCACCAGCAACTCATTGTTAGTCCATCATATTAAGTCCGTAGGTGAACATCGACGTTGAGTCATATTTAGTACAACGTACTTGGTCCTCTGGTGGCCTTCGAGTCGAATCATACTTAGTCCAGAATAATCAGTTGGCAGGGGATAGTCGGTGGCAAGTTTTGCTTTATCCAGAATATTTGGTTCGCAGGCGACCATCGACGCACGCAGCTCCCCACGAATGACGAGGCCTAGCTGCCAACCGTGAGTTACGACATGACGAGGTATATTAGAATGTATCATGGCACAACGCGGCGGGTGTATGACATTACAACTTCTGACTGCAGTCCATAATACTCGGAAAGGGCGCGATAAACGTCCCTCTCTAGTAAATCTTCAATCTATGACAAGTGAATTATTGCAATCTATGAGCTCTGAACTCACCAACTCCGAATTAAAACATGATCGTGACACACTTCACTCCAGAACACATTTAAAATGGTCTTGATTATTTTGTGAAGCCCCTAAAACACAAAAGTGCGTTGAGTGTGCTGGGCCCTCTAAATAACTCAGTGCCCCCAGTAACCAAGTATAGCCAATTATAACGCGCACAAATCAGTTTAGGCGCTCCCCGGGTTGGTCGGAATGATCAATGCAAGATCATTGTTTTACTCGTCTACAGTGTGTTACGAAAGCTTATTTACTCTCCAAGGTGATAAAAAATAAACCTTTCAAACACCTCAGAAAAAAAGATGATCCTTTGAGTCTTATTAGTAAGAGGTTTGTAGTCCTTTTTTGAAAGCTACTTTAGCCTTATCGGTTCCTCTGAAATGCTTGCTTATATTAATGAAATGATTGAGGTAAATAAAATTATAAAGAAATGCATCATTTTTGGCACTTCCATTCTACATTCGCGAGCTAGCCATTTTTAACATTTTTGGGACTCTCTGCCCGAAAACCTGCGGTTATTTCTGTTTGATTCCTTTTAATATTCATGAAGTTATGTAAAAAACGGCTTATTGTTGAGTACTAAATAAAGTGTAGTAGGGTATTAAAACAAATGTAGGGAACTCTAAGGAAATAGGGGCTACCTTTCCGAATGCTTTGCGGCATTCTACGCCGAAATGCTGCGGGGTTCTGGACGTTCCTTTTATGCAGGTGATATTGCAGCCTGCATGGCCGAATGTGCATCGCGCGCGCTGTTTAATTCAAATGCACAGGATGCAAACGTCACCTGCCTAGTTCTTCATTTTGTCTTTCACGACTCTTCTAGAATCTTCCAAGAGAATCTTGTGTTAAAGAACTCAAAGTATTATCATCGATCTTACATAAACAAACTGGTTTCTTTAAAGACGATAAAAACTCTGACCGCTCTACCCGGCGTCATGTGCGTCTCTTCCTCTGCCGTTGTTGCCAAACGAGAATTAGTTTAGCGCCGCACCTGGTGGTCTAGTCGACGAATCCCTAACACTTGGTCATACTGACTACGCAAACTTCCTTGTTTCCCGTAGCGTCCTCATCGTCTTCTGCTTGGACCCTGGTGAACTAAATCTTGAGGGAGCTGATGTGGGCCGTTGCCACGTAATGCCTTTCTCTTGTCCCTTTTAGGGCAGAAACTTTGTAGATGTCTATTGATAATACCTTCGTAATGAAAAGGGTGCTCGGTAGCGCGGTTGCATCTTCATTTTGTAGCAGGTGTGCTCAGACATGGTTCTCATGACGACGATATCCTCTACACTCAGGGTGCCAGATGCGCAGTGACGAATGACAAATCATGCTTGGTATTTTTCCTGTTCGCAGATGATTTTTTTTTCTCATTGCCATTTCGAGCTGCCGAGGGTCAGTATGAAAGATGTTTTACTCAGTGTCAACAAGTGCACGCAGTGCTCTTTCATGAAACTTCGGGTTTTACACATGATATATCTCGAACTGAGTTCTTCCGGTGCTTTTTGTTGTAAGATGTGTTGAGGTAGGCTTCAACGTTTTCAGCATAACACCTCAACGAGCGCTGGTCTGTCCCGTTCATTGGGGTTATGATTGTAGGGATGAGGGTTCGATTGACTATTTCTGCCTGGCCCTTCGCACGTGCGTGTCTCGTCAAGCTGATAAAAGGTTGGGTCCCTCTGGACCCGAAGAATTCCTTAAAATCCTTGGACGTAAAACACGTTCCCCGATCTGTCACGGTACTTGTTGGCAGTCCGAAGTTGAGAATGAAGACCTTCATTGAATTGATCGCATTCTTTAGCTTTGTGTCACGTGAGAGATACAGCTTCACCAATTTGGTTAATTGTCGACAGTAACTAGAAGCTACATGCTCCCCTTCTTGCTTCGCAAGAATGGTCAAAGGTGGTCTGCAAGGACTGCCTAAAACGGGCATCTGCCCAGTATAATAGGATGCAGAAGGTCTTGTACCTTTCCACTTTGAACCTCACGGATGTCATTTCAAGCAACGTCTGATGTGCTCACAAACTAATCGGCGCATTCCAGGGAACCAGTAGGTTTCGCTAGCATTTGCGACAGTGTGGTCCTAGCCAATAATGGCCCGCCAAATGATTAAACTTGACACAGAGGCTTTTCCTTTTGGTCTTGAGCAATACATACAGTAGTCTCCACATTCCCTTGAGTTCGTCTTCGCGGAACAGTCTTTATTCAGCACAACGTCTTTCACCAAAGTGTGTTAATCTCATCTGCGTTCATCTGGGGACGCTTGCTTGAGACAGTCTCAGCCGAGACAGAACGTAAGCCACTTGCTCGAAACGAAACTTAGTCTCGACTGGAGACTGAAACCGAGTCTGACTCAACTTGTGTCTCAAGCCGTGAGACAGCCCCGTAGCAAATTAGCTGGCGGCCGATTTAAGATCAAAACTGAGACCCAAACGGAGACCCAAACGAAGACCCAAACAAAGACAGTCTCAGCCAAGCGACGGACTCAGCTCTTAGCCACTTGCTCGAAACGAAACTTAGTCTGGACTTGAGACTAAAACCGAGCCTCTCACTCAGTTCTAGTCTCAGATCGTGAGACAGTCACGGAGAAGGCGCACGAGCGGTCTCAGAGTAAACAAAATGTCGGACATGGCCACAACAGACCGGCTCCAAACGATCTTTGCCGCATAAATGCTCTCGCGGCACCGTCGGACCGTGTTTTCCAGGACCGATTTCGTCCCTTAGACGTTTCTGATGAGGTTTCGGTTTCGCCGCGACGGCAACATGCGCATTACCGGAGTCTTGGACGTAAGAAAACAGTCATATATCTAACGTTCCTCTTCTACTATATGTTACATACGAGTATATTAAGCGGCCAGCTGCGGAGTAATTTTGGAGCAATCGAGACTTTTGTTTTTTCAGTTAAAAGCCTCTTCTGGCCAACATACAGCGCCGTGATTGCGTCCTCAAAACGAAGTGTAATCGTCCTTTCCCAAGCTCTGTAATTTGTTCGTCTTTGGTGCGGTTTTGTCTTTCGTATCACGATGAGCTTTTCATTGCGAAGACAGTTTTAAAATAACGAGTTTCACAACTTGTCAGGGGAAATACCTGGTGGGTACTTGAGGGAGTTTTGAAAAGGAGCAGACTCCTCAAAGTGGTTGCGAATGATATGTATTGATCATATCTCGCAGCAAGCTTCGTGCGCATGGTATGACTATGTCGGCGGAACAATGGAAACTGCGATAGTATTCAACTGACGGCGTAAACCACATTTCCTCCTTCAGGTGGCCAACAGCAGCGGAAGTCCCGAAACTGCAGCAGTAGGTTTACGCCGTGGGCGGCTTTCCGGGCGTCGTCGAAGTCATCGACGCACCCACGTTCGGATGCAAGAACCGCCGTGCACGAGGAACTGTTCGTGAACAAGCACTACTGCCATTCCATCAACGTGCAGCTGATAGTGGACGCGCGCTCGAAGATCCTGAATATGGTGCCATGTGACTCGGAAGCGTCCACGATTCCTACGTGCTGTCGCTGAGCAGTGACAGGGAGAACGTCGCGACGGGCGCGTATGGCGGCCTCCTCATAGGCCATAGCGGCTACCCGTGCATAGCGTGGGTGATTGCGCCCTTCCGATCGCCGACCGCGCGAGTGCAGTGTGCGTACAACCAGGCTTACGGAACAACACGGTTTGTAATCGAAAGTTAGGTGTTATGGAGAGCTACTTTCAGAGAAACAGTTTGCCAGTGAGATGTCTTGGAGCTACCTTTTCCAAAGCACAAAGGGCACACTGTGCATTATGTAGCCAGGCTATAAACAAACCGGTTTATGTGCACAGTTTATCCTAAGATAGCCACCATGCCAGATTGTAGATAAAATTTGATTGTAGCCAGACTGCACCGATTGGCAAACCGAAGCAGTATCATGGGGCCTGGCTAAAGAACTGCTAAGTATAGTTGTATCGAGCATAACAATAAGTGGAGTCGAGGGTTCTGTTTGATGTTGTAACCCCACAGACAATGAGCTGAAACACCCGACCCTGACTTCTCTGTGTCCGTGATCCCCACAGGCCCTATTACCTCAGTTCGCAAGATTTATAGCTTTTGGGTATATCACGCTGTTTTCTGTTTTACATGGTTTGGTACGTTCTGAGTATCTTAATTTTGCGCCTCCGCCAATGAGCTTTCGACTTTTGCCAGTAAGAAATACTTGCAAACCTAGAAGTGTGACCATATTAAGATACAACCTGAGTTTATTACGCTGTCAGAGACGATAACGAGGCTCGTTAATTTTTTGATGCCAATGTGGGGTGAACTTTCTGTGGAAATACAGATACAGAGCCAAAGCATGCCATTTCGCTGCGTAGCTAGATATAGTTAAACCAAAATAAATTTCTCGGTATAACTTCACCACATAAAAAAAAAACTCGTATTGTCCGTTTTAGCGTTGTTTCTGCAACATTGCTATGGTATTAGTCAGAATGTGTTAAACATATTTGTTTGAACTCCTTTGGGTTTTCTTTGTTTGTTTGCCGCAGGTTTTTTGTACTCCATTATATCATAACTTGGGAAACGGCGAAGGCTACGGTCTAAGCAAGCCAATCAGCAAGTTGGAAAGAGACACTTGACTCACTAGGTGCGAGCAGTGCTGTCAAAGACATGTGCGAAAAAGAGAAGAATGCCGCTTTTGTGCAAAGTTTGAGTTACAGGTTAAGTTTCACTGAAGAGAAAGCAACTTCCCAGTTCCTCCTTCCCCACTTCTTCAAATGCTTGGGTTACGCTTTGCCTCTGTCACTGATTGGCTGGAGGGGACCGTAGCACTTGCTCTTTGCCAAGTGACGGTGAGACAGAGTATAGTTTCCTGCTTAACAAACCTGGCGTCTTTCTCTTGTGCAATGGGCAGGGGTGTGGATTGAGCTACGAGATATGAGCCCAGGGTCCCTGGGTTCTGCATTGCGAGTTTTTGCTATACAATTTCCGAGCTGTGGTTTGCCACTGACTCTCCCTAGAGCCAACAGTAAATGAATGCGATCCAAATAGGATTTCACTTTGTGCCGCAGCTTGTCTGTGTTCCTATTTTGGTGTATTGCCCCGACGCTATGATGTTTAAGCACCAGAAGAGTTAACATATCAGTAACCTCAAAACTGCAGTGCCGGTGAACTTCACGGCATTTCTTAAATTGACAGCGCATACCTGTGTCAGTCGCAAGACCAAATTCGACGGGATCGACCACGGTGTAATTTACATCATTGACATGTGTCTAGAAACGGGTGAAATATAGAGAAAGTTGTGCGGATATACCTGCGTGCTCTGTGATCGCGGTTCAGTGCCCGAAACCTAAACGCCAAAACACAAATTGAAACCGAAACAAACAAAAAAACTAAACTTCTTGGCGCAATAACATACAGCCGTTAGCTTCGCCCCTCTAGCTTTCTCTCCATTGGCACATCAAGTAGATCCCAAGTATAGGAAGACTTAGTGTCAATGAAGAGGTGCAAAATTAGTGCGGTAACTTGTACAAACACTAATTAGAGCTTGGCCCCAAGGCTTGTCTTTGGAGAACAAAAATATTTAAGCCACAGCCTATAATGCACGCTGCATGCCACGAGGGGTTTACGCCTTGTTTGAAGACGTGAGTTGCCGTACATTTGGCAAGCTTAATCCTGCTATTGTATTCCTCTGCCACCCTTTTTCGACAGACTGTATGGGAGGGTGACAGTGAAACCGACCTTGGGTTGCATAAAATGTGCTAGCAAATTTTCGATTTCCAGGACAATTGGGCATCTCAAGCGCAGCTTCCACCGCCTGCAGACTGAACTGAGGGTGCTGCCGGAGTGCTGCTACACCACTCCTGTTGCATGCTGTGTCATGCACAACATTGCACTGCACTACAGCTGCGAGGACGGCAACTGCAACCTACTACCAAGGATGCTTTTGCCTCCCTCGCCACCTGAAGCCGACGACGGGGTTGCGCAGCGACGGTAACGTACGAGCCTGCAAACACAAGTTTATGCCTGATAAACTCGTGTGAGGGCAGCACTTTTTTATTCCAAAATAACTTTCCAAGGTATAAGGTATAGGTTATAAAGAGTTAAATATATATATATATATATATATATATATATATATATATATACACGGAAGAAAACGCACCTGAGACGGATGTTGGAGTTTTTAAAACATAGTATTGGTAAAGTTGGTCGACGTTTCGGCCTGAGCCAGACCTTTTTCGAGACTGGTACATGTGATGTCAGATTGACGCTCCTTGACCACGTCACGTGGTATTCCAAACATCTGGTTTCCCTCAAGAGTTGACTGTATCCCCGACGCAGGCGTCCCCCCCCCCCCCCCCCCCCGCGTAAACCTGACCCTGGTGAAAGAACTCGCACAATGTCGGAAACTCTAACTGAAGCAAAGCGGTGGGGGAGGGAGGAGGAGGGGCAGCCACAAGAACAGCAAGCGGCAAACTCTCGCAAAAAAAAAAAAAAAAAAGCTTCTGAGAAAAATGCTTCGAGTGGTGTCCGAGCGGTGTACCAGCCGCCCCCTCTGTCCGTGAAAAAAACACACATATACATATCCCCCCCCCTTCACGTAATGAACTTCAAGACAAGGAAGACGAGGGGTGGTTCTGGACCTCCTCGCTGAAAGAGGGAAAATAAACAAAAAAGAAGAAAAAAGAAAAGAGAAAACGGTTGCAGCTTCCGAGAAAACTTGCCCCAAGCGGTGTACGAGCGGTGCGCGAGTCGCCTCCTCAGTGCGTAAAAAAACAACACACACGCACATACATATCCCTTTTTTTTCACATAATAAACTTCAAGACGGGGAAGACGAGGGGAGGTTCTGGATTTGTAAGCCGATATGACTGCTCAAGATGTGTTAACTGCGTGCATCGACGTCATTATTCCAGGGTGTTCATTAAGGTAGACTGCATGCATAGATGACATTATGCCGGGATCTTCATTAATACCTTCCCGGATTTGTAAATAAGATACGATTCTCTCCGCTCGCAACACGTTATCAGCTGCCCTTTAAGTTAAAAATATTATTAGAACGAACTCTATATAAAATAAATCGTGGATGGCCTAAAGCCTGTGGAATGTGCACGCTCACGCTGATACAGGAGGATCGTGAATGTTAACCGCGTGAATGGAAGACATAATGCCGGGATGTTTATTGATCGCGGCTTTGAACTTGTGAATAAGGTACGATTCTTTCTGTTCGCGATCTTGGTCGCTTTTGAAACCAGACTGTAAAAATGTGACTTGGAGCTTATCAAATGAGTGTTTTGGATCGCTAACATGCTTTGAAAAGGGAAGTGTGGGGTTTGATTTTGCATGCGATCTGTGATTATTAAACCGCAATCGGAAAGGTCTCTCTGTCTGGCCCACGTACTGCGCGCCGCAAGTGCTACACTGTAAAAGGTATACTACATTACTGGTGTCGCAATTTAAGTTGCCATACATTTTGTAGGTTAAGTTGGAGTTTGTACTTTCTATGGAGTTTCTGGGTGTTACGTGTGGGCAGACCCCACATCCCGACTTTCCGCATGGCCGACTCCCAGTGCTCTCAGTGGCAGTTGTCTTGGACCTGACCAAGAAATCCTTAATGTTGCGCGAGCGTCTGTACACCACATGGGGGACGGTAGTAATAACTTTTGCGAGGCGTTCACTTTGTTGCAAAATATTAAAATGTTTCCTTAATATGGCGGTGACATTCGGAGACTTATTGCTGAAGGTCAGCACGAGACTGGCCTGTCGGCTTGTCTCCGCCTGGGGACCGCTGTCACCTAACAAGAGGTCGCGATCCAGGGCGCGCGCCTTACTAATTGCGTCATTTATGATTTTTTCTGGGTACTTCTGTTCTTTTAGAACCTCGCGTAGTTGATTGGCGTTGGAGTCAAAATCATCGTTATTAGAACATACACGTTTAAACCTGTGAGCCTGGCTGTACGGAATACTAGTTCGGCAAAGTCGAGGATGATATATATATATATATTTCTGCATCTAACACTTACTGTACTTGCAATAAAATTCGCTGGTCTAATACACCTCTATTTCGAACCTGGAAGAAACAGAAGCGTTTCAACACACCTGGACAACCATACATGTGCAAGCTGAATTGCAAGCTTGGTTTTGAAACTTGACTTTCTTCCACTATTGCTGGTTCTCTGAAAGCACATTCCTGAGTGGCAGTCTCATATAAAGGCCGATAAAAAGAATTTCGTTAGGCTGCGTTAAGACTGCTTTGCTTTATATGAACCATGAACAACCCGGCGACTCGTGGCTACGTTTTGATGCAATGCGGTAAAACGCAACTGTGTGTATGGGCCTCTACTCCACTGCACTGCTATTTGGCACCTGCATGTTGTACGTTTTTTTTCATTTTAACTCCCACTCAGCTTTGACGTCAGGAAATGGTGGATGAATTCGTCTTTTTGCAATGCAAAGAGATGACAAATGTGCAGGGGTTTTGGCTCAAAGTGCCTGAAGCAACTTTGACAAAAGGCAGCAAGAAGGGAGGAGACTGTAAGAAGTCTAAAGAGAGGAAAAACATTGATGAAGCGAATGTAAGGGCGCAAATGAGCTGGTTTAGATTGAACATGACATAAACCCCGAGACTCCAGTTAAAAACGACACAAATACTCAACGCATTGACGCTGCCTGCATGCCACTCGGCGATGAAGTCTCAAAAAGCCTGTACGAATGCGGTGGTGCGGAAGACAAACATTTTTCTTGAGGTGCGGCCGTGGCAGGTGTTTTTGTGGTTATGATGTTCGCTTTTAATTAGCCGAGTGTGTAAAAGTTGTGGCAACCAAGCCATAATTTCTTTAGTTCTGCAGTTCTGCATGCTGCCAAACGAAGTAATGAAGTGGAAGGTTTGTGCAGGCTAGAGACTGAAGGTGGAGACATTGAGGAGGACCACCCAGAAAAAAATATTTTAATATATTTACAATCCCCCCCCCCATTTTTTATGGGCCTTCTTGTTGGGCAGCCTGCCCGAGCAGGGCAAAGCCTTTCTTGCACTGTTCTCAATAACAAATGGCCGCAATCTGCGTCTTCTTGTTGCGTTGCGCACTGCCTGTGCCGTTCTGAGAAAGTAAGGACACATTTTTACTTGAGTGGCATGTTTTCCGCCTGTTGCGCAAACAGGTATTTATAATACTGCCTGTCTGCAGCCTGCAGGCGGTATGCTGGGCCTCCAAACTGGTTGTGGAGAAGGGGGTCCCGGTCAGCGTAGGGCTGGTGGTGCTGGTCGCCCTTCCAACGTCAGCAGTGCTGCCTCAGGCTGAAGGGGTGCCTCATCCTCGTCCAGCAGCCACAACGAAGGCTAGTAATCTTTCGTTCCCCCGGACTTCTGCACATTGAGGAAAATGATCTTGGGGGCCACAAAGACCTTGTGGCCGAAGGCCCAACCTTCTGGGCCAACCACGTCAGTTGCTGGCCGCACAGTGACTGGTGCTTTGCTAACCTCGAGGACAATCCACAAGAATGTTTTAATGTCACCCCTGTACATAGTTTGAGCGCACTCTTATATGTTTCTCAGGAAATCGTTTTGTGTGCATGTGAATCAAGCTCGATCTCTCGGCTCTCGGTCGTTGTGGCTATTAATTTTGAAAGTAGCTAGGCTTGAGTAGAGCCAGTCTACGGTGTAAAAATCAAACCCGATCGTAGCTGTTGCGGCTCTTATTTCTGAAAGTAGCTGGGTTCGTGTAGAGCCAGTCTGCAGTGTGCATGTCAAGCGCGATCGTAGATGTTGCGGCTATTAGTTGTGAAAGTAGTTGGGCTCGAATAGAGCCAGTTTACGGTGTACAGGTCAAGCGCAATCTTAGCTGTTGCATATAATGTTTGTGAAAATAGCTTGCTTAAATTTGGGCCAGTGTGCAGTGTTGATGGAGGCCACCCGATTTTCTGGTTGCTTGTCCCTGTGCTTCTTTCCGGTGATAAAAAGAATACCATGCTAAGTAGCAGTTGTGCTCAGTGTGATACCAAATTTAGTGAGTGTAAGCCAGTCGGTGCTTAATAGATGGTACTCGCTTACTGCTCAAGATGTGCAAGCTCAGGATGACTTCTTATTAATTATGTTCCAAAAAATGAGACGTTTACAGTTCCCTGTAATGCCGAATAAGAACGCAGCTCTTGAGGAGGGTACGGAGAGGAGGGTATGCCCCTCGTCCTCCTCTGTACCCTGCCCTCCATCCTCCCCTCCCCCTCCCTCTTCCCTCGTGACGTCACTCGTGACCTTCACGAGTGACCTTTGTGACGTCACTCGTGACCCTAGTGCGTCACAAGTGACGTCATTATGGGAAACATCCCAAGGTAACCGCAGTTACGTCAACACCGACGCCACTCACTCCGGAGACGGGCGCCTAAGAGCTGCGCTTTAAAAGACATTCTTCATGTGGGCAATGTGCATGTTGCAGGTGTTGCGGAAGATTGCCGTCAATATATGTGCTCTGCAGCTGCGAACTCAGCTATGGCTGCCAGTGAATACTACCTGTAAAATGAGCTAGATGTAGAGCACCAATCTTACACATACATATTTATGTAACAGACTCTCATCTTTGTGTGTGCATTTGTTTGACTTGGCATCTCAACACAAGGGACCCAAAGAAAAGGGTTCCCAAAGGAAATGAGGTCCAAGTGTCGTGTTTGTCACCTTTGGACCTACGGAGATGTAGAGTTTTCGGCATAAAACATCAAATTTATGTTACGGCTTGCCATAAGCTTCATAAGCTTCTATCTTCTAACTTCATAAGCTCTTATCCTGTGTATTTTGTGGTGATGGTGCAACGGAAACACAAAAACTTTTGTATTGTTTGCATTGCTTAAATCCTTTTTAAAATGTATCTTCTAGCATCTGAGCAGTGTACAAGATTATTTAAGCTATCGATAAGTGCAGTATTCTTTCATTGGAATACCGATCTTGACTTTTAAATTAAATAACATGGCTCAAAGTTTCAGTGCTTTTAATGTGCACAGATCCTTCTTGCTTGGGAGAGAACTTGCCGGAATGTTTCCTATAGTGGGCCAAGTATTCAGTATTTGCATACGCAAGATACAGTTATGCATACAATGTTAGCTTTGCTAGAAGAACCCCCAATCATCTCAACTTCAAAATGCTGGACTTGTCTGCATCAAATGGCACCGCGAATGACAAATGATCACGAATGACAAGTGATGAGGCGGCGAATGACTGAGTAAACTGAATGTTTAATGGGGCGAACTTGTGCCCAAAAATAAAAGGAAAACAAAAGATAACAACAGAGCGTCGCGGGCGTCGAAAGCGGCGAAGCAGCAGGATCGAACGCTGAGGCGAAAAACTGACTCCGGCTCGCCAAGCGGAGCCCCTTATGTACACGCGTGGGGTTCTGGAAGATTCGGCGTAGAAGGTTCTGCGTGTAGAACATTCTGACCTCGAACAAGCAACACGGTTCTCGAATTTACCAGAACTTTACGTCAGAGTCAACAAAAATGCGTCCCCGCGGCCAGGAATCGAGCCCTTGCTTTCCGCGTGTAAGGCACGCGCGATAACCGTTAGGCCACGGGTCCGCTGCCTGCGTGGTCAGCTGCGCTCGCGGCATTACCCCCCCCCCCCCACCCCCCCTTTAAAAAGTGCATCGCCCCGATGCAACACAAAACAAAACAAACAAATAAAACGGGCGGTAAACTAAAGAGTCATTTGGAACACATAAGGTCCACAGTCCTATCGAGCGTAGTACGGCTTCAGGCGCACGACGTGGACGACTTCAGGTAGTGGTGGGCGGCGTGATGATGTTCTTGTTCCGTCGGGCATCACCTCGTAGTTTAGATCCCCGAGTCGACGAAGCACTTTGTAAGCTCCAAAGTAGCGCTTCAGGAGTTTCTCGCTGAGACCATGGTGGCGGATCGGTGTCCACACTCGCACCCTGTCTCCGGACTGGAAGTGGACGACCCGACGGCGAAGGTTGTAGCGGCCAGTGTCGATACGTTGTTGAGCTTGAATACGGTGTCAGGCGAGCTGACGGACTTCTTCTGCCCGTTGGGAAACCACCTTGGCGTCATCGCTTCCGTCAACAGCCGGTTCGTGGGGTAACATCGCGTCCAGCATTGTCGTCACTTTGCGACCATGCATCAGTTGAAAGGGTGTAACCCCGGTGGTCTCTTGCACGGCCGTGTTGTAGGCAAAGGTGACATACGGCAACATCTCGTCCCATGTCTTGTGCTCCACGTCGACGTACATGGAAATCTAGTCGGCGATGGTCTTGTTGAGACTTTTCGTCAGACCGTTGGTCTGCGGATGGTACGCCGTGGTGCGACAATGGCTGGTGTGGCTGAGACAAAGGATTTCTTGTTTCAGCTGGGCCATGAACGAGGATCCACGGTCTGACATCACGACTTCGGGAGCGCCGTGCCGGAGGACGATGGATTCAATGAAAAACTTGGCAACTTCAACAGCAGCTCCGGAAGGGAGGGCTTTCGTTTCGGCGTACCGCGTGAGATAATCTGTGGCAACGATGATCCAGCGATTTCCCGACGTTGACGGCGAAAAAGGGCCAAGTAGATCTATTCCGATCTACTGGAAGGGTGTTGTTGGCGGAGGAATTGGCTGCAAGAGTTCGGCCGGCCTCGTCGGAGGTTTCTTGCGTCGCTGGCATTCATGGCGTGATCGTGTGTATAGGTGGACGGTTTTGGGGAGCTTGGGCCAGTAATACTTTTCACGAATACGGGCCAGTGTCCGGCTGTAACCAAGGTGTCCGGACGGGGGATCGTCGTGGCAGGCTTGAAAGATCTTCCCCCGAAGGTCGGTCGGGATTACCATCAGCCACGGCGAGTTGTTGTTCCCGAAGTTCTCTTTGCGGAGTACACCTTGTCGAATGGCAAAGGTCGGCTGGGCTCGTAAAAAAACACGTGGCATGGCACTCCCGCGCCCTTCCAGGTGCTCTATTAGTGCGCGCAGCTCAGGATCGTCTTGATGATGTCGGGATATGTCGTCGGTGTTCACTGCGCCCAGGAAACACTCGTCGTCATCGTCGTCGCTGCTGACGGAAGGTTTTTCGACGGGAGCTCTGGATAGGCAGTCGGCGTCGCTGTGCTTGCAGCCTGACTTCCAGATCACGGTCATGTTGAACTCTTGTAGTCTTAGACTCCATCGAGCAAGCCGTCCTGACGGGTCCTTGAGGTTCGCAAGCCAGCAGAGCGAGATTTGGTCCGTGACTACGCGGAACGGGCTAACGTATAAGTACGGACGAATCTTCGTGATTGCCCAGACGACCGCAAGGCATTCTTTCTCAGTCGTGGAGTAATTTCTCTCCCCCTTGGACAATGTCCGACTTGCGTAGGCGATGACTCGCTCGGTGCCTTCTCGTACATGAACCAGTACCGCGCCAAGTCCTGCATACTTGCGTCCGTGTGAATCTCGGTTTCCGCACCCTGGTCGAAATGTCCAAGAACAGGAGGAGGCTGCAGTCGCCGCTTCAGCTTGTCGAATGCCTGCTGCTGCTCCTTGGCCCATTCGAACTTCTCGGCGTCCTTTGTGAGGTTTGTGAACGGTGCGGAAATTCTTGCGAAATTTCGAATGAAGTGCCAATAGTAGGCACATAGTCCAAGAACCTTCGCACGGCCTTCTTGTCTCTTGGCGCTGGAAATTCTGCGACGGCGCGAGTCTTCTCTGGGTCTGGGCGAATGCCTTCGTTACTAACGACGTGACCTAGGAACTTGGGTTCGTTTTAGGCGAACCGACACTTTGACGGCTTGAGGGTGAGTCCGGCGGTCCGTATGGCTCGGAGAACAGCTCGGAGTCGTCGCAAGTGCTCGTCGAAGTCGCCGGAAAACACTACGACGTCGTCGAGGTAGACGAGACAGCTCTGCCACTTCAGTCCTGCCAATACGGTGTCCATGACACGCTGGAAAGTTGCTGGCGCCGTGCATAGTCGGATGGGCATCACCTTGAACTCGTACAGTCCATCCGGCGAGACGAACGCTGTCTTCTCTCGGTCCCGTTCGTAGACTTCTATCTGCCAGTAGCCGCTCTTCAGGTCCATTGATGAAAAGTATCGAAAGTGGCGCAGCCGGTCTAACGTGTCGTCGATGCGGGGGAGTTTATAGACGTCCTTCTTCGTCACTGCGTTCAGCTGCCGGTAGTCCACGTAGAACCTAAGCGTCCCGTCCTTCTTCTTAACCAGTATGACTGGAGAGGTCCATGGACTGCTTGAAGGTTGGATTATGTCGTCGTTCAGCATCTCTTGAACTTGCTCCTGGATCACCTGCGTTTCTTTAACGGAAACTCTGTATGGAGATCGATGCACAGGGCGCGCGTCGTTCTTGCTAACGATGCGGTGCTTTGCAATGTCGGTTTGATGCACCTTCGACGACGTCGAAAAGCAGTCGCGGTATTCGGCGAGGAGGTCAATCAGCTGCCGTCATTTCGGGCCCGGAAGAGTAGGGTCAATGTCGAGCTGCGCCGGCGACGTACTGTCTTGCTGAGGTGGCGAAAGTTCGTCAGTAATGACGGCGATCTCGGCGGAGTTTCGGAGTACTTTGACGTGGCCAACGGCTGCACCTTTCGTGAGGTGTTGCACTTCGATTCGGAAATTCGTCACGAGGACCACAGTGCGGCCATCCTGAAGTTCAGCTACTCCTCTTGCGACGCCTATTCCTCTTTCTAGAAGCAACTGAGGCTCCCCTCGAGCAGAACTTCGCCGCAGAAAGCTTCGGTGATCCCGACGCGCAAGAAAACACTTGACCGCGGCGGCAAGTTCACGTGCCTTGCGAGGACTCGGACCGCGGATGACGTCGCTTTGGGTTCCTCTGGTGGTGGGCCAGGTTTTCGTAGGGTCAACCGGTTTGCTCCGAGGTCGATGACGGCGCCATACTCGCAGAGAAAGTCCATTCCGAGAATAACGTCCCTGGAGCAGTCTTGCAGAATGACGAATTTCACAGGGCACGTCTCACCGTGGATCTCGACGCGAGCAGTGCATCTTCCGACTGGTGTAATGAGGCGTCCTCCGGCGGTTCGTATTTGAGGTCCATTCCACGGTGTCGTGACTTTTCGAAGGCGGCGGGAGAGCCTCTCCCTCAAGACTGAGTAGTCTGCTCCGGTGTCTACGAGTGCCGATGCGTCGTGGCCGTCGATAATAAGGTTTAGGTTGTTGGACACCGGTGCAGGGGCGTCATAGTGATGCGTAGTGTCAGGAGAGTGGGACCGCTCCGGCGTTCTTGGAGGCTGTTTGTTTCTGTGTTTTCGGCAACGTCACCTCCAGGCGTTGCCGCACTTAGTTTTTCCGGCGACGCAGGGGAGACAGGCTATCACGGAGGGGCCGTGGCGCTGGGCAAAACTGACTCCGGCTCGCCACGCGGAACCCCTTATATACACGCGTGGGGTTCTGGAAGATTCAGCGAAGAAGGTTTTGCGTGTAGAACATTCTGACCTCGAACAAGCAACACGGTTCTCAAATTTACCAGAACTTTACGTCAGAGTCAGCAAAAATGCGTCCCCGGGGCCAGGAATCGAACCCTAGCTTTCCACGTGGAAGGCACGCGCGATATCCGTTGGGCCACGGGCGCGCTGCCTGCTTGGTCAGCTGCGCTCGCGGCAATATGTGGTCTGCAGCTGCGAGCTCAGCTATGGTCGCCAGTGAATGCTACCTGTAAAATGAGCTAGATGTAGAGCACCAATCTTGCGCATACATATTTATGTAACAGACTCTCAGCTTTTTGTGTGCATTCGTTTGACTTGGCATCTCAACGCAATGGACCCAAAGAAAAGGGTTCCCAAAGGAAATGAGGTCCAAGTGTCGTGTTTGTCACCTTTGGACCTTCGGAGATGTAGAGTTTTCGGCATAAAACGTCAAATTTATGTTACTGCTTGCCATAAGCTTCATGAGCTTCTATCTTCTAACTTCATAAGCTTCTATCCTGTGTATTTTGTGGTGATGGTGCAACGGAAACACAATAACTTTTGTATTGTTTGCATTGCTTAAATCCTTTTTAAAATGTACCTTCTAGCATTTGAGCTGTGTACAAGATTATTTCAGCTATCGATAAGTGCAGTATTCTTTCATTGGAATACCAACCTTTACTTTTAAATTAAATAACATGGCTCAAAGTTTCAGTGTTCTTAAATGTGCACAGATCCTTCTTGCTTTGGAGGGAACTTGCCGGAATGTTTCCTAGAGTGCGCCAAGTATTCAGTATTTGCATACGCAAGATACAGTTATGCATACAATGTTAGCTTTGCTAGTAGAACCCCCAATCATCTCAACTTCAAAATGCTGGACTTGTCTGCATCAAATGGCACATACTGCATTCTAGTATATTCGTAGAAGCAGCAATAACTTGACAGCTCACTGGTCCTGTGCCTGTGGAAGACGGCTCTGTTTACATTTTCTTGGGTCATTGGGTTTTGTCTGATTGCAGCAAGTGCATTCATTGTTTTGATTTGTTTGTAAATTCGTTTTCAATCCAGAACTCTTGAAAACTTCTATAATTTAGCCGAGAACAATAGAAGTAAACAAAATTCTATGAGCTCAAAGCAGGTGTTCTTGATTGTATTAAAATGTTCAAATCCAGAGGTCTTGACTGCTTCTATAATTTTGCCAGTAAAAGAAGTAAAGAAAATTCATTGATCACATAGAATGTGTGCTTCATTTTTATGTGCAGTAAAATCAAATGTATAATAAACTTGCCGGCCGTTGATTGTTCCCTTGTAGAACGCGTCAAATCTTCAGCTAAAAAATTTCATGTTCTGCAACTTTTTTCTTAAAATTTTTGTCACGTGCGTAGCATTGGTAGGTACTGCGAGTTCAGTACGGAAGCCCTGCTTTCGTTTTAGAAACTTTTGTAATCTTGTTAAATTTCTCTTCAATTACGCGTTTTCGTTTCTCTATTTCATGCACCAATTGAAACTTTTCATCTTTGCACCAAATTACATTCGTCTTTACTTTTGAAGGGACGTACAGTGCTATTCCTTTTTCTTAGAAAAGGCATCGGAACGAACAGACATTACTGTAGACACCTTTATTTGGCGTTCGCGCTCAACGTCGACGGTGGAGGTGACAGACACGTCCAGAACTGCGGCTTGATGTCACTTTTCACGTGTAACCACGGTTTGCACGAAAAACACGACGCAGTTATGAGACTATCGTCGTTGGCCGCTGCCCAAAACGACCGCGGCGTAGCAGAAGCAGACGACCCCATGTCACATCAACGTCCGGATTCTTCGTTTTTCCCCATTCTAAATACATTCCCTCTCGAGGCACCGCTCACTCCGTTGTAGGTACCGGACTCAAATACTGACTTGGCTGAGACGGTTCCGATTTCGTTTCGAGCAGGGGGCTCAACCGGCGTCTCACGCTGGGTCTCAGCTGAGACCCAAGATGAAACCACCACAGAAAACAAAATGTTAGACGTGGCAACCAGAGCCACTATGCACCGGCAACAAGTCCTTTTTAGCGGGTGAATGCTTTCGTTAAAGCGAGTTTAGGCTGCTTCTACGCCATCGACGTCTTCTACAGGAAAGCCTAACACGACTGTTTCGTTTTCGGTTTGGAGGTTTCGCAATCGCTTGTTTTTTGTGAGCTTGAGGACCAGCAAGCGAGACAACTATGTCACCCATGTCCTGATGCAAGTGCTCTTTCCAACTTTGCGACTCGCATCTTCTATTCGTGACACCGTCAAACCACTGAAAGTACCTGCAGTTCCTGCGCATTCATAAATCGATCCTCTCACGGTGTGTACGACGAGCGAATTATCCCCAACTTTCTTCAAACAAGCATTGCAACGCAACGCAACGCACGGCGTCAGGTGAGAAATAATATAAATTACATCACTGTTTCGCTGTGCTGTTTCGTAAAGGCAAAGGTGAATAAGTTTCGCATAATCATAAGTTTTTTTTGCGGTTCAGTTCCTGACACAAATGCAGCGCCATCCGTTCAAGGATAAACGGAAAGGAAGACGTAGTACTTAGTCTTATTGTTCAGACGATTTTCAACCCCATGATCACGAAGTTGACCGAGGGATTAAAATTGCAGTTCCGAGGCAATCATTTCTTTGTATAATGATGTGTTTCGTGTTTAAAAACAGTTGGAAAAGCAAACACATTCACAAAATGGCAGCGTCAACTTCCGACGGACGTCATGTTCCAAAACATTTTGAAAATTAGCGAGTAGCTTGATACGTTATAACAGTGTTTATGAACCTTCGCTAGGAATTGGTATGGCGTGGCTATATTGCTTTAATCAAAACTGCTCTAGCATTTGTATTGTCTGTCGTGCACGAATTTCAGACATATTTCCCCACTTAAGGTGGTCACCAGCAGCGGAGCTCCTAGGAACTGATCGGAGGGCCAACGCCGGACAAGTAGGTAGTCCTCTTGGTGGTGGGCATAGGCTCACGGATCGTGAGGTGTTTGCCTAGTGGCAAGGAAGCATCCAAGACCTCTACATGCTAGCACTGAGCTCTACCAGAGACAATTTCGGAGGAGGATCTTCAAACGGGCTCGTCATCGCGGATGGCGATCAGCTACGATGGCCGCGATTGATCGCGCCCTATCGCTGGATAGTCACGCCAGCGCAGTGCGTATACAAGCAGGTGCATAGAAAACAGGACAAAAGTAAGGTTTAGAGGAAGGGTTGTTTTTAAATTAGTTAAGTACATTTAGTAATCATGCTGTCTACAGACATGTCGGAGCCAGCTTTTTTTAAACGGCCTTATCATACTGTGCTTGAAATAATGAGGCCGTAACAAACAATATTTTTTCCAGTACACTTTAAATATAGTCACTGTTAGATCCTGGTTGGTAGATGACGACAGGATAACATTAACTATTACCAACTCAAGATGCAAAGGCTACGTGACGACGTGACAGGTTCGCTGGCTGGTGAAGGCCGTTGGCTGCGTGCTTCGCATTTTTCTCGCGGTGTGGTGTAATCTTTTACGATTGTGATCCGTGTCCCAAATGGTGCCGCCACTCAACACACAACAGGCACCATGAACGATCTATTGAAACCGTGGCTATTCCCAGAAACTTTCCAATAGGACACTGAAGTAAACATTTTTGTCAGAACAAATGGGTGATTACAAGCACAGAGACGTCGGAACTATTCAGGAGAGGGGGGGGGGGGCGACGATGGTTGTGCGGGGGGGGGGGGGGAGGGGGGGAGGGGCAAGGGCGGTGAGGGTGATTTTGCGCCCCTCCACCGTATCGTTTTCATTAAATTTCTGACCTGTCAGCGGGCGGTTGCCCCCCCCTACGCTCCCCCCCGCCCCCTGTTTCGACGCCACTGTACAAGCAGAGTGTGATTACAACCATCGTGTCTGTAGTCGACTGTATACATGTCTTGCACCTATGTCACATGATGGCGTAAAACACCAGCAATCACTATACTGGTGGTTGAGGCGCCGGCCATTCGCAGTGAGAACTATGGTAAAATGCGCCTCATTTAGCTGTAGCACTTGCTATGTATCGCGGCGATAGTTTCATTGAGTTGCCTCGCAACAGAGTAACCGCCAAAGAAAGAAGCATGAGTAGCAGAGAAGGGCTGCGGCTCCACAGTTGGCAGGACTCTTCGTGGCGGTGCGTTGACGGCACTTTTTTAACATTTATGTTCACGCCCTTTTTACATCAGCCTTGGCCGTTCGTGATAGCGATGCCCTTTGCCTTTATGTTCATGATGTAGTTCTTATGTTTCTAGCGAACCTTCGGGGCCTCCTAGCGGAGTACGGGTAAGCATGCTGCGCCGCGAGCTCGGCCAGGCAATGATCAGTCGGCAGTGGCCCCAAAATGCATGCTCGCTGAAACACTGCCACCGGGACATCGGCCTTTGCTATCTACGACATATGGATCCTTGCGTTGTTTACCAGTACTTCACTAACTCATAACTTTACTATGAGTGGCGTCTAGAGCCGCTGGTCGAATAATTGCGCGATTCGAGTTACGCCTTGAACCGCATATTGAAATTTGTTCTGCCGACACAATAACTTTTCGCATCAAAACTTTGTTGGTGGCATATTGGAACTTTCTGCTCGTAGCCCACTTTACCAACGCCAAAATATCCCGTACCTGCTGGTTGAACGTCATCATCGTAAGTTTGCCACAGTCTTTCAAGTTCACATGCCAAAAACAAGGTAGTTTTGTAGAAAATATGGTGCACATCTGGGCGATTTGTAGCATCCTATGCCTTGGTCAGTGCTTCCATGTGGTGGGAAGTCAACCCCCAGCATGGTGCGGGGCCTGCATTCGTATGCCGCCTGATAAGCAAATTAGTTGCTTCGTTTCATATGAACCACGGGCAACTCAAGGAGTTGTGGCTACTTTTCGATACAGTGCCGTCAAACGCACTGCAACGAAACAGTGTGTATGGTCCTTTACGCCGCTGCACTTCCATTTTGGACCTGCAGTTTGTGCTTTCTTTCGTTCTCGTTCCCACTCGACTTTGACGTCAGCAGATCATATATGAAGGTTGCTCAAACACAAAAAAAGAGACTAATAGTTAGGTGTCTTGGCTTAGGTGTCTTGGCAGCAAGAAGGGAGATGAGTGTAAGGATTGCAAAGAGAAAATAAAAGCTTCGACGCTGTCTGATTGCCACATCGGCGGTGGCATCGCACAGGACTGTACAAATGCAAAGGCAAACATTTTTTTTTTTTTGCGGGTGCGGTTCTTACACGTGTTTATACGGTAATGGCTTTCACTTTTACTTAGCCGAGTGTTTAAAAGTCATTGCATTTTTTTATAACGCCATAATTTCTTTAGTTTTGCAAGCTGCTAAACAAAATACATAATGCGGTGGAATTGTTTTGCATACTTGGAACCGAAAAGACATTGAAGAGAACTAACCAAAAAAATTGTTTATTGTATTTACAGCATAAACCTGGAAAGGCAATGCTTCTTTGCCAAACGGAAGGACCCCCCTCCCCTTTAAGGGGCTTGTTGTAGGGCCTGCCCAAGTAAGGCGAACATTTTTTCGCCCTGTTGCAGATAAAAGATTGCTGCTTTTTTCACCTCTTCGGCAGCCTCACTGGCTGCCCTTGCTGCCCTCGCCTCCTCTTCCGATGCCTTCAGTTTGGCAAGGAGGCACTGCCGTTCTAGCTTTACATTGTCCTGTTGCTGCGCCAGGATGTCTTTGTTAAACTGCTTGTCCGCTGCCCGTGTGCCGGCTGCCGAGCCTGCGGCCGGTGTGCTGGGCCTCCAGACCTGTCGTGGACGAGGTAGTCCCCGCCGGCCCCGGCCCAGTGGTGCCGGTCGCCCTTCAGCAGAAGCTGCTGCCTCAGGCAATCCCCCTGCTACTGGAGGAGGCCCCTCCCGACGTAGCAGAGCAGCTGGTGCACCAGGCTCCACGGGCGCCTCATCCTCGTCCAGTGGCCAGTCCGGAGGGTCGTAGTCTTGGGTTTCGTAAAACTCCGGCACCTCGAGGAAGGCGACCCCGGGGTCCACGTCAACCTCATAGCTGAGGACCCGATCCTCTCCTACCACCTCGTTGGTGGTTGGCTGCAGGCTGACTGGTGCTGTGCTGGCCCTAAGGAAAATACACGAGAATATCTGCCTTGTCACCCTTGTACATAATTTGAGAACACTCTTATTTTTATTTCATTCATGTTTTTTGTGTGCATGTGGATCAAGCTCGACTCCTCAGTTCTCAGCTATTGCTGCTATTAGTTGTGAATGTAGCTGGGCTTTAGTAGAGCCAGTCTACAGTGTGCAGGCCAAGCCCGATCTTGGCTGTTGCGGCTATCAGTTGTGAAAGCAGCTCTCTTCATACGGATCCAGTGTGCAGTGTTGATTCCGGCCACATATTTCTGGTTGCTTGTCCCTACAATTCTTTTTTTTTGTCAAAAAGACTACCATGTTGAGTAGCAGATGTGCTCAGGGTGATTCCAAATTTAGTGGTAGTGTCTACTGGTCGGTGCTTAATCAATTTTACTCACTGTACGCCTTATTTGAACCGACTGCTCAGGATTACTTCTGATTTCTTTTATTTATCAATACTGTTCACCCTTTCAGGGTTGTTTTATTCCAGAAAAGACATTCTTCATGGTATGCATTGTGCATGTTGGAAGTGTTCCAAAAGCTTGCCGTCAGTATGTGCTCAGCAGCAGCGAACGCAGCTGGGACAGTGAATTCTACCTGCAAAATGAGTGAGGTTTAAGAGCACTAACCTCGCACAAACATGTTCATGTAACAGACTGGCTCAGCTTTGTGCGTTCATTCAATTGATTTGCCATTGACAAGTCCAGTAACTGGCCGGCATCGGTATTTTGCTGTCTTTGATGGTCAGTATTTAAAAGGAAGTTCAGTGACTGGCCGGCATCGACGCTTTGCTGTTCAGGCTGGCGAGCCCCGTCATAAAGTTCCGTTTACTGACCGGCATCGTTTTATTGTTTTTCCTTTTTCACTATGCAGTCAAGTCATTGAGATTCTGATGAACTGCGGCAATTCATGAATAGCGAGTGGAAATGTTTGTGTTGATCAATCCTTCCTAAATGACTGTCGACGCTGCCGTATTTAATCCCAGAATGACAAGGCTGTCGTGTTTTATTGGAAAAACGCGAGAGAAAACAATGCGTAGAGGAAACTTTGCAGTCCAGGATTTGAGAATCTTACCGCCTACGCCACGAAAAATAAATGTTACAACGCCGAACGATACTTTTTTTAGGAAGCTAGTTTAACTTGATGTACTATCACGATCAATTTGAGCGCGAACACCTCTCCGCGTGGCCCGCGGTACTATCAGTGCCCCGTAGCGATTGCTCTCTGAAGGGTAAGTGCACCTTGCGGTCGAGACATATCGTCTCTAGCGATCGCCGCACCACTCTGCACTTCCGGGTCGTCTGCAAGCGAATAACTGTCGGCGAAACCTCGAAACTCTTCACCAATGACGAAGCGCATTTTTCGCTAGCAATGTGAGGCAGCAAAAATAACTTGTATAAATATTTTTAGGGTCAAATGTTTTATTAGGAAGTTTTAGTAGATTATTCTTATGACTCCGATAACAGTACCCGATACTTCGACGACGCATTTAAGCATGCATCATGTTGTTATCGGGGTTCTCAAAACAATGAAATAAGACTGCCTATTATTTCTTCGCGTGAGTTTTGCGAAAGCAAAGGACCGCCGATGCCCCCAGGCAAGAAGTTAGCTCGGTGCGAGCGTGGGTGATACCCTTTATCAGGAAAAACAACACAAAGGAAACGACGATGACGTAGAAGAAACACACGGGACGTCCTCGTCTGTTTTAGCCCGATGTTTTCCATGATGAAGAGTATCACCCACGCTCGCACCGTGCTAACTTCTTGCCTGTGCGCATTGGTGGTCCTTTGCTCTCGCAAAACACATTTGAAGTAATAATAGGCAGTCTTTGTTGATTGTTTTGATACCTCCGAAAACAATATGATGTATGCTTAAGGGCGTCGGCCAAGTATCGGGTATTGTTATCGGAGACTTCATAGGAATAATCTACTAAAACTTGCTAATCAAAACGATGACCCTATAAATATCTATACAAGTTATTTTTCTGGCGCATATTTCTCGCGAAAAATGCTCTTCGTCATTCCTGAACATTTTCGCGGTTTCGCCGGCCGTTTTTCGCTAGCAGACGACCCGGAATTGCAGAGTGGTGTGGCGGTCGCTAGAGAAGATATGTCTCGACCGCAAGGTGCACTTATACTTCAAAGTGCAATCATCAGGGGGCACTGAGAGTGCCGCGGGCCACACGGAGCGGTGTTCGCACTCATATTGATCGTGATAGTGCTATACTAAAGGTCCGGCGTTATACGCACCTGTTTGGTTCTCATAAAAAAATAAAAACGGTAACGCGAATCCTAAAAATGAAAAAAAAAAAAACGTGTGGCATGATTGAGCACGCGCCTTGAGTTACAAAAACAAGAATAAACATTACTTTCTAGAAACTAGAAAAGTAAAAGATGTGTTTATTGCTTATGACGCTACGAGAGTGTGAAATTGAGTGTGAAAATATGCTATTTCAGGCAGAAAGCCACTGTTTTCTGTGGTAGTTACTATCATCTAACAGAATTATTTCAAAGGTTCACATAGCCGAACGATATATATATGCCTCTTTTAGAGCTTATGTTATACGACATACCGTACCAGAGGAACGCAAATACAGAACTTTGTTTTTTTTTTTAACTCAAAAACTCGAGAAGCAGCAATGCGTTGTGGATGTTTACACTGCCGGGTTTGTGAATGTGGCCCCTTGACGCTACGAAAAATAAATGTTACAACGCCGAACGATACAATTTCTGAAACTAGTTTCATAATCCGCGCTGTACTTGAATCTCAGGAATAAAAACGTGTTTAGGCCTAATAAAAAAAATAAAACTGCGGAGCGCAACCTGTATAAGTAATACCAGGCGGCAGGTGGGGGATAACACCGATCTACCAGAACAAAATTAAATGCTGCCTTTCGGTAGTCAGAAAATTAAGATATATGCGTAGAACGTAGCGCGCTATGAGCTCAGCTAAATTACTGCCTTAAATTTACAACATTTTGTTTCAATAGTTACACATTTTCCCATTTTGCTCGCAATATGCTCATAATTATTACATTGTTTTCTTCGTTGAAAGGACTTGCGCTATTTGCCTACTACACTGGCCCACATATTAGCACGGAGGGAGTGAATTATCCCGGCCAAACAAGAGGGCCACGGTTTGTGCATTGCAACAATTCAAACTTGAGCTCGCACTTTTTATTTTTCCCTTCCGCGTGACTGTTACCCTAAAGCACGGTGCCGACGACTTTAGAAACATAAAAGAATGTTTGAAATAATACAAACTAATACAAAAAGGTGAGACAAATATTTAAAATATTAAAAACTAATACAAAAAAGGTAAGGTTACCGCGATTCGAAGCAACAACCACAGCCTCAGCAAGTGAGCACGTCAACGAACTAGGCTAGAGCCATCCGGTCGACCGCCGCTCTCTTTCTAAAAGGTTGCATCTTTGCTGAATTCGTTAGAAAACCATTGTACGCTTCGTTTCGTATTAAATATTTGTTACGTATTCTAAACTTATTCATAATATTGTGAAAATATTGGAGTGCGCTATAATTTATTATTACTGCGTCTTTTATCAGGTGTATAATGCGGTATGCTGATCATTTTATTTCAAACTGTGTTGAAGATACGAATATAATCTCATCGAATCAACAGTCTATGTTTCGCACGTTTTGCCGGCCGTGCATAGAGTAATATAGTAAACGTAAAGAGAGGACACAGAAGCCGATTCGCGGCTCAGATAGTAAGTTTAATGCCCTCCGCTACGTGGCGCTTTTCCGTAATTTGGTTATATTATTTAGAGCTCTTTCTCCGAGAAGTATTTATTTCTTTAAATTGTTCTGTTTTAGAAGTTCTTTAAAGTACATAAAACGACTAAATAGTTTTAATCAAATACGTCACAAAAACCACGTGATGAATGGCGCCTGCCATGGCCTGCCTGCTTGCACGCCGTCGCCTCTGCATCATTCTGCATGGCCTCTGCTCCTCCGTGCGTCGTTCATCCGTGCCGTGCGTGCCGTCGGTCTGTGCTTTCTGCTGCATCATGTTTGGTCGACCTTGCTTCAATCAAGGTGACGCATGACCGCCTGCGTGCACGCATGCTCGGGGTGAATTTGTGGAGCCGATCGCTTTGAGTTTCTCGCGCTGTTGTTTCCGCCGGGCTGTCGGGCTGCACTTGATCGTGTGTGCATCTTGATTTTCGATGAGATTGTTTTAAAAGAGAACTTAACTCACGACCCTGCACACGACATTGTCCATGGATTTACAGATGATGGTGTGTAAGGAATTTCTTACATTTCAGATGGAGCCTTCGTTGTTGTGCTCTCAGTAATTTCCAGGAGGTGGTGAGGGCTGAGCCCCTTGCATACACTGTTGGGCACACTCCAACAACGTCTTCTGTTAAACGCAGTCTCCCCAGCTCATTCGGGAGCTTAAGACTGTTTCCTTTACAGTAAAGGCTGTGGTTTTTTTTATTAGGGGGCCTCCAACGTAAGCTTGGCCAACCAACTTGGTGTGTCTGTTGATAAGCAATTTTTGATGTTGACAACGAACATGTTTGCTTTATCTTTGTTGTGCCTCAACTTATCAAAACAATCAGGAACAGTCTCCAAGCATACAAACTTTGCATTAAAATGAGGTCATTGAGTGGTTCGATATTGTTGTACTTCGTCGTTCTACCCACGAGATGAGCTTGCAATTGGCACCGAAACTTACTGAGAGACACATTTTTCAAGAACCTTTCAGTAACATGAAAGTAAATCGTGCCGCACAGGTACTGAGTGTCTCACGATTTCTTGCAATGATATCCCGTGTTTATGCCAAGGAGCTTCTTGAGGCAGCCATGGCTACAGCCTATTTCTGTGATAGGACGTACACAGTTTTTGATTGTCTAAATAGCTCACAATTTAAAAAGACAGGACAGAAGTTGCGTCATGCCATTCTGAAGGGAGAATATGAAATACTGGATTTCCTTTACCCGCAACTCGGATGGATTTCAGCATGTCAGTTCCAAAGTAGGAGGGAGCCACAAGCTATCATAGGGTGGAAAGTTACTATAAAAAGTGGTCTCATGCTCTGGGATGAGCTTACAAACAGCCTTGACTTTTTTTTGGAACATAGAACATACACAGAACAATCATTTTTGTTTCTTTCAAAATACAATAGCGACCCGGAATAAGCCTCAAGGGCTTGTGTACCTGGCTCGGCACGTGACGAAATCATATAGATTAGATAATGAAGACGATTAATTGAAAAACAATTTATAATCTATAGCACACTCGTAAGCAGCACACTTAAGTTCTTAATTACACGACGCCTGCAGCAAGACCCACTTGAGAAGCATTTTGCAAATGTGCATCAGTTCACCTTAGAACTAAAGCACATAGGGATAAAGAAACTGTTCAAAGTGTCGAACAATGGAAATGTAGACGATGACAAGCCTAACCTCCTCAAGGATTTGCGAAAATCTTCGCACCATGAAAGTTCAATTTTAGACAATGTGGAATGTCTTCCAATTGATAACTTCCCGCCACTAGAGGATATTTCTGAGCTGGCATCAGACATCAGGTTTAACGTAATTGATGACTCGTCTACTTATTACGTTTGGGGCTATTTGATCAAGCCTGTGCTTGAACAGACAACCCACAGCTGTGGCTGTTATAAGCTGCTATGGAATGAGTCTGATAACTTGACCAGGCCTCACCAGTACTTTCTTGTGCTTAAAGCATACCACGTGCCATGAAAACTCTTGGGAACTTGGTAGTACCATCACAGGCTGCCTGTAATTTCATTCAGCAACTATGTAGAAAATCACTTTCTTCCTAAAGAGAGAGTGTGGCACATGCTCGAGGAGTGTATGCCGCCTTGTATCGCACACGTTGAGGTCTGGTTGGTTTTAGCCTTTGCTTTTAAAAATGTTTTGCAGAATACGCTTTTGTCGGCATGTTGAATTACTTAACCGAAATATAGACAAAGTTCGGTTGCACTTTCAGTGGTTGGTAAGCAACTAGACATGTTTAACTGTTAACAATGTATTAACGGAGGCGGTTGCCAAACCAAAAAGCAGAAAATTGCTTATTAATTGGGCGGTGCAGCTTGCACTCCAAACATTTGTTTCCCCTTTTTCCAGAAAATTTGTATCACGGCTTCCTAACAAAAATATTTGTCCATATCTACAGGATTTCTATAGAAATAGTGTATAGAGGCTAAAAATATTCGAAAGAAAATGTATCCACTTTTGTATCCACCGTCCATAGTTTTTTTGCCGCTTTTCTCTGAAGCCATACTTCTTTCCTGAACAATTTCGGGGAATGTTTAGGGACGGTGAATCTTGTCAGATTTCGAATAGAGCTCTCATTGTTTGGAAATGGCTTGCCCTTCAGTGAGTTTGAGGCTATGCGAATTTGTTTTTATATAAGCCGAAAATTAGTAATTTGTACCATCCGGTGTGTGCTTCGCACTCTTATTATACTCTTCTGACTGGTAGTGATAGCGATGTCTTATTTATTTCTGCACTTACTTCCCGTGCCCGAGTCGGCGTGAAGTGAATGGATCGTTCAGCATGTTCTCTGTGGAAAGTTTTGGTTAACTTGGTTCCGCTAAGAATCTATTACGAAGCGTATGATAAGCCGAACTACTTCATATTAATTTATTTTTGTGAGTATCTGTTTCGTATAGAACATACAGATCTTCTGAAGTAAATCGTGTATACATGAATGTCGTTCAATAATATGTTTTCGAACCACCAACTGTTGTTGACCCCAAAATGCTCCACCAGCCAGTAGTCAATTTGGCGATTGTGTAACTTCAAAGTTTTACAGTAGAAAAAGAACAATAAATACACCTCTGTTTTGTTAAATAAGTTAAAATATTGTTTGACACATTTTGCACAGTTTCTATTGTAAAGACTAAAATAAAAGTGCGTCAATACTAGAAAAACAAAACAAAAAAACGGCGGCTTCGGGAGTCGAGGAGCTCCCGAGAGCCGAGCGAGGAGCGAGGCGGGGAGGAAAGAGAGAGAAGGGTATCAGAGAACCGGAGCAGAAACGCCCAAACCGAAGCCGAAACTAACTGGACGGGAACCGGAATTACATTATGCTTAATGCCACCCGGTAGGAGCGCTGTCTGTCACTGCTATATCTGGGCCGCTGGAGCCTATGGCAGTGTCCGCTCTTTACCTTGTGTATATTACTCTGTGGGCCGTGTGCGTTTGAATGCCTGTGTTCACGACCGGCTAACGGTCCAATTTCCCGATTAGTCGTGCTGCCTGGAGTTCGCCTTAGTTTCAAATGTGTCCGAAAAAGACGGAAGCAACTGTGAGACTTGGAGCTAAGTCAAATCTTCCCAATGGCCAAGATCATGGCACGAGATCCTAAGTATGTTTGTTTCATTGTTCATTAGGGCTAGATTACTTGCTGCGTTCAAAGGGCTTGTTATTGTCTGTAGATCACTTGTTTTTACTAGTGTTACTAATTGTGCGCGAATGGTGTTATGCGAGGCTGTTTTTCTTCTTTTTTACCTGATGCAGAGGCTGTGTACTCGCTCAAGGTCCATCAGTAGCGGCCGAACTCTTTGGGAGACGGAGGGGGGGGGGCAAAGGCGGAAGAGGAAGGGGGGGGGGGTTATTGCCTCTGTGTGACCATGATTATGATTACACAACGTTTTATGACGCGAAAGAAAAACACGATGTAATCGGTTTTCTAGACTGCCTGTGCGACCTTCAAGCTTCTTTGTACATTCTGCGTTGTGAAATGCCCTCTATAAGCAAAATTTAGAGAATCCTTGTGCTATATGCTGCGAGGTGTGAAAGCAGTAGTCCGGCCGCATTCTCCCCTCTTCTGTATACTGTGCAAATGCAGACGGACGCGCACTTTGGATGCTTTGAACTTAAAGGTCCCACACAAAGCACGCGGCTTTATAAGCATAAATAATTGCGAAGTGCTCGCAGATTTGGCTTTTAAATGTCATGCACAAAGGAAGCACAATGGTGGTGTAAAGTAAGCCGAAATCGTAATGGTACCCTTTAAGTTTTTACAGGGTATGTTCAGCGAAATGCGGGCCAAATCGTTTGTGCCAAAACTATACATCGCACAAAAAAAGGCTTGTGTGGTTTTAGTCCTGGACAAGGGGCCTATTTAGAAAAAAAAATATTACTAAACAATGCAGTCAATAATGCGTATGTGTGCTGATTATTGTGTTTTTTTTTCTTCCAAATACAGCATACACGGAGGGTATCTCCAAGGGGAAGGGTTGGGATTATGTAGAGAAGCTAGTGCTTCTTTCTATGAGTACGAAGCTGTCCGAAGTAAGGTCAGATGGAAATAGCACCACCAAGTTCCGACTGGCCCTGAGCAGCCAAAATAATGAACACAGAATTCGGAAGAATAATAATACGAAGGACATACGCAGGCAGCCACACTTTTGGAGTTCGCATGACATTTGATTATGATCACAAATATTCCTGTTTTGCTCAAGGTCGCCTAGTTTACACACCATATGAGTGCTCTTTAGCGCAGCAGGAGTATTTTTGACCAGAATTGAAGGTTATTGTTAATTCTTTTTACTTTATGTGCTCATTTTTTTCATTTTCTTTCTCATGATTTAGTGCTTCGTGTTTTTGTTACTTATGTGTATTTTTTCCCCTTTTTTGAGGATTTCGTTAAAGATATGATGCCCTCGTCATTTTCTAGTCCGGGAAACAGTGGTGACATCGTCGTGTTCAAGAAACAGTAATGACCTTTTCATCTTGTATTGCTTCCGGCGAACAGTGGTGTCTGTGTGTGTGTGCGACGTGTGGTCACAAGGGATGATTTGGGGAGCGAACGGAAAAAACAAGGCCTGCGAGGAGCGACTGGGGGACTTTGAACATCGCACGGTGCAAGGAAGGACTTCAACGACGAGGCTAGCAAGCAAGCCCATGTCAAAACTGCTGTGCTCGACCGGAGAGGTGAATCAGGACTGTGACTCTGTGAGTGAGAATCAACGACTTTGGAATTTTTGTATTCTTTACAGCTTAATTGTCGCCTTCCGTTTGTTTGATTTTAATAGGTGTCCCTGTGCTATTACATATTTAGTTTATTTTAACGGTTGTCCGTGTGATATTACAGTTTTGTTTCTCTTCATTGGTTTAATGGGGGAAGTGCTTGTTTGGAGTTTTTGCGGTTTTATGTATAAAACTTTTTTTGCAAACCATATTCCAGGTCTGCTCCCTCGACGGCCAAACCCGCCGAAGGGCTGTGATTTTCCGACGTCGAATGATATGTTACAATGTTTTCTAACTAGTGATTGCCTGCATTCTACCTTTGTGGCATACATATTTGTCGGAATGACAAACTCCGAACCAGGCCCTTAAAGATTGGTCTGTGGCCTATTCTGTAGTTGTATCTACATAAATACACGTTTGGTAGTGCGGGATTACAGTAAATTGTATATTTTGTGGATATTCGTAGAAATGCATGATATTATCCCATGTCTGGAACTGGAAAGTATGGTACCTGCCCCATGGCGCTAATTTTCATGTTAGAAGGAGCATCACATGAAAATTGCTTTATATGAAGTGGGTACCCTATTCGCCAGGTCCAAACACAAGATTATATAAAGCAGTTTATATAGGGCATATAAGGAATTGGGCAGATATGGGTATATAAGGAATTGGGCAGATATGACTTTATTCGTCTAGATACGGCCTGATTATGCATATCTGCCCATATCTCCCCAATTTCTTACATATCCATACCTGTATTTTTGAATATAACTCCAGATGTGACATTTTCGTAAGGGTTGCGACTTGGTTCATGAACATTGAGCCTTTGTCGTTATTTAGAAGTAAAGTCTATAATTGCACTTGTTAAGTGGCTGGAATTGAACATTAATAAAATCATAGAGTAGTTCGACAAGCAGTGGCAAGAATAGTAAAAAAATTCGCCATGTCGTGGCAGCGTGCAGTTTCCAGAACGCTGAACCTTTCCCCGAACGTCTGTTCTATATGTTTAACCGAAAATGAAACAAATCAGTATAATCCACATTTAATGTTGTCCAGTAGACGGTACCAGCATGTACCATGGAACACGTACCCTAAATCGTATGTATCCATACACTTCAATGGTCGACATGTCCATCAGCAACGAGGTATATGTTCTTTTGCATTGTCTTCCCACTTTTCTTATCCTTTTTATGCCTCTTTTGTATTTTGGGAAAAGCATTCTTTATTCACTCAAGAGTATATTCTCCTCTAACCTAGTCCATTATACATAGAGATGCATTCTGGGTTGCTTGCTGTTCCAGTGTCGTGTTGAACCATGTTCACTTGCACGCCATACTTTTTTTTACCTGTGGGCTCTTGCCGCATCTCGTTAAGGAGCATCGACTGGTAATGTATTTTCAAACACTGCGCTTTTACTCAGCTTTAGGACAGGCCGGCACACTCGTTGACAATAACTACTATGTACTACGCCAAAAAAAAATAGATTGGAAGAGTTTACACGACCAAAATATATCCCGATTGTATTTTTGAGTTCCGTCGTAAACAGAGCCACTGGCTATAATTTTGAGGCGGTGACCACAACCACAAACTATGCCAATATGTTTGCAGATAGCAGAGGCGGATAAAATGGCGGACACCAGAATGGCAGCAGAGGGCACCAACACGCACCGGAAGTAAAACAACGTTTCATAAAAATTCCCTATCATAAATGCATTTGTATCATAGTACTGCGCTGCCATACAGTCCGTGATGTTACAAGCCCAATGCAAAAGCATAGTTGCCAGTTCCTTCGCAGCCGCAGTGCTTGTAAAACATACTTCGCAAACTTTTTTTATAAACGTTATATTAAACATTGTTGAAGACAAATTAAATATCTGTCATGTATGTTATTAGGACAATAGTTGGTTCTTTTCCGGAGTACTCTTCCGTTCCCACCGACCTCCAGGGTGATGAAACCGAGTACCAGGCCAGCCGTTGTGCCGCTGACCACGACTGACCGTCTACCTCAAACGCATCCGCAGGGTGGTCCGGTTAGCCTCCAGGGTGCACGGTGTAGCCGAGGCCCATGCGCTCCAAACGTAAAAGAGATACAGATATAGAGGAGCAGGAGCTTTTAAAGCAGCTTAGCTGCAGAACGAGGCAAAACGAATCTTTTGAATATTCAGTCGTACAGTCTCCGGAACTCTGGGACGAAATAAATAGTGCCCGGTTCACAGTTAATGCAGATGATTTCTGACTACGAGTGCGATCATGAGACATAATAATATATCTTGTCGACCAATGTGCCTCTGAAAGCGCATATATATAATCATGTTTCATTAATAGTATAACACCCTGCTATACACACCAACTCATTGTTTATGAACAAGAGCGCATGCTTCGAAGAACGAACCACTTGCACATGCCTCCTTCCGTAGCCAGTGCCACCGCCCTGATATGACGTCGGAGATGCATGTCAATAGGTCTGTTCGATGATACATGTCGACAAAGAGAGTCGTCTGCTACTGACCCAACACTGAACTGACCGGAACAGGTGCAAGACTTTTCGGAACTGGTGCTGAGATAGAGCAGTTTGGGTCATTAAAGTGTAAATATGCAGCTTGCCTGTATATTTACACTGTCGTGTGTACTGTCTAGGGTAGTCCCTTACAAAAATGTCATATCTGGACTTATATTAAAAAATACAGATATATATATATAAGGAATTGGGCAGATATGGCCTGATATGCATAATCAGGCCGTATCTGGATGGATATAGTCATATCTGCCCAATTCCTTATATACCCATATCTGCCCAATTCCTTATATAGCATATATAGACTGCTTTATATGATCCCGTGTTTGGGCCTGGCAAATAGGGTACCCACCCCATATAAAACAATTTTCATGTGATACTCCTTCTAGCATCACATGAAAATTATTGCCATGGGGCAGGAACCATACTTTCCAGGTCGAGACATGGGATCATATAATGGATTTGTATGAATATCCACAAAATATACACTTTACTGCTATCCCACACTGCCAAACGTGTTTACGTAGATATATCTACAGAATAGGCCACTGATAATCCTTATTGGTCCGGTTCGAAATTCGCCATTCCGACAAATATGTATTCTACAAAGATAGAATGCAGGCGATCGCTAGTTAGGAAACATTGTAACATATCATTCGACGTCGGAAAGTCACAGCCCTTCCCTTACAGAAATGTCATATATGACCCAGATATATTTGATATAGGGCCGTATATGGTGTTCGAGGCGGGGCTTAGGCCGCACGTCCGGGAGCTTCCTGGCTCGTGACGACGACCATTCCCCGAAGTGAAGAACCCAGGGGTCCAGTGGAGGTGGGAGAATTGGTAACGTAACGAACGGTTTAATTACATGGTAGCGATACAGTCGTCAAATCCAAGAGAACAAATGGAGCTCTCACGCCCCGCCTTATATAGGGGTCCGTTTTCTCCCTCTCTCTCCGCCAGGGCAGCAGGTGCGACAGCCACGTGCCTTGCAGCTGGGTCCGCCGCGTCGCAGTCAGAAATGAGTCATAGCCAAGGTTCTCCGCAGTTAGGCCAGGCCTCTCTCCCCTTCCGGAGCGCACGAACCCACACGCACACACACACACGTCCCGTTGACGTCACGGACGCGTTGAGACACGTTTTGGGCAGCCTTCGACAGGTGGGCGTCAGTCCTGAACACGTCGGGACTCGTTTTGGGACTCGTTTCCGCAGCGTTGAAACTCGGAAGAAGGTCGCCGAGGGTTCCATTCTTAACAATGGGCATATAAGTAGACATATAAGGTCATATATTGCCATACAAGGGCTGAAATCAGGGCAGATAAGGTAAGGTGACACCATATATGACGCAATATATTGCCAGATAAAGTCATATATGGTGCCAGTGGCTGTCATATATAACTGTATAGGATGCCTGATACTCCTGTATATGGCGCTATATGGTGCCAGTCAACATGTAGATGCAGGTAGCACTCCGCGTCGGCCGGTATCGGGACTACGCCGGCCCGCCCATGGTAACAGGATGACAGCGCCTGGCCATGGGCGCCGGGAAGCTACCGGCCCCGGCCGGCGTCGGGGTTTCGTCTTGCTCACTGGCCAGTACAGCCGTAGAAGTTACAGTTGCTGGCCGGCATCGGGTTTTTGCTGTCTTTGCTGGCTAGTCTTTCCATGGAGGTTCCAGTAACTGGCCGGCATCGGTATTTTGCTGTCTTTGATGGCCAGTATTTACGGAAGTTCAGTAACTAGCCGGCATCGATATTTTGCTGTCTTTGATGGCCAGTATTTACATGGAAGTTCAGTAACTGCCCGGCATCGGTATTTTGCTGTCTTTGATGGCCAGTATTCACATGAAAGTTCAGTAACTGGCCGGCATCGGTATTTTGCTGTCTTTGATGGCCAGTATTACATGGAAGTTCAGTGACTGGCCGGCATCGTCGCTTTGCTGTTCGCAGGCTGGCGAGCCCCGGGAACTTCCGTTTACTGGCCGGCATTATTTTAGTTTTTTGCCTTTTTCACTATGCAGTCAATTCATTGAGATTCCGACGAACTGCGGCAATTCATGAATAGCGAGTGGAAATGTTTGCGTTGATCAATCCTTCGTAAATGACTGCCGACGCTGGCGTATTTGATCCCACCATGGCAAGGCTGGCGTGTTTTATCGCGAAAACGCGAGAAAAAACAATGCAGTGAGGAAACTTTGCAGTCCAGGATTTGAGAATCTGACCCCCTACGCCACGAAAATTAAGTTTTACGATGCCGAACGATACTTTTTTTAGGAAGTTAGTTTATTTTGATGTACTATACTTAAGGTCCGGCGTTATACGCACGTGTTTGGCTCTGATAAAAAAATAAAAACGGTATAGCGGAGCCTCGAATGAAAAAAGAAAAAAAAGAAAAAAGACGTGGCATGATTGAGCACGCGCTTTGAGTTACAAAAACAATAATAAACATTACTTTCCAGAAACTAGAAAAGTAAGAGATGTGTTTATTGCTTATGACGCCACGAGAGGTACATAACTCTCCTGAGAGATCATTTTATTGGTCATTTTAATCTAGTGTGAAAATATGCTATTTCAGGCAGGAATCGACGGTTTTATGTGGTAGTTACGATCATCTAAGAGAAATATTTTAAATGTTCACATAGCCAAACGATATCTGTCTCTTAATAGCTTATGTTTTACGACATACCGTACCAGAGGAACGCGAATATAAAAACTTTTTTTTCTTTACTAAAAAAAGCGAGAAACACCAATGCGTTGTGGATGTTCACACCGCTGGGTTTGTGAATGTGACCCCTTGACGCTACGAAAAATAAATGTTACAATGCCGAACGATACCATTTCTGAAATCTAGTTTAATTATCCGCGCTGTACTTGAATCTCAGGAATAAAAAAGTGTTTAGGCCTAATAATAAGTAAAACTGCGGTGCACAACCTGTATAGGTAAGACCACGCGGCACGCGGGGGATAGCGCTGATCTACCAGAACAAAATTAAATACTACTTTCCGGAAGTCAGAAAATTAAGAGATGTGCTTAGTACGTAGCGCGCTATGAGCTCAACTAAATTACTGCCTTAAAATGGCGGTATTTTTGTTTCATTAGTGGGTGAAGATGACCGTTGTCATGACAAACTTTGGCTCCATCACTGTGGCAGTTTTACCACTTACACATTTTCCCATTTTGCTCTCAATGTGCCCGTTATTATTATTTTTATTTCTTCGTTGAAAGGACTTGCGCTGTTTGCCTACTACACTGACCCACCTATTAGCACGGAGGAAGCGAATCATCCCGGCAAAACAAGAGGGCCAGGGTTTCTGAATTGCATCAATTCAAATGTGGGCTCGCACTTTTTATTTTCACCTTCTGCGTGATTGTTACCCTGAAGAACGGTGCCGACGACAGAATAAACATAGAAAATATTTAAAATAATAAAAACTAATACAAAAAGTTGTGAAAATTTTTAAAATAAAAATAATAAAAAGTAATACAAAAAGATGAGAAAAAGTATTTAAAATAAAACCTAATACAAAGAGGTGAGAAAAAATATTTAAAATAATAAAAATAATACAAAAAGGTGAGAAAAAATATTTAAAATAATAAAAATAATACAAAAAGGTGAGAAAAGATATAAAAATAAAAACGAATGCAAAAAGGTGAGAAAAAAATATATTTAAAATTATAGAAAGTAATACAAAAAGATGAGAAAAAAATATTTAAAATAATAAAAACCACTGCAGAAAGGTGAGCGTTTACCGCGATTCGATCCAACGACCACACGCTCAGCAAACCAGTGCGTCAACACACTAGGCTATGGCCGCCCGGCTTTTTTTTTTTTTTTCTTTATTGCATAAAGCAGGGAACACATGTCAAATAATAATAAAAATGCTCCGCAAAGCTTTTGCAGGGCATGTTAAAAGGCTTTCATTTCCAGTAGCTCTTTGCAAAGGCCTAGCCATTCGGGCTTGGGCTCACGGGTGGAAAAAACACTTTCTATTTGTTTAACAAGGTCGAAGAAATAGAACCGAACTTCTTTGGTATTGGGGTCGGCGTGACGCACTGCCATGCGCGACCGCCATATACTGCACAGTCCTAAAAGAAAGAACATGTCAAAAGGTACACAATCGTCGTTGCTTACACTCAAAAATCGTATGCCCGACGGGTTGACCTCGGCATTTTTTCTAGAAGGTTGCATGGCTACTGAATTCGTTTTGAACCATTGCAGGCTTAGTTTCGTATTTATTATTTTGCAACATGTTCAGAGTTTTTTCATAATATTGTGGCGATATTGACGTGCGCAATAATTTATTATTGTTGTGTCTTTTATGAGTTTTATAATGCGGTTTGCTGATCGTTTTATTTCAAACGTGTTGAAGATATAAATACTATCTCATCGAATCAACGGCCTATGTTTCGCACGTTTTGCCGGCCGTGTGCGTTTGAATGCCTGTGTTCACGACCGGCTAACGGTCCAATTACCCAATTAGTGGTAATGCGTGGAGTTTGCTTTAGTTTCAAATGTGTCCGACAAAGACGGAAGCGACTGTGGGACGTGGAACTACGTCAAATCTGCTCATCAGCCAAGATCATGGCACGGGATCGAAGTAAGTTCGTTTTTTGTTCGTTAGGGCTAGAATATTTCCTGCGTTCAAAAGACTTGTTATTGTCTGTAGATCGCTTGATTTTACCAGTATTACTAATTGTGCGCGAATGGTGTTATACGAGGCTGTTTTTCTTTTTTCCCCGATGCAGAGGCTGTCTACTCGTTTAAGTTCGATCAGTAGTGGCGGAACTCTTTGGGAGACGGGGTGGGGGTCTGGGGGGCCAAAGGCGGAAGAGGGGGGGGGGGTTGATTTCCTCCCTCCGCCGTATTGTTAACTGGTAAGCTAAAATGTCTGGAAGATGCGGTGCCCCTCCATCGCCGACGCCACTCTCCGTACTTGCGTGCTGAGAGCTGGACCCGACAAAAAGCAGCGATTGATTGATCGAGCAAGTCCGTAGCTTTTGCCGCCCCAGTCGTCTGCAGACGCCTTCATTTTCGCAATTCGTACTCAGAAAAGAATTGCCAAAAATTGGTGCCGCGATGAATTCACCCCATGGTGATTAATGCATAGCATACCACTGCCGATCGCAAGAATTTGTGCCCGCGAAATAATTTTTGACGCCGGCACTTATTCCTCGCGAAATGTCGAGCTCTAAAGATCATTCGCTGTGCACGTGTTTCGTATGATCCAACGCACGTGTAACGAATTTCACACCTCCAGAAACACTCAGGCTGCTTCAAATGGTAAAGCATTTATTCTCTTCTTACTGGTGTTTTTTTTAGAGGCTATCAAGTATTAATTACAAGCTTCTAGGGAAATATACAAGCATGTCCTCAATTAAGGTAGTGTCTCGCCAGTTTTTGTTATCTATATTTTGTTCAGTGTAAGTGTATAGTGTTAGACATACCTCACCCCATCCCTCTTTTTCCTGTGGTACTCCCTTCAGCGAATGGTGTAAGTTGTAATTGTTTTTAGTTGTTGCATGATTGTAGTAAGGTGGTGAGCTGGTACTAATTGGACACCTTGAAAAATAGTTTGCAAAAAGCCAAGGAGACAGGGAGAGTAATACGTAGACCTCATGCGAGCGCAGACTGAACTCGCATAAATCAGAGAAGGGAGAAATAATGTATGCGGAAGGAGCTCGAGCACAGGCCCAAGTGGAACGCGCTGATTTACCTGTTAGCAAGAGCAGATTTAAAAAAAAAACATAATTTTTATGTCAGTTAAGGTAACAGATGGATGGCTAATACATAAAAACAGCTCAATCTCTCTCTAAAATCTATGATGGATTGTCACCTACCTATGCACTGTTTACACTGCTCGTGTATGTCATCCTTAGGAAACACGTGAATAATTAGCAGATACTATAAAAAAGCATACAAGAGAATTATTTTAGGCCTTTATTATTCTTAGTATGGGCGAACAATGTGTCTGCACATCCGTCTGTTACCTGAGCTGCCGAGGAAATCGTTTTTACAGTTTTATGCCTATGGCTGAATAGCACATTCCACTTGGACCTGTTCGAAATTTTGCGAAAGCTCCTTCCGCATTCTTTATTTTTTTCTTTTCCAATTTATTTGTGTTGGGAGTTTGCACTGGTATGTAGTGTATGTATTCATCTCCTTTATTCCTTGGTGTTTGTGCGCTATAATTCAAGATGTTCAATCAGAATGAACTCACCACCTTACTGCATGGGAAGGCTGTTGTTAATTCTAGAGTGTGTGTAAAACAATCTACCTGACATCTTTGCCTGACGCCCCAGTTACTGAAGCTCACATTCTCCGAGCACAGCCTTTCTGATTTCTCTCATCCTCTGATTTATTTTCTTTTGTGTTCAATAGATCGAGTTGCCATTGTGCACCAGTCTGCGTCCTACGTGTTCCTGTCCTTTTGTCCTTGTCTTTTTGTGCACTTTTTCAAGTTGGTCCATGGTATTTTTTATCATATATTCTAATCTGTGTTTTCGTCTTTATACTTACTGCAGCTTTTCCCAATTAGACGTTGGCATTCACTTTCGCCATCCTGATGTGAGTGACCTGAGACGATACAGAATGTCAGTCTTCTCTGCTGAAGTCCTGGCTTCATGGAAGACTGCCAAGACTGTTCATGGTAAGGTGCTCTATATATTGAGCAATATAATAGCAACTTATTGCTGCTAGGATTGTTTTTTTACACAGACAGTATTTATGGGCTGGCCTTTAGCAGTTCTGATGCCACTCACGTGGAATGAAAGCCTGTAGGGGAATTGCGCATTTCATTCGTAAGCGGAATTATGAGTTTACAACAGTAGTGCGTTGCGTTGCCTTGCGTTGGGGGATCGGTGGCCGACTGGGCTAGCGCACACCAACCCGGAGCACGGGGAGCGAAAGCATGCACTGCAGAACGCAAGGATCCTGGGTTCAATCTCCACCCCTGCCCATTTTGATCTGGATGAGCATCGTACCGGCGTGCGATCATGTATCACTACTGCGTGGTGCAGGTTGAAGACCCCAGGCTAGCAGTCATACTGCACTGGCTAAATTGCTCATCTACAACGAGCAACTCATCACAACTTTGAAATGGCTGACCAACTACACGCTGTATAAATATCCACAGAACCCCAACAGAAGTGCGTCACTGCTAGCATCCAGTATTGCTGTGTGTGTTGTATTTGTATTTTGTATTTGTTTATTTAGTGTTCCCAATAATGGCCGAAGCCTTCCCATTGGTGCGCTTGTTAGTAGCAACACACCAACACGAACGAACGGCGAGAGTGGTGAACAGTGCCACTCTTTGCCGCTCGCCACCGCGCCGATTGGTTTTCGGAGAACTTTGCAGTATTGGTCTCTGTGGTATTTGGTCATATATCGCACATGGACACAACCAGGGCGCTGTACCTACAATTCAACACTTGCAAGACTTGCGTGAATACACCCTGTAGGTGCTTGCACTTTTAAAGTCATTTTAATGTTGCAGGAATGATAGAATGGATGCTTGGGCGAGTTGGTGAATCGTATTCTACAGTGACAGCGCAGAGAAACAATCGCACTCCAGATACTCGGGAAGACAAGCACACGCGCTGAACTTAAAACTTTCGTGTATTCGACTACTTTGTTCTTCTCTTCAACGTCTGGATTGACTTTTGAGAACGTGATAAGGAGAAGAAATAGCACAAAATACAAGAAAAAAGCGAAGAACAGCACAAAAAAAAGAAACGAAAACAAGAAAAAACAAAAACTAAAATAGGAAGCCTTTACAAGTCATCCCTCGCCCTCACTGCTATCCTTAAGATAGAAATTGGTGCTTTTTGGTCGACAGCACTATAGAAGGACTACTTACACACTTGTTCTTCAGATGCTCTATTCTTTGCGCTTCCATTATTTCTCTTGACAATGTGTCTCGACTCTTACCTATTACGGAACAAGTTTCAAAATGTGCTACACAACCACAGTCCGGACAGTGGTTTCCCAAATGTCCAGCGGCGACTCAGTGGGTTTTATAAAAATGCTCCTTTAAACAATGATTTAAACACCTGCCAGTCTGGTCTACATAAGTGGTGTGGTAAGGAGCATGTAGGCCAGACTGGCGGGTGTTTGAATGATTGTCTAAGGGAGCATTTTTATAATACCCATCGAGTTGTCGCTGGACATTTGGGAATCTACTGTCCGGATTGTGGTTGTGTAGCACATTTTGAAACTTGTTCCGTAATAGATAGGGTTTGAGACACACTGACAAGAGAAATAATGAAAGCGCAAAGAATAGAGCATCTGAAGGACAAGTGTGCAAGTAGTCCTTCTATAGCGCTGTCGACCAAAGAGCTCCAATTTCTATCTAAACGATAGCGGTGAGGGAGAGGGATGAATTGTAAGGGTTTTCTTTTTCGTTTTTTACTTTTTTTCTTTTGTCTTTTCCTTTTCTCTTCTCTTGTCTTTCGTTTTTTTTCTTGTATTTCGTGCTATTTCTTCTGCTTATCACGATCTGGAATGTCAACCTAGACGTTGAGGAGAGAATGAAGTAGTCGAATAAACAAGTGTTATAAGTTCAGCGCGTGTGCTTGTCTTTTTGAGTATCTGGTGTGTGATTGTTTCCCTGCACTGTCTCCGTAGATTATGCAAAAATGAATAATGACATTGGCATATTTGTCGTGCCAAAGCCTGTCACACTTGTTCCGAACTCTGATCTCCACGAGATCACAATACCATTGTTTATGTTGTAGTGGCACGGCAGAGTCTATACTTGTTTTGCTCCAGTCTTTGTAAGGGGGACGCTGTAATCCGATTCTACTCAATTATGGTGTACTAGACAGCACTATATTTGCAGAGCTAGTCTTCGGTTTTTGTAGTTCCATCGAAATATATTTCAGCTTTTAAGTTACTTGTTATTTAGCATGTAAATTTACAAGCTTATCTAGATTGAAGGCAGCAAATATCTTGCCAGCACTCATGGTACGTGTTTGAAGTATATTGCGTTAACATAATTGACCCAACCTTTGATTTTTATTTGTCAGTGCCTCAAGCGAATTGTGCATGCTGGGATTGCTTTTGTTTAGTTGTTTCACATGATCTACAGCACATTTTTCACCTTTCTACTGAGTGCAGCCCTCGCCGAACAGAAGCTAGCATCGACTAGGCCAAGGTTCCAGTCCATGGCAGTCTGCAAAGGTTGTTGATGGTAAGCTGCCTTATATATACAGCTGTGTAAGAGCAGCTTGTCCTGGGTGACAATTTAAAATGCATTTTTATGTTTTAGAAAGTGAAATTTGCATGGGCATACTTGCAATGTGAAACCTTACCAAGCCTGTTCTGAACTTTTATCCTCTTGAGATTTCAATACAGCCGTTTGTGCTGCACACACACTGGCTACTTCGGCCAGGTAGAGACTTGATACATATGAAGGTAGACAGGTGAGTATCAACTGCTCAGTGCTGTCCATGGTGACGTTCTCTCCTTATCAGACGACTTACCACACTTGGTTCGCAAGGCATTTGAAAAGGAGAGCAAGTCAGCTGCTGCATGATGCTCCCAGTACTGGGCAGTTGATGATTGCTTGTTCACCTTCGTATAGATCACGACTGTACTTCAAGCTTGGCAAGTGTGACACCTATCTGATTCAGCCTAGCAGTGGTGTGCTGAGCGGTATGTGTAGAGCTAGTTGACTTGTGTACAGACAGTGGCTGTGCAGTATAAAACAGACCCAATTGGGAACTTTAATGCAACCTTCTGTAGTCCCATTGATGATATGATTATGATTACACAACGTTTTATGGCGCAAAGAACAAAATAACGCGATGTAATCGGTTTTCTAGACTGCCTGTGCGACCTTCAAGCTTGTCTTTTTACGTTCTGCGCAATTAAATGCCCTCTATAAGCAATATTTAGGGAATCCTTGAGCTATATGCTGAAAGGAGTGAAAGCAGCAGTTCCGGCCGCATTCTCCCCTCTTCTGTATACTGTGCAAATGCAGACGGACGCGCACTTCGGATGCTTTAAACCTAAGGGCCCCTCATAAAGCACACGGCTCAATAAGCATCAATTATTGTGAAGTGTTCGTAGATTTGGCTTTTAAATGTCATGCACATAGGAAGCACAATGGTGGTGTAAAGTACGCCGAAATCGTAATGGTGCACTTTAAGTAGGGTGACCAGACGGCACCATGACAGAACAGCACGCGACAAAACAGCACGCGACAAAACAGCACGGTCAAAACAGCACGCGTCAAAACAGCACAGCGTCAAAACAGCACGGCGACAAAACAGCACGCGTCAAAATAGCACGCGACAAAACAGCACAGCGTCAAAACGGCACAGCGACAGAAGAGCACGTGCCAAAACAGCACGGAGTCGAAACAGCTCAGCGTCAAAACAACAAAACGACAAGACAGCACAGCGCACAAAAAAATGTGTTTAGGAAATTATTGCGGTAAATATTTGTAGACTCATAAACTGCCCGGTTCTTTTCGGCTTATTGACGAAAATCAGTATACTGACGAAAATGTAATATTTAAAAGCATTTGTTTAAAATGTATAGTGAGTTAACCAGGTACTGATATTTGTATTTGTTGTGGCAGCCGACGCTACTTGTTCTGCAAGACGCACTGGGGCCCTATCGCGATCTGACATTATTTTCGTGTGTCCGTATGTGTACGCAGGACGAACATGAGCTTCACTACCGCTTCGGTCAGAAAGGCAAAATGTCAAAATCCAGAAATTTGCAAGCATTGTACTCAGTGCGATTTTTCCCCATTTTCACGACTGCGAGAGGTGGTAAATTCGCGACAACCACAGAAATGGCTATAAAACAATCGTATTTATTCCCTTCTCTAGTAGACGGAAGCTAGTGTTGTTAAAAAGTGTGCGGCATTTACGGGCGCGCTTGATTTGCATTGTGCAGTTTACGATTAGATTTTCTTCTTCCCTATCCCTATCCCTATCAGGTCCCTATCAGGTCAAAAACCCAGATTTCAACCTGAAGACCCCTGCCACCCCGGAGCTTTTGTTGAAAGTTGAACCGACCTGTGAGACAAGCTGAAAACTGCGAAAGGAAGTGGTCATATAGTCAGGAATGAGTCGCATCCCCCGCCCCCCCCTCCCCCCCCCCCCTCCTCCAAACGCCCTCGAAAATACTGACTTTTTTAAATTAATACTGACCTTTTCTTTTTGTCCTGACTATAAACGACACGGGAAAATCCGACAAAGGTACCAACAAGAGCTTCGCTGAAGGAGGTTCGAACAATTGCACTCGTTTGTTTAAAGCTTTCCGCTTGTCACCTTACGGGAATGCTTAACGCTGGATGCCGATCGGTAACTCCTGTTGTGATAAAAATCGTGGTCCACTACCAACTGCCGCGCCTTATAAACTGTGGGTCCGACAGATCCATTTTTTTTGTGGTTATAAGTTTAGTCATCTTCAGCATACATTTTATTATGTGGACTGCTACTAGTATTCATCATTGTAACTGACTCTTGTAGCCTCGTGAAAAGCCCGAGGGAGGGTCGTGACGCGATATTTTTTTTATTTTTTTTTGGAAAGGGGGGGGGGGGGGTTCCGGGTTGAGGAGTTTGGTAAGCTCTGAAATAGGCAATAAATTCCTTTATAACCTAGGGACAATAAATGAAAAGGTCAAGGAGGTTCCATATTATTCGCGCAGAGAGAGGTGAAGAACGCGCTTGAAGTTGCTATATGCGTGCTGTTTTGTCGCCGTGCTGTTTTGACGCCGTGCTGTTTTGGCACGTGCTCTTCTGTCGCTGTGGCGTTTTGACGCTGTGCTGTTTTGTCGCGTGCTATTTTGACTCGTGCTGTTTTGTCGCCGTGCTGTTTTGACGCTGTGCTGTTTTGACGAGTGCTGTTTTGACCGTGCTGTTTTGTCGCGTGCTGTTTTGTCGTGGGCTGTTCTGTCGTCCAGACGTCCCGTTTTGGCCGGGACAGTCCCGTTTTTGAGGTCCGCTTCTGCCGTCCCGTCTTTTTGCACCAATGAAGAACCATGTCCCGTTTTTTGTCCCAATAAAGAACCATTTGAGTTAAAGCGAACCGCAACTATGTCTACTCGTTACAAGTATATTTTACAAAAATTACCGTAGGTACTTACAAAAATTTACCAAGAGAGTAAGATTTAGAACTGTTCTTGCCCACAAACACTCATTCTCTCGCGAAGACGCGACTGTAGAAATATTTCTTGAGTTACCGGATATAGCACTCATGTGTGAATGAACTTCACATATATATGTGGGAAGACTTTTACAACCGAGTCTTGCCGGATAAAGTCCTGCTTAGGAAACTCCGGTTGTCGGCAAAATACTCCCACACCAACAATGGACCCGAAGCAGGACCTTCCAAATGAGTGCCTGCAACTGAACCGTGAGTGTGACTGTTCCCTAGGCCCTGGGGCATTAGTGCAATATGGCAACGTTTTGAAATAAGAGAAGTTCTTTCATTATTTTTTTTCGACCAATCTATATCTTTAGTACCCCTTCTTCCACTGGCTGGGATGTCCCGTTTCCTACCTTAAGGAATAGGGTCACCCTAACTTTAAGGTTATATTATACAGGGTATGTTCAGCGAAATGCGGGCCAAATCGTTTGTGCCAAAACTATACATCGCACAAAAAAAAGTATTGTGTTGTTTTGGTCCTGAGCCAGGGGCCTATTTAGAAAAATTATTACAAAGCAACGTTGCTAATAATGTGTATGTGGGCTGATTCTTGTGTTTATTTTTTTCTTCCAATTACAGCATACACGGAGGGTATCTCCAAGGAGGAGGAGTGGATCCCCGCCCCTGCCCGTTTCGATCTGGATGAGCATCGTACCGGCGTGCGGTTGTGTATCACTACTGCGTGGTGCGCGTTAAAGACCTCAGGCTAGCGGTTGTACCGCGCTGGCTAAATTACTCATCTACAGCTGAGACAGCAGACGCCCACTGAGGCAAACTAACTTCCGACTGTATAAACATACACACAAATATTTCTTTTTTGAGAAGGAGTGGGATTATGCAGAGAGGCTAGTGGGTTTTTCTATGGGTACGAAGCTGTCCGAAGTAAGGTCAGAATGGAAAAAGCACCACCAAGTTCCGCCTGGTCCCAAACAGCCACAATAATGAACACGGAATTAAGAAAAATAGTAATACGAAGGACTTACACAGGCAGCCACACTTTTTGAGATCGCAATGACATTTGATTATGATCACAAATATTCCTGCTTTGCTCAAGGTCGCCTAGTTTACACACCATATTGGTGATCTTTAGCGCAGCAGGAATATTTTTTTATCAGAATTAAACGTCATTGTTAACTGAACAAATGTGGCTGTCTGTCTAAGTACTTCGTGTTTTTATTATTTTTACTTCTGTGTTCACTATTTCATTTTTTTTCTCATGATTTAGTCCTTTGTGTTTTTGTTTCTTATGTGTTCATTATGTTATTTTTAACTTTTATGAGGTTTTAGTTAAATATATGATGCCCTCGTCATTTTCTAGTCCGGGAAACAGTGGTGAACTCGTCGTGTTCAAGGAGCAGTAATGACCTTTTCATCTTTTATTGCTTCCGGCGAACAACGGTGTCTGTGTGCGTGTGTGTGTGCGGCGTGTTAATCACACGGGATGATTTGGCGACCTAACGGAAAAACAAGGCCAGCGAGGAGCGACTGGGGGACTTTGAACATCACACGGTGCAAGGAAGGACTTCAACGACGAGGCTAGCAAGCAAGCCCTTGTCAAAACTGCTGTGCTCGACCGGAGAGTTGAATCAGAACTGTGACTCTGTGAGTAGGAATCAACGACTTTGGAACTTTCGTATAGTTTACAGCTTAATTGTTGCCTTCCGTTTGTTTTACTTTAATAGGTGTGTTTGTGCTATTACATTTTTAGTCTATTTTAATGGTTGTCCGTGCTATATTACAGTTTTGTTTCTTATCATTTCTTCTTGAACGGGGAAAGTACTTGTTTAGAGTTTTGGCGCTTTTATGTATAAAACTTTTTTTGCAAACCATATTCTCGGTCTGCTCCCTCGACAACCAATACCGCCAAAGGGCTGTGACTTTCCGACGTCGAATGATATGTTACAATGTTTCCTAACTAGCGATCGCCTGCATTCTATCTTTGTAGCATACATATTTCTCAAAATGACAAATTCCAATCCAGGCCAATAAAGATTAGTCAGTGGCCTATTCTGTAGATATATCTACGTAAACACACGTTTGGCAGTGTGGGATAGCAGTAAAATGTATATTTTGTGGATATTCATAGAAATGCATTATATGATCCCATGTCTGGACCTGGAAAGTATGGTACCTGCCCCATGGCAATAATTTTCATGTGAAACTAGAAGGAGCATCACTTGAAAATTGCTTTATATGGGGTGGGTATCCTATTTGCCAGGCCCAAACACGGGATCATATAAAGCAGTCTATATATGCTATATAAGGAATTGGGCAGATATGGGTATATAAGGAATTGGGCAGATATGACTATATCCATCCAGATACGGCCTGATTATGCATATCGGGCCATATCTGCCCAATTCCTTATATATTCATATCTGTATTTTTTAATATAAGTCCATATATGACATTTTTGTAAGGGTTTGGCGGGATTGGTTGTCGAGGGAGCGGACCAAGAATATGGTTTGCAAAAAAAGTTTTATTCATAAAAGCGGCAAAACTCTAAACAAGTACTTCCCCCGTTCAAGAAAAAATGATAAGAAACAAAACTGTAATATAGCACGGACAACCATTAAAATTGACTAAAAATGTAATAGCACAAGGACACCTATTAAAATAAAACAAACGGAAGGCAACAATTAAGCTGTAAACTATACGAAAGTTTCAAAGTCGTTGATTCCTACTCACAGAGTCACAGTCCTGATTCAACTCTCCGGTTGGGCACAGCAGTTTTGACAAGGGCTTGCTTGCTAGCCTCGTCGTTGAAGTCCTTCCTTGCACCCTGCGATGTTCAATGTCGCCCAGTCACTCCTCGCTGGCCTTGTTTTTCCGTTCGGTCCCCAAATCATCCCGTGTGATTAACACGTCGCACATACACACGCACACAGACACTGTTTTCGCCGGAAACAATACAAGATGAAGAGGTCATTACTGCTCCTTGAACACGACGAGGTCACCACTGTTTCCCGGACTAGAAAATGACGAGGGAATCATATCTTTAACAAAAACCTCATAAAAAATTTAAAAAAAATAAAATAATGAACACATAAGAAACAAAAACACGAAGGACTAAATCATGAGAAAAAAATGAAATAATGAACACAGAAGTAAAAAGAATAAAAACACGAAGGACTTACACAGACAACCACATTTGTTCAGTTAACAATGACGTTTAATTCTGATAAAAATATTCCTGCTGCGCTAAAGATCACCCATATGGCGTGTAAACTAGGCGACTTTGAGCAAAGCAGGAATATTTGTGATCATAATCAAATGTCATTGCGAACTCAAAAAGTGTGGCTGCCTGCGTAAGTCTTTCGTATTACTATTCTTCTGCATTCTGTGTTCATTATTGTGGCTGTTCGGGATCAGGCGCAACTTGGTGGTGCTTTTTCCATTCTGACCTTACTTCGGACAGCTTCGTACCCATAGAAAAACCCACTAGCTTCTCTACATAATCCCACTCCTCACAACAAAATTGTGTGTATGCTTATACAGTCAGAAGTTAGTCTGCCTCAGTGGGCGTCTGGTGTCTCATCTGTAGAGTAGTAATTTAGGCAGCGCGGTACAACCGCTAGCCTGAGGTCTTTAACGCGCACCACGCAGTTGTGATACACGACCGCACGCCGGTACGATGCTCATCCAGATCAAAACGGGCAGGGGCGGGGATCCACTCCTTCTCCTTGTAGATACCCTCCGTGTATGATGTAATTGGAAGAAAAGAAAACACAATAATCAGCACACATACACATTATTAGCAACATTGCTTTGTAATAATTTTTCTAAATAGGCCCCTGGCTCAGGACCAAAACAACACAAGACTTTTTTTTGTGCGATGTATAGTTTTGGCACAAACGATTTGGCCCGAATTTTGCTGAATATGAAATGAAATGTTTATTTTCCAGAAATTTACTCTAGCGGGCTTCCAGACAAAAAGCTACCATATGGTAACTTGACGGGGTCTGGGGCCCTAATGCAAAACAAGCTCAGCAATCGGGTTGAAAAGTGTTATATATTAAAAAGACTCGTTATACAGCATATAGAGTTTCTCTTACCAACTAGGCATGAGCTTAAGTAACAATAAACAAAGTAAACAAGTGAGAGCGCAGGAACGTTCGGCAGCAAGCATATTATGCAAAAGCGAGAAAAAGAAAAATGTCATACACAGACATCCGCGTTGATAAAACACTGATAAAATTCAGCTCTAGTCAGAGAGTATATATCTATGTTTCCTAGATGGTACTTGTTCAGTAGAGAAGGTAACATATGGCGAAGGGATTGTAAAGCATGATTCGTGCGGAAATGAGGACCATACCATATCTCAGAGCAGCGCATACTGATCGAGATTTATTTTTTATTCAAGTCCGAGGTGCGCCAAAGAAATTCAATGAATTCATTTGTTCCGAAAAGGAAAGCATACAAAAGACGATACACGTGCATATTTGTAATGGCAATAATCTGGAATTTTTCGAACAGCGGTTCAGTGTGATATAGGTAGTGTACATCCGCGATGATGCGTAGTATCTTTTTTTGAAGTAACAGTATTCTGTTTAAATTCGAAGTTGTTGTTGTGCCCCACACGAGGTGACAATACTTTATATGAGACCGGAAAAGGGCATGATAAATCATGAGTTTAATGTTAACAGGCAATATTGAGCGGCATCTTCTAATAACGTCGGTGACTCTGCACAACTTGCTGACCAAATTATCAATATGGCGATCCCACGACAGATGCTCAGAGAAAATTACGCCCAGCGTTTTGTGGTGCTTAACTATATCGATTACTGTACCACTTAAGGTAAGGGATTTAGTGAAGGAGACGTGCTTATTCAATGACCGAAATACGACCCAGGTAGCACCGAGTTAAGGGCCGAAACTTGGCTTTTGTCTGGGAGTTTAGGGCATTGAAAAGCCCGAAGAAGACAAAGTAGAGCCAAACCTGACCTCCTTTGGCAACAGTCTGGGTATTTTGGCCCTAATTCGCCAAACAAGTGCCAAACTTAGGCTTCATTGCCTGGTAGTTCGGCTATCATCTGGCATCTTTGGGCCTAAATCGCCTAACAAATGCCAGAGTTAGGCTTACTGCCCCGTAGTTCGGCAGATATTTGGCATTTTTGGGCCAAAATCGCCAAACTAATGCCAAAGTTAGGCTTCACTTTTTGATAGTTCGGCTGTCAACTGGCACCTTCGGGCCAAAATCGCCACATTTGTGCCAGAGTTAGGCTTACTACCTTGTAGTTCGGTTGACATATGGCATCTTTGAGCCCAAGTCGCCAAACAAGAGCCCAAGTTAGGCTTCGCTTCCCGATAGTTCGGCTTTCGTCTGGCAGCTACGGGCCAAAGTCGCCAAACAAGCGCCAAAGTTAGGCTTTGCTTCCCAATAGTTCGGCTGTCATCTGGCAGCTACGGGCCAAAGTCGCCAAACAAGTGCCAAAGTTAGGCTTCGCTTCCCGATAGTTCGGCTGTCATCTGGCAGCTACGGGCCAAACTAACCAAACAAGTGCCGGAACTAGGCTTACTGCCTTGGAGTTCGGCTGATGAGGTGTTTGATGTACGCGGGTGGTCTTCATCTTAATTAAATAGAAATCAAGTTTTATTCGGGTGGCCACTTTATCTTATTTTGAGTGTCTCTTGATTTCTCTAGTCCAAAGGTTGGCTGAACGTTTTGAAGAGGCTGAAGCAGGCTTTGCAAACGGAAATTATGCCGGAAGGTGTACTCGCGCGTAGGTACAAACGCCAATATCGGGACGCGCCATGAGACTGGTTCGACATTGAGACGCGTTCACACCGGCGATGCCATTTAGTCGCGAGATAACTTTCATCGCAAAAGCGACCATCGCGGGCAAAAAGCGACGCGATTTGAGCAGTCGCTTGCTGACCCGCCTTTTTGTGATGCGATCTAGTCGCGGAGAGGCTGAGCCAATGAACCGCGTTCGGAGCAAGCGTTTTCGAGAAGCGACCCGCCAACGAAGGCGTTGGACTCGCTCATCGCGCACGCCAGAGTGACCATCTAATTATTTTTATTTATTTATTTTTTTGCGATGCGATTTAGTCACATCGCGCGACTGCTTACATCCCCGGTGTGAATGCGCCTTTAAAGAAAGTGCTGCCATCGAGCCAGCGCTGTGCGAGATCGATGTGCGCACGTCTCCCCAACAGATATCATTATTAGGTGGCGCATTGCGAAAGCGAGCGTGGCTCTGTGCGCGTCTTGCATCGTGATTGAGCACTGTCAAATGCTAGCGATAACAAAAATCGGAAACGACCGGGGCTCCGTGGCGCCGCTCCCGCGTCACACTTGGGGAATTAAAATGAAATCCCGGAACTTGTACTATTTTAGCGTGTTGGTACTTTTTAAACATTTAGAAAATGGAGACACATAAGGGACAATAGATACAGGACAATCTTTCAACTTCGACAACATTTATTTTCGGCTTCAAGCTCAAAGCCCGCCCGCTCCATGGTACTACGGGAAAGGAAAATCTTGGGGGAAGGAGAAGAAGCGGGGGAAGTGTACGCGATCCCCCCGTCCTGCGGGGCCAGGTACATCGGGCGAACGGGGCGATGCCTCAACGACCGACGCCGAGAACATCAAATGGACGCAGAAAGAGCTGCTTCGGATTCTCAGCACCCGATCGTCATTCACGGGAGAGAATGTGCCGGCTGCGCTCCTGATTTCGCCGGCACGACGGCCATGGGAGGCCACTGCGAGCGAGTCGGGAGAGAAATAATTGAGGCCCGTCGGGTGGCGACAAGCCCGCAAAACATAAGCGCCTCTTCCATTTCGCTTTCAAGAAAGGAGATTATCTTTCTGAGGCCCACAATGGAAGCCGAAGGCTGACAGACTGGGCAAGGCGACAAGGTGACCGGCAGAAGCGGTTTTTCCTTTCATTTCATTCCAGAGAAGGGCTGGGATTCATAGTTTGACGTGAGCGCTTTGGTGAAGTTAAATAAAAACAGAAATAATAAACATAGGGACGGACAGGACAGCACCTCTTTCGACTTTCAACACAAATAGTTTTATTAGGCACCGGCACCCGGCCCAAGAGACCCAGAGACGGAAAGGGGGAGGACGAAAAGCGGGAACATGGAAAGGTGAGGGGTGGTAGGGAGAGGATAAAGGCGACTCAGACAGGAAAATCACTCGCGGGGAAGAAGAAAGGTCAGAAGAGAAGCCGCAAAGAAGCGAAGCCGCTTGAAACAACATCACCGGACGGACGAGCTAGGCCCGAGGGGTTCTTGTCAAGGCCATCAACTGCGGGCGAAGGTAGGCCGCGTCCTTCGTGGAAAGAGAAAGAAAGGGCGCAGAGATGTTTCGGGATGCGTGCGTGCCGGTGCCTATTAAAACTATTTTTGTTGAAAGTCGAAAGAGGTGCTGTCCTGTCCGTCGCTATGTTTATTCTTTCTGTTTTTATTTGGCTGGGATTCCCCCGTCCCTTATTTCCCTACTGTTGAACAGGTCGGGGTACACTCTCTCCCCTGCAGCTTTGGCTGTACAGCACAGTTTTTTTTTCTTTTTTTTTAAATTTGTGTTTGTTTTTATTTTTACTCTAAAGAGTCGAAAATACAGAGAGCTTGGCTGCGTTGTTGATGCCCCTTCGACCTCGCCTTTTGCAAATCCTCCCCACCTGCTTTTGTGTCTTCGTGTGGCTGCCAGCCAACGCGACAGCCGCTTTAAGCAAATCAAAAGCGCGTCACCTCTCTGTGTAGGACACGTAGGCCAAAAACGTTTGGACGAAAATTTTTCTGGTGACTCTCTCTGTCACGCTGATGGGATGAGCTCTGGGGCTGTTGTTTTCGCCGTTTGCCTATAGTTATAGAAATAGGCGGGCCACGTAGGTCCGGTTTTAGAAATGCGCTCTTCAGTGTTCTGTTGCTTTCGTGCGTTGCAGACGCGGCCGTGTTCTTTCGTCGTAAACGGCCGGAATACGTCCATGCCAATTTTTGGTAACAGCCATTTGTTTCACCGGAGTTCGTGGAATTCTTGTGATGTGTTTGTTGGACACGCTTCGACAAAAACTGCTCTTCGCCGACGACGAGACGTCAGTTGAATGTGCGCAACCTTCTTTCTCGAGTGTGTTTGTGGGGTGCCTGAGTTGGATTATGCATCTATCAAGGATTACATGATATCGCTCTTTTATTAGTAAGTACACTGCAAGCATGCTCCTGAGAGTAGTCCTGCTTTCCTCTCAATCTCTGCGGGTTTTTTTTTGTGTGATGCGTTTTGCTTGGCATGAGGACAGTGTTAATTCTATTTTATAATTTGCTTTTCGTTTTACAGAACAGTGTGTGACCTTTGTAAATATATCGAGTATACACTGTGTGTAATGATAGTTGTTTAATAAACTTCTGGGAGCGATCGAAAAAAATTGTTTGTCCGTATATGTGATTGGATATGGAGCAAATGATATGCAACGTACATACTTGCACGACGTTCGGCCAATACGGAGCAGACGCATCGTAGAGTATTTGCACAACATTGCGCGAACGCTAGGCCGGGGCAAAACGGCTGTACGGCAATACCTGCCGGGTATCAAACGGTGGTGCAAAACTGGACATTTGAGCGATATTGGAGCTTACTTTCGGCCGGTACTAGCACGATACTGCAAAGTATTCCCGTGCTGCTTGGGAACGGAGGAGATGACATCTGACCATCGTGTTTCAGACGCTTGTTTAATTTAATTCTCTTCTGGGGCGCGTGAAAGAGCACTTTTGTAACACACCAGAGATATTCCAAACTTGGGCAGGCCTTTCGGCTTTCTTTTTAGGCGTTGCTTTGGCAGTTAGGGTTCCAGTCTGGCACTTACTTTGGCAGAACTGTGACGGACCAGAGAAAAGCCAAACTTGGCATGTCCGAAATACCCAAATTAGGCGTTGCTTTGGCAGTTATGGCCCAAGTCTGGCACTTACTTTGGCACAACTGTGGCGAACCAAAGAAGAGCCAAACTCGGCGTGGCCGAAATATCCGAATTAGGCGTTGCTTTGGCAGTTAGGGTTCAAGTCTGGCACTTACTTTGGCAGAACTGGGGCGGAGCCGAGAAAGGCCAAATTTGGCATGTCCGAAACACCGAAATCAGGCGTTGCTTTGGCAGTTATGGCTCAAGTATGGCACCAACTTTGGCGCTCCTCTGGCGGACCAGAGAAACGCCAAACCTTAGCATGCCCCGAATTCCCAGATTAGGATTTACTATGGCAGTTATGGCTCAAGTATGGCACCAACTTTGGCGCTCCTCTGGCGGACCAGAGAAACGCCGAACCTTGGCGTGCCCCGAATTCACAGATTAGGATTTACTATGGCAGTTATGGCTCAAGTATGGCACCAACTTTGGCACTCCTCTAGCGTACCAGAGAAGAGCCAAACTTTGGCATGCCCTAGGATCGCCCAACTAAGGCTATAGTTAGGCACCGTACTTTGGCACTGATGAATGCCATGGTGCAAAAACCTAACTGCGCCAAAGTTGGGCCCTTATGTTTGCCAGACCTTTGCCCAAGTTGGGCATTCCTCTGGCGTGCTACCTGGGGAGTGCCTTGGTTTTGTTTACATTAATCTTAAGGCAATTTACCTCAGACTATCTGCCAAATTGCGCGAGAATATCGTTCCCCTTAATAATTAAGCTTTCTGCGTCTACGCCCGAACCAAAAAGACTGGTGTCGTCGGCATATATTACAAACTGCGCTAGAGTACTAACCTTTACCACGTCGTTTATAAAAATGTTAAAGAGCAGAGGGCCCAGTATGCTACCCTGAGGCACGCCGCAGGTTACGACTTTGAGAGAAGAAGATCGTCCGTCGATGCTGACACACTGCTGGCGATTGGAGACATAGGAATCCAAGAGTGAGAGTGCTGGACCACGTATTCCATAACAATTTAATTTATCAAGGAGTATTTGATGATTGAGGCAGTCAAACGCCTTACTAAAATCAATAAAAATACCTTATGTTAAAAGCTTGTTTTGAATGTTATTTAGAATCATTTCTTTCTGGAGTAAGAGCGCTGACTCTGTCGACCTTCCCTTTCTGAAACCAAATTGGGCGTCAGTTATTATTTCATGTCGATAAAGAAAACTTTCTACGCGAGTTTTGACAAGCGTTTCTAGTCCCTTTGAAAAAATCGGCAGGATGGATATTGCTCTATAGTTGGTCATTAGGTTCACATCACCTCCTTTGTGAATCACAGTAACTTTCGCAAGTTTCATATTGGCGGGGAACTCACCGCAAGCCAAGCTGAGGTTAAATATATGTGCGAGGTACGGTGCAATTATGTCGATGACAAGCTTGACTGGTTTCATTCGAAAATCGCTAATATCACGACTGTTACTATTTTTGAGTCGCATGAATATTTTGTAGACCTCAAATTCCTTTGTTGGATTGAGAAAAAGGGACGAGCTTGGGCTCTGTGCGATATATTTAACAGCATCTTCATTATATGTGCTTGAAACAAGATTTACCAAGTAGGAATTGAAGCATTCTGCCAGTGGGACACCGGATAGCATTTGGTCATTGATCAGTTGCTCCCCCATTTTATCGTTACGTGGGCCACGCTGGAGAACCTCATTTATAGATTTCCAAATCACAGCAGGAGAATTTTTCGACTTATATCTGAAGAGGTTTGCATGATACTGTGCTTTTGCTCGTTTTAGTATAGAGTTTAATTTATTTCGATATTTTTTGAAGGATGCTAAATTGTCTGGGTGTCTCGAGGAAATAAACTTTTTGAACAATATACTCTTTTTTCTAATCATTTTGATGTGATCAAGCGTGATCCAAGGTTTTCGTGATTTTCTCGACCGAGATATTACTTTATACGGAAAACATTCATCATAGCACTTCTTGAACAAGTCATGAAACGTATCGTAGGCATCATTAACGTTTGATTGTAATGTCACAGATGTCCAGTCGAGAGCACATATTTTGTTTCTAAAATGCAGCAAAACATGTTCTGTTAATGGTTGAAAGTAAAAAACGTTTGATTTCGCTCTTGATTTCAAATCACAGCAACGAAAGGCGAGGAAAATAGGAATATGGTCACTGATGCTACAACTGATCGTACCAGCTGCAGTAAGTCTTTGGCCCATATTTGTAATGAAGAGATCCAGTACGCTTTCACTTTCAAGAGTAGTTCTAGTAGGTGACAAAATCACATTCGCATAACCGAAAGAGCTCAGAACATTGCTAAATTGGGTCCCAGCATAAGAAGGTTCCATCATATTAATATTAAAGTTAGGGTGACTATATTCCTCAACGTAGAAAACGGGACATCCCAGCCTTTGGAAGAAGGGGGGGGGGGGGACTAAATATATAGATTGGTCGAAAAAAATTTATGAAAGAACTGCTCTTATTTTAAAACGTTACCATATTGCACTAATGCCCCAGGGCCTAGGGAACAGTCCCACTCACGGTTCAGTTGCATGCATTCATTTGGAAGGTCCTGCTTCTGGTTCGTCGTTGGTGTGGGAGTATTTTGCCGTCAACCGAAGTTTCCTAAGCAGGACTTTATCCGGCAAGACTCGGTTGTAAAAGTCTGCCCACATATATATGTGAAGTTTAAGCACACATGAGTGCTATATCCGGTAACTCAAAAAATATTTCTACACTCGCGCCTTCGCGAGAGAAAAAGTGTTTGTGGGCAAGAACAGTCCTAAATATTACTCTCTTGGTAAATGTTTTTAAGTACCTAAGGTAATTTTTATAAAATATACTTGTAACGAGTAGACATAGTTTCGGTTTGCTTTAACTCGCATGGTTCTTTACTGGGACAAAAAACGGGACATGGTTCTTCATTGGGACAAAAAGACGGGACGGCAGAAGCAGACCTCAAAAACGGGACTGTCCCGGCCAAAACGGGAGGTCTGGTCACACTACTTAAAGTGCACCATTACGATTTCGGCGTACTTCACACCACCATTGTGCTTCCTATGTGCATGACATTTAAAAGCCAAATCCGTGAACACTTCACAATAATTGATGCTTATTAAGCCGTGTGCTTTATGTGGGGCCTTAGGTTAAAGCATCCGAAGTGCGCGTCCGCCTGCATTTGCACAGTATACAAAAGAGGGGAGAATGCGGCCGGAACTGCTGCTTTCACTCCGTCAGCATATAGCTCAAGGATTCCCTAAATTTTGCTTATAGAGGGCATTTCACTGCGCAGAACGTAAAAAGACAAGCTTGAAGGTCGCACAGGCAGTCTGGAAAACCGATTACATTGCGTTATTTTTTTTTTGCGCCATGAAACGTTGTGTAATCATAATCATAACATCAATAGAACTACAGCAGGTTGCATTAAAGTTCCCAATTGGGTCTGTTTTATACTGCGCAGCCACTGTCTGTACACAAGTCAAATAGCTCTACACATACCGCTCAGCACACCACTGCTAGGCTGAATCAGATAAGTGTCACACTTGTCAAGCTTGAACTACAGTCGTGGTCTATACGAAGGTGAACAAGCAATCGTCGACTGCCCAGTACTGGGAGCATCATGCAGCAGCTGACTTGCTCTCCTTTTCAAATGCGTTGCGAACCTAGTGTGGTAAGTCATCTGATAAGGAGAGAACGTCACCACGGACAGCACTGAGCAGTTGATACTCACTTGTCTACCTTGATATGTATCAAGTCTCTACCTGGCCGAAGTTGCCAGTGTGTGTGCAGCAAAACGGTTGTATTGAAATCTCAAGAGGATGAAAGTTCAGAACAGGCTTGGTAAGGTTTCACATTGCAAGTATGCCCATGCAAATTTCACTTTCTAAAACATAAAAATGCATTTTAAATTGTCACCCAGGACAAGCTGCTCTTACACAGCTGTATATATAAGGCAGCTTACCATCAACAACCTTTGCAGACTGCCATAGACCTGAACCTCGGCCTAGTCGATGCTAGCTTCTGTTCGGAGAGGGCTGCACTCAGTAGGAAGGTGAAGAATGTGCTGTAGATTATGTGAAACAACCAAACAAAAGCAATCCTAGCATGCATCCCAGCAAGCCACGCTCTGACAACGGACGACTGCGGAGATTCCTCATCAACGTGGACCGGACCACGGAGTTTCTATGGCAGGTGCCGTTGCAGCGACTTCGCAGCACCGTACCCAAGAAGCGTTCTGCGGCTACTGGAGACGTCAAGACCGTGAGTGATGTGGACCTACCTGTTGACGCTAGACGTGTGCTCTCTTTGGGACCAAAGTTTGCCGTCGAACCAAGGATGAGTGCACCGGAATTACTTGGCCTTGTACGAGCTGTCTCTAGGTGCGCTCCGGTGGACGAGGTTGAGAGATTCATTTCCGAGGGTGTTGGTGTGCTCCCTCATAACAATCAGAATTTGTCTCGCGTGCCGGTTAAACGTGTGGCCTCCATTCTGAAGGAACGGCGGCTGTCAGTCCTTCCCGCCGACAAAGAAGGAGGTTTTGTTGTTTTGACGGAGGGTGAGTTTAGCAGCAAAGCCCTCGAGGCCATTTCCTCCGTGTTCACTCAGCGGCAGGATGTGTCGCTGAAGAAGCTTAAAGCAGAAGGAAGGAATCTATGCAATCGTTTAGATCTTGTCCGTTTGGTAAAGAGCATTGACAATAGCAAGAGCGGGTGCCTGCAAATTTTGTTCAGTGCTAAAACCCACAAAGTAAACTGCCCATTGAGAGCGCTAGTTTCGGAGCAAGGCACATGGCAGAAGTCGATTGCCACCTTTCTGCTAGAAAAACTAAAAATCCTAAGTATTGACGACCCTTTTTTGGTCAGGAGTTCTCACGAGGTCGTTGAAGTTTTGAAGACGATCACTAACGAGGGTTTTTTAGCCTGTTCTTTTGATATCAAAGATCTGTATTATTCCTTACCCCTTGACAAACTGTTGGGTTGTGTGGAAGAATGTATTAACAGCTACGGGCTAGTAGCTTTCCAAAATGAAGCTGGTATGACTGTGGAAAACTTGTTGGATTTGCTTTCATTTTATCTCAATTCGACTTTTGCGGAGTGGAATGACGGTGTTTATCTCCAAAAACGAGGCATTTGTATCGGGTCGTGTTTAGCGCCTATTCTGAGTGACATATTTTTAGCCCATCAAGACAACGTCCTTTCGGAGCGCCTGAGTGGTTTTAATGGTTTTAATGTAAAGAAAGTTTTTAGGTATGTGGATGATTTTTTAGTCTTTCTTGACCACGACACGTCCCGGTTTCACTCGGTCGTCGACTGTCTCTTGACCACTTTTGGAGACGCCCTATCCCCCCTCCAGCTCACGCATGAGCTTCCAATAGATAACGTCATTCAGTTTCTAGACCTCAAGCTAACCCTGTCCAGTCATCATGTTTGTTGGACCTACCAGCCTAGGGCCAAAAAGCCCCTGTTGCCGTATAAGTCATCCCATTCTAAACTCGTCAAAAGGGGGATTGTGAAGTGTTGCTTTCTGAACGCTCTTCGTAGATCGTGTATCCATGTGACACATTCGAGTCTGGGGAAGCAGTGGGAGCGCTTGTTACTCGCCGGTTATCCCAAGAATGTGCTGGTGTCTGTTGCGGAAGGCGTTTTCAGGGGTCTGAGTGCTCAGGATAACTCTTCTCCGGGGTTAGTCAAAGAGAATCAAGGTAAACAAAAGATAGCGGTTGTCCCCTATATGCACAAAACTGCGCACAACCTTAAGAAAATAGCTGACCGAGTGAACACGAAGGTTGTTTTCTCGGCTCCGGAGAAGCTAGCCAGGCTGTGCAGATTAACGAACCCCTTTCGCGGAGGTCCCTTGTGCTGTGGCAAGAAACATAGAAACCCGTTTGTCGGTTGCGCAGAGAGAGTCGTGTACGTGATTCCGTTGTCATGCGGTAAAAAAATACATCGGGCAAACAGGCAGATGCCTAAATGATAGGTTACGAGAGCACAATTTGAATGTTAATAATCACCGTGACGGTCATCTTTCAGTTCATTGCCACGATTGTGGGTGCAAGCCCTTGTTCAGCACGTGCGCGATTCTATTCAGACACAAAGATAAAACGGTCAAAGAATTAATGGAAGCAGACTTGATAAAACAGTCTGGAGCACAATGTGTCAGCGTTGCCTCCATTGACTTGTTAGACAAGGAGATAGCGTTTTTGCGGGCGACGGTGAGGCCTGGGATTGGCTGAGGTGAAGCGGTTGAAGTGTATTTATGTTCCCCCCCCTTTTTCAAGAATAAACAGTTGAAGTAGCGCTCCGTATTGTCTAGTCTCCCCTTTTGTCCTTGTCTTAAGCGCCATCATGTCGTCAAATTCCCAGTACCAACTAGCCCAACAATCTGCATTGATTCCTATTTTAGTTTTTTTTTTTGTTTTCGTTTCTTTTTTTTGTGTGCTGTTCTTCGCTTTTTTTCTTGTATTTTGTGCTATTTCTTCTCCTTATCACGTTCTGGAAAGTCAATCCAGACGTTGAAGAGAAGAACAAAGTTGTCGGATACACGAGAGTTGAAAGTTTAGCGCGTGTGCTTGTCTTCCTGAGTATCTGGTGTGCGATTGTTTCTTTGTGCTATCACCGTAGAATACGGTTCACCAACTCGCCCAAGCATCCATTCTTTCACTTCTGCAACATTAAAATGACTCTGAAAGTGCGAGCACCTACAGTGTGTATTCACGCAAGTCTTGCAAGTGCTGAATTGTAGGTACAGCGCCCTGGTTTTGTCCATGTGCGATATATGACCAAATACCACAGAGACCAATACTGCAAAGTTCTCCGAAAACCAATGGGCGCGGTGGCGAGCGGCAAGAGTGGCACTCTTCACCACTCTCGCCGTTCGTTCGTGTTGGTGTGTTGCTACTAACAAGTGCACCAATGGGAAGGCTTTAGCCATTATTGGGAACACTAAATAAACAAATACAAAATACAAATACAACACACACAGCAATACTGGATGCAAGTAGTGACGCACTTCTGTTGGGGTTCTGTGGATATTTATACAGCGTGTAGTTGGTGAGCCATTTTAAAGTTGCGATGAGTCGCTCGCTGTAGATGAGCAATTTAGCCAGTGCAGTACGACTGCTAGCCTGGGGTCTTCAACCTGCACCACGCAGTAGTGATACATGACCGCACGCCGGTACGATGCTCATCCTGATCGAAATGGGCAGGGGTGGAGATTGAACCCAGGATCCCTGAGTTCTGCAGCGCAAGCTTTCGCTCCACGTGCTCCGAGTTGTTGTGTGCTAGCCCAGTCGGCCACCGATCCCCCAACGCAAAGAAACGCATTGCACTTCTGTTGTAAACTCATAATTCCGCTTACGAATGACATGCGCAATTCCCCACAGGCTTTCATTCCACGTGAGTGGCATCAGAATTGCTAAAGGCCAGCCCATAAATACTGTCTGTGTTAAAAACAACCCTAGCAGCAATACGTTGCTATTATATTTCTCAATATATAGAGCACCTTACCATGAACAGTCTTGGCAGTCTTCCATGAAGCCGGGATTTCAGCAGAGAAGACTGACATTCTGTGTCGTCTCAGGTCACTCACATCAGGATGGTGTTCGAGGCGGGGTTTGAGCCGCACGTCCGGAGGCTTCCTGGCTCGTGACGACGACCATTCCCCGAAGTGAAGAACCCAGGGGTCCAGTGGAGGTGGGAGAATTGGTAACGTAACGAACGGTTTAATTACATGGTTGCGATACAGTCGTCAAATCCGAGAGAACAACGGAGCAGCCTCACGCTCCGCCTTATATAGGGTCCGTTTTCTCCCTCACTCCCCGCCAGGGCAGCAGGTGCGAGTAGCAAACCGCCGCCAAGTGCGTTGCAGCGAAGTCCGCCGCGTCGTAGCCAGAAGTGCGTCGTAGCCATGGTTCTCCGCAGTTAGGCCATGCCTCTCTCCCCTTCCGGAGCGCACGAACCCACACGCACACACACACACGTCCCGTTGACGTCACGGACGCGTTGAGACTCGTTTTGGGCAGGCTCCGACAGGTGGGCGACAGTCCTGAACAGATCGTGACTCGTTTCCGCAGCGTTGAAACTCGGAAGAAGGTTGCCGAAGGTTCCATGCCGAAGGTTCCATTCTTAACAGCCCCTCCGGGGCCAGGGAAACCTCGAATGGCCGGTGGTACAATCGCTGGCCTGAAGAGGTGGGCTTGGAGTAGGCCTTGAGAAGACGCTGCAAGCACTACAAACTCCCAAACCTCTTACAACGGAGGCATCAGCGGAAACGTCCCCCACAACACCACGCCACTCCGCAGTCAAACGCTCGGAATCCGCCAGAGACCCGCCAGACTGGATTACGGATTACCAAAATTTGGTACAATTCCGGGTATCGAGACCCCCTGTCGCCAAAAAAAAAACTCATTTTTCCAACGAGGCCACTATGAACAAAATACAAAAGACAAAACTTCTTCGCAATTTGTGAGGTCATTTTGGGGTTTTAACGAATTGCCCCCACTTTGATCCTCAATCTCGTGGATGACGAAGACCTCTGAGATCATCCCTACTGTTTTTCGTGATGTCAGAAAAATCTGCTCAACCCATCAGCATTGCCGTTAAATTTGCCTTTCCTTTTTCTTACGCTGAAGTCATAGTGATCGATTTTCACGTGATTTCTAGACGTGAAAATGCGGTCTTTATAGCGCCGATAAAACAATCCGCCTTTTTCATGCCCCGTCACATTGGTCCTAGCAATCTCCTGAGCTGTACTGCGAAACCCTGACACACTAGGGTCGCTCTTTTGCTCGACTGTCAAAGGCACTCTGTCTACTCGTAGCAGAGGACCAAAGTTACGTGACGCCGGAGCTACGAGAGATCTTTCACTGATCCCGTCTTCCTCCGCCTTTTCCGCCGGCGCGTTGGGACGGCGTACGCTTTCTAGTGCTACGAGATCAGGCTGTTCTACAACCTGGTCCCTCTCATCCCGGTTTTCTGCCTCCAACTCTGGGAGTGCTTGCCCCCCGTCAGCTGCCTCTGGCTCTGGATCACTCGTCAACAAAGGGGCGACCTGACGCGATTTGGACCTCGTACACGAGTGAACTAGCCCTTCTCCCAGTTGTTGACCCCTTTCGCGCAGCAGGAAATCTGACCGGTTAGAAAACAAATAAGGATACTCCAACGGGACTGTTTGCGAGACAGCCGCCTCTGTCACTAGCTCTCCGAACGGGCCAGTTATCCTTACTGTCGCCATAGGCAGACATACACTGTGCTTTTCGAGCAGATGCTTGATCCAAACTACCTTTCCAGTAAAATCGGATGTCGTTACATACGACGGATGAACAACGTCCATCGCCGCGGCACTATCACGAAGCACCCTGCACGGCTTTCCGTTTACCAGGAGCTCGTGAAGATAGCGAAGAAGGAGCTTCAGGTCCTTGTCACTTCCGTTCACGTACGAGAACACAACCCGCGGTTTCTTACATCTGGCCGCTGTGTGTCCCGGCTCCTGACAGTTGTAGCACAGGAACGGCTTCCTTGCCTCAAACTGCCCTGTTTGGCTTTTCCTCGCCTCGTCTTCGTTCGAGGGTTCTCCGCTCTTTTCTGGGACCTTTTGTCCAGCTTCGGGCTTCTCGGGCCCGTTTTCTCGCGAGCCGTTTCCCTGTCGGAAGGTCTTGCGCTGATCGCTCCGGCCGGGTTCGCTTTCCTCTCCGCTCAGCTTTCTACGCGTTGCGTACTCTTCGGCTAGCTCAGCGGCCCTTTCGACAGAGTCGACTCCCACCCTATCCTGCACCCAGAGCTTGACTGACTGCGGAATGCTACGAAAGAACTGTTCGAGGCACACACACTCGACTACCTTGTCTCGGCTTTCGTACACTTCCTCGCTCTTCAACCATTCTATCAGGTTGGTTTTAAGCCCGTACGCGAATTCCGAGTAGCCCTCGCTGCTCTTTTTGGATGCGTTTCTAAACCTTTGACGGAACGCCTCGGCAGAAAGGCGGTACCGCTTCAAAAGGATGGACTTCACCTTGTCGTAGTCGTCCGCGTCTCCAGCACTAAGGCGCGCGACAACCTCTGCAGCCTCACAGGGCAACAAAGTCAAAAGCCGTTGCGGCCACGTTTCTGGGGCGAAGCTCAACTTCTCACATGTCCTTTCAAAGTTAACTAAGAACAGGCCCACGTCTTCCCCAACTTAAACGGCTGCAGGAGCTTCTTCATTTGATACGACTCGGTCTCACTTGCTCGTACCGGAGCCCCAACTCTACTGTTCTGCGAGTTTAATCGCTGTTGTTCAATTTCGAGCTCTAGCCTTCTCAGCGCTCGCTCTTCTGTCGCAGCAGTCTGCGCTCGTTCCTCTCTCGCTGCAGTCTGCGCTCGTTCCTCTCTCGCTGCAGCCTGCTCTCGTTCTCGTTCCTCTCTAGCTGCAGCTTGCGCTCGTTCCTCTCTCGCCGCAGCCAGCGCTTGTTCCTCTCTCGCTGCAGCCTGCTCCTGCTCTCGTTCTCGTTCCTTTCTAGCTGCAGCTTCGCTCTTAGCGTTCTGAAGCAGTTCCCACGCAATTTTAATTTCCTCTGCTTCCGTGCTCTCTGAAATCGCTTAACTGATCTCAGATTTCTTCATCTTTTGCTCCACCTCCACACCCAATTCTTCACATAAACAGAGTAAATCTGCTCTCAGTAACCTCATTAGATCCATGATCGCTGCTTTTTAGCTTTGGCTTTGTTCTAAAACTTGTCGCGAGGTTGTACCAAAACCTAGCGCACGAGTCAAACACTAAGGATTCCCAGCAGTTCAAAATTAATTACCCATAATCTGAAGCCTGGCGAATCTCAAAGCAAAGTCCAAACGCTCACCCACAGATGTAGCAAGATGTCGCATGGTCCGATTCCAACCGCTGCCAACCAGTTGTTCGAGGCGGGGCTTAAGCCGCACGTCCGGAGGCTTCCTGGCTCGTGACGACGACCATTCCCCGAAGTGAAGAATCCTGGGGTCCAGTGGAGGTGGGAGAATTGGTAACGTAACGAACGGTTTAATTACATGGTTGCGATACAGTCGTCAAATCCGAGAGAACAACGGAGCAGCCTCACGCTCCGCCTTATATAGGGTCCGTTTTCTCCCTCACTCCCCGCCAGGGCAGCAGGTACGAGTAGCAAACCGCCGCCAATTGCGTTGCAGCGAAGTCCGCCGCGTCGTAGCCAGAAGTGCGTCGTAGCTATGGTTCTCCGCAGTTAGGCCATGCCTCTCTCCCCTTCCGGAGCGCACGAACCCACACGCACACACACACACGTCCCGTTGACGTCACGGACGCGTTGAGACTCGTTTTGGGCAGGCTCCGACAGGTGGGCGACAGTCCTGAACAGATCGTGACTCGTTTCCGCAGCGTTGAAACTCGGAAGAAGGTTGCCGAAGGTTCCATGCCGAAGGTTCCATTCTTAACAATGGCGGAAGTGAATACCAACCTCTAATTGGGAAAAGCTGCAGTAAGTATTGTGGGCACCCTGGCGGCTCCACAGCCCAGTTGCCCGACTGCGAGGCAAAGGTGCCGAACTTTTCCCGCGTGGCGGCGACGTCACGCCAGCCACGCGCACATCGCGTGCGCCGCCTTGATAAGGCAGATCAGAGGCGGCGCACGGAGAGTCGCTGCCTGGACTCAGGCGTCGTTGGTAACCATGTTAATCGTCTCGTCCATGTCCCATTAAATGTAGTTTCTTGTTGTTGAAACCGTTGGCTCCGTGTTATTCTTCCGGGTCGGGTATGCAGCAAGGCAAACCGACCACAATGGCGCCCAACCGTGGTATGCTACCCACTCGCAGGAATTTCACGGGGCTTGGTTTCTTCTTTCGGTAAGCCTTTTTCCTATTCCCCGTGTTTCCTATCGTCGTTCCGTGCTTCCGTCACGTCCGCGTTTGTTGTATTGGCCTGTTCCTGACTGTTTTTGTGACCGCGGCAATCGTTTTGCGCGCTTGTTTTGGTTTTTGCGGGGCGTTTCCTTTTTTTTGCGCTTGTGTTGCGCTTGTGTTGGGTTTTTGGGGGCGTTTCTTTTTTTGTGCTTGCAGGAATGCTCACGCGGGAGCAGGAAGCCGCAATGGCCGCAGCGGCACAAATGAACCTGCTCACAAAGGTCACGGAGATGTGCGACTCCGTGATGCAGCGCCTGGCCCACGCGCCAGGCCAGCAGGAGACCCCACCGCGAGAGCCCCGACCACACTTGACTGTTCCGGTCTACACGGGGTACGACGACGTCAAGTCCGTGGCAGACTTCCTGGGCGAGCTGCAGACGTACCACCTTGCCTCTGGTGCCTCTGAAGCCTTCATCATGGAGCGGATTGTCCCGCTGGCGTTGCAAGCCAGCGCCAGGTGCTGGTTGGGGTCACAGGCCCCCTTCACCAGCCTGGCGGACTTCCAGACAAGGCTTCGAGAAGAGTTCCTGCCTGCAGGCTACGCAACGCAGATGCTCCGAGAGCTCGAGGCAAGGACGCAGCACCCGGATGAAAGTCTGGTCCGGTACGTTGGGGTCATGCAAGAGCTCTTCAAGAGGGCGGACCCGAAGTCACCGGAGTCGCACAGAGTAGCTCGGGTCAGAAGACAGTGTCACCCAAGGTACTACGTCTACCTCATCAACCGCACTTTCGAGACCCTTGAAGAGCTAGCCCGGGGCGCCCGCCTCATCGAGGAAGCTCTTCATGCCGAGCGGAACTACGCGCCGCCGCCAAAAGCCAAGTACGCGCTCGAACCGGCACGCGCATGGCGGGGCCCCGAGGCCTCCACGCAAGTGGACTGTCCGAACGAGACCTCCCTTCCCCACCACGTCAACCAGGAGAGTCGACGTGGCATGCATGGTGATCTCCCGTGCGGGATAAGCGGATGTTCGCCTAACTCTCCCCGAGAGGTCCCCGGAGGTCACAGCGAGGCCCGTGAGGGTTTCGGGCGGGGGTCGCCACGACAGGTGGGAGGTCGTGTGCCGTGCCCTATCGTAAGCTGGGGCCCAACGGAGATCACCACCCAAGCGAACCATCTTCATCAGTCTGCTCCTGCAAGTGCTGGCGAAAGCTGGCACGGTGCGGTCGCAAACCCGCAGCCCAGCAGCATTGACCCCCGCCGCAACGGAACAAGCCCTCCCCACAACAGCCAGTCGCAAGCCTGGTGGAGGCCCTCCCATAGTGGTTCCTTACCCGATCACTGGAGGCAGTCCGACGGGCACCTCGGTGCGGGTGGCCTAAGCAGGCAACTGTCGTCGGACTGCTGCTACCACTGCGAGCAGCCCGGCCATCACCGAAACCAGTGTCCAAGGCTTCTGGACACTACAAACAAGAGGTGGCACGAGACGGCGGCAAAGGGCCGGAACCAGAACAACCAGGGAAACTACTACGGCCGGCGACGCTGAAACCAGACAGCCACTCGCCGACGGCCGTTACAGTCCCTGGGAGCAGTGAGGCCGCGGCACAGATTCCATTGGTATGTCGAATCCAGCCCGAGCCTAACATCATTGAACCACGCATGACGATTTCACTGCTCGATTTTCCCATTGCCGCACTTTTGGATTCGGGGGCCGCTATCTCGCTCATAGGGGATTTTGTTTTCGAACACTGCAAAGCAAAAAAGATAAGCCTCCGGGAGTGCGAAACCCGTTTGCAGCTAGCTTCTGGTACAGCGATAACAGCTGGAGGAGGCGTGAGGCTGCAGATTCGGTTTAATGGAAAGAAGCGGCGTCAGCGATTTCTTTATCTGCCAGGACTCGTGGTACCTGTGATCTTGGGCCGAGATTTCATTACAGGCGAAAGCATGACGCTCGACTTTTCTGGTGGCGGATACCGGCTGGGACAACAACCGGAGCTGACTCCGTTTACCAAACGGGAGGACTGCATCCGTAACCCGACCACTGCAGCCCACTTCACCATGGTGCCGGACGTCTTGCCTGCCGGCGTTCGAGAATCGTTGCGAAAGTGCCCCGCAAGCAGCCAGCAGAAGCAGGAGCTGCAAGCCGTCCTGGAGTCTTCCTCACCGATGTTCACGGAAACACCTTGAAAGACTGACATCCTGCTGCACCGCATTGAAACCGGTGACGCGCCTCCTCGGAGGTGCAACCCTCGACCGATCAGCGTCCACAAAAGGGCACTCCTTGATGCGGCGCTCGAGGAAATGATCCGACACCGGTTCAGTACGTGAGTCGAAGAGCCCCTGGGCGTTCCCCGTTGTTCTGGCTCCGAAAAAAGACGGAACAGCCAGACTCTGTGTGGATTACAGGCGGCTTAACGATGTGTCCGTACGAGACAGCTACCCTTTCCCCAGCATTTCTTCCGTGATGTACGCGCTCGGTAACGCGACCGTGTTTACAACGCTGGATTGCAGTCGCGGGTTTCTTCAGATCGAGATTCACCCATCAGACGTTCCAAAAACTGCTTTTATCTGCCACAGAGGGTTGTTCGAGTTTACCCGACTGCCATTTGGCTTGTCTAACTCTCCAGCCAGTTTTCAACGCCTAATGGATGTTGTACTTGGGAACACGAAGTACGAATTTGCCATGGCATACATGGATGACGTGGTTGTTTTCTCGAGAACTATTGAGGAGCATGTCGAGCACCTTCGCATTGTCCTTGAGCGAATGCGTAATGCTGGGCTCACGATTCATCCCGGAAAGGTTCAGTTGGCCGCGCCCAAGATCAACCTCCTTGGATTCGTTGTGGATAACGGCACGCTCCGCCCCAACGAAGATAAGTTGCGCGCGCTAACCGAATACCCAAGCCCACATGACGTAAACAGCCTACAAAGATACATCGGAATGATTGCGTTCTACCGGGATTTTATTCCACACTGTTCCGAGATATCCCAACCGCTCAATCATCTTCTAAAAAAAGGCGTCAAGTGGTGTTGGGCCGAACAACAACAATGCGCATTCGTAGCCCTTTCAAAAGCCGTGACTGACAACGCTTGTTTACAGCTCCCAGACTTGAACAAGCCGTTCGTTCTGCAGACAGATGCAAGCGACTGTGGCCTGGGTGCTGTCTTGCTGCAGGAGTATGGCGGTGTGCTTCGGCCAGTCGCTTTCACGAGCCACACGCTAACTCCAGCCGAGCGCAACTACAGTGTCGCAGAACGTGAATGTCTCGCCATTATTCATGCTTTGAAGCGCTTCGATATGTACCTTGATGGCGCAACGTTCCAGATTCAATCTGATCACTTAGCGCTATCATGGCTAAGGGGACTTAAGAATCCAGCTGGACGTCTTGCTCGTTGGGCGCTTACGCTACAACAGTACGACTACTCCATAGTGTACCGCCCGGGGTCAACCAACAAAGTTGCTGATGCGCTCTCTCGTGCTCCACTTCCCGAGGAACACTCGCAGGATACTCATGGCTTGGTGGCCATCGCGGCCACGGCACGAGGATCCCCAGATTCACGGTGGGGTACATTGGTGAGCCGCGAAGAGCTTCGCAAGGCGCAGCTGGATGACGGGCTCTGCCAACGCGTGTCCGCTTGGCTGGCAGCAAGAGGTCCAGTCGACCACCCAAGTGACGAGGAGTTCGACTCCTACTTGATGAGCGACGACGGCCTCCTGCTGCGCTACATCCCCCAGGCCGACGATGATCCGGATGGCTCGGCGTTCCGGACCGTGATACCCCGCAAGCTACGTAAGCTTTTCATCCGATACATGCATGACTCTGCCTTGGCAGGACACAGCAGTGGGAGCAAAACTTATGAAAAGTTATCCCAAGTTGCTACCTGGCCAGGCATGAGGCAGGATGTGCTTCGATACGCTCGTAGCTGTTCGGTGTGCCAGAAGGCAAAACCACGTGGTGGTCAGCCCCCCGGTCTCATGCAACCAATCGTGAGCCAGAGCCCTTGGCAGATTTGTTGCTGTGACGTCATGGGTCCCTTCCCACGTAGTACCCGCGGCAATCAGTACTTGTTCGTGGTAACCGACCACTTCACGAAGTGGGTTGAGTTATTTCCTTTGCGGAAGCTAGATTCGCAAAAAATCTGGGAGTGTCTACTCGAGACATTCGATAGGTTTGGCTTTCCTGCACAGCTTGTAAGTGATAATGCCTCCTATCTCACGAGTAAGGTGTTCGTGGACGCATGCGCAGTGCTGGGAATTAAGCACAAAAGAACTTCCCCATACCACCCGCAAGCCAACATCACGGAAAGGGTAAATCGGAACCTTAAGATGATGGTAGTGGCCTACACAGAGTGCCACAAGGACTGGGACGCGAAACTGCCCGAGCTGGCATTCGCAACCCGTACGACCACTAATCGGGCAACGGGTCTCACTCCTGCCCAATTGAATTTCGGTAAGGAGCTCGCGTTCCCGCTTTTTAACAGTCTCCTTTCTACAGAGTCTGGGGGAAGGCTTCGCCCCTACGTGAAGTTCGCAGAGGACCTGCGAAAGCGCTTCTCCGATAACCTTCGAGAAGCCCGAGAGAATCTCGACGTCGCCCGTGTACAGCAGGCAGAATAGTACAACCAGGGACGACGTGACTTGCAGTTCGAGGTGGGAGATTTTGTTCTCCGGCGTACTCACCCACTGAGTGACGCCGCTCGAGGCTTCGCAGCCTCCCTCGCCAACAGGTGGGAAGGTCCGTTTCGCGTGCATGAAAAGTGCTCACCGCTCACTTACAAACTAGTTCACTGTGAGTCCAGTGAGGAAACCGGACCTGTTCATGTCACCGACCTTAAACGATTTTTTCAAGCAGAAGACGAAGATTCCTCGCAGGACCGGAACGACACTGATGGCAGTCCCGTTCCGGAAACCCCCTTGTCTTCACCAAGGCGGCGGTATAACCTGCGACGTCGGTGACACCAAAGAGAGAGGAACCTTTTTTTTTTCTCCTGTCTTCGCCTCTCTCGCATTTTGGGGGTAGTTTTTTACTTCCACGGATCTGCTCCCTTTTCAAGAAAGGGGGGAGAAGATTGTGTGCCCACCTCAGATCCGTTATTTTCAACTTTCTAGAAGGGATGTGAAGATAACGTCGGGCCCAACCCTCAACTGAGCCCCATGTCGTCTGCTTTCTTGTTTTTCTACGAAGATGGATCGTGGTGAACACCGTCACCACACCCGCCATCGGAACGACACGGCGGCCGGGCTTGTGCTGGACCGGGGCACCAAGGACGTCGGCGCGTCAGGGGCGGCCCAGGGAACCATGGACCGCTACCACCCCCAACAGGACGGAGCGGCAGCTAACTCGGATCAAGGAGGATCACGCCGAGAGCAGCAGCAGCAGCCGCCTGCTGGAGCCGACTTAGAGCAACAAGTTGGCCGCCAGCCGAGCCCTGAGCCAGAACAAGGATCTGGAAAGACAGCGGACGCCGAACGCATCGCGCTCGTCCAGCAGGCGCCGGCCGGACTTGCAACGTCAGTTTGCCAGCAGCGCCATCCACCCCCTGACGCCCACAACAACGTCTCCGTCATCGACATGCCGGACGAAGCTTAAGGGGGGGAGGGGGAAGTGTGGGCACCCTGGCGGCTCCACAGCCCAGTTGCCCGACTGCGAGGCAAAGGTGCCGAACTTTTCCCGCGTGGCGGCGACGTCACGCCAGCCACGCGCACATCGCGTGCGCCGCCTTGATAAGGCAGATCAGAGGCGGCGCACGGAGAGTCGCTGCCTGGACTCAGGCGTCGTTGGTAACCATGTTAATTGTCTCGTCCATGTCCCATTAAATGTAGTTTCTTGTTGTTGAAACCGTTGGCTCCGTGTTATTCCTCCGGGTCGGGTATGCAGCAAGGCAAACCGACCACAGTATAAAGATGAAAACACAGATTAGAATATATGACAAAAAATATCATGGACCAACTTGAACAAAAGTGCACAGAAAGACAAGAACAAAAGGACAGGAACACGTAGGACGCAGACTGGTGCACATTCGAAACTCGATCTATTGAACACAAAAGAAAAAAAATAAGAGGATGAGAGAAATCAGAAAGGCTGTGCTCGGAGAATGTGAGCTTCAGGAACTGGGGCGTGAGGCAAAGATGTCAGGTAGATTGTTTTACAGACACTCTAGAATTAACAACAGCCTTCCCATGCAGTAAGGTGGTGAGTTCATTCTGATTGAACATCTTGAAATATAGCACAAAAAACAAGGAATAAAGGAAAGGAATACATACACTACATACGCGTGCAGACTCCCAACACACATAAATTAGAAAAGAAAAAAATAAAGAATGCAGAAGGAGCTTTAGCAAAAGTTCGAACAGGTCCAAGTGGAATGTGCTAATTCACCCATAAGCATAAGACTGTAAAAACGATTTCCTCGGCAGCTCAGGTAACAGACGGATGTGCAGACAGATTGTTCACCCATACTACGAATAATAAAGGCCTAAAATAATTCTCTTGTATGCTTTTTTATAGTATCTGCTTATTATTCACTTTTTTCCTAAGGATGACAAACACGAGCAGTGTAAACAGTGCATAGGTAGGTGACAATCCATCATAGATTTCAGAGAGATTGAGCTGTTTTTATGTATTAGCCAACCATCTGACATGAAAATTATGTTTTTTTTTTAAATCTGCTCTTGCTAACAGGTAAACAAGCGCCTTCCACTTGGGCCTGTGCTCGAGCTCCTTCCGCATACATTATTTCTCCCTTCTCTGATTCATGCAAGTTCAGTCTGCGCTCGCATGAGGTCTACGTGTTACTCTCCGTGTCTTCTTGGCTTTTTGCAAACTAATTTTCAAGGTGTTCAATTAGTACCAGCTCATCACCTTACTACAATCATGCAACAACTAAAAACAATTACAACTTACACCATTCGCTGAAGGCAGTACCAAACGAAAAACAGGGATGGGGTGAGGTATGTCTAATACTACATACTTACACTGAACAAAATATAGATACCAAAAACTGGCAAGAAACTACCTTAATTCAGGACATGCTTGTAAATTTCCCCAGAAGCTTGTAATTAATACTTGATAGCCTCTAAACAAAACACCAGTAGGAAGAGAATAAATGCTTCACCATTTAAAGCAACCCGAGTGTTTCTGGAGGTGTGAAATTCGTTACACGTGCGTTGGATCATACGAAACACGTGTACAACAAATGATCTTTAGAGCTCGACATTTCGCGAGGAATAAGTGCCAGCGTCAAAAAGCGAAATGCACTACGCCGTCAACACATTCAAAGCACGAATGGAAAATCTAGAAATTAAAGGCAAAAAAAAATAGAAACCAAAGTTGTCAAATGGACGGAAACGTTTTCGGAGAATCCAGATAACTCCCTAGACACAACATCATCCTGCCATCGAAGGAAACCATTTCGAGAGATGAAGCAATCGGCTAGCAGGTCCCTTATGTCCAGAGCAGTAGTGCTGCTGTTGCCACACAAGCTATAGTTGGCTCCAACACCTGCCAATCCGATTCGCCACGCGCCGTACACTTGGATGCCCCTGCTCTCAGTGTCTACATAACCGGAAGGGCAGTAGGCGTCGTCTTGCATTAAGAATTTGTGGCGGCAAACTCCTCTCTTGATCCTGTTTTAGCCATGTTCACCCGTGCCATCCATGGGAGCCAGGGAGGCACGCCACCGGGCCACAAGGATCCCGAAGGCATTTTCTACAGTGCGGCTATTTATTAAAAGCCTGTAGTTTGTACACCTTCTTTCTCCAATCCAAGGCTCTTCTAAGTAAAGGGTGCAACAGACAAGTTTTCAGTGAGAAGGCCTCACACTTTAGTAGGCATAGGGGAGGTGCAGGCCGCTGAACAGTTGGGATTCTGAGAGCGTTCGCAGTCAGAGCTTTTCCAATGTTTGAGTCTTTCAACGCCCCACCATCAGACTGGTCGCCAACTGCACCTATGTACACCAGCGTGAACCAGTAGCGGGCATCAACTACAGCCAGTACGATTAGGCTGTAAAACTTCGCATAGTTGTTAAACAAGGAACCGGAATGGGGCGGGCATCTGATGGTGAAGTGTTTGCCGTCAATGAAACCAATCGCATTGGGAAAATTCCATTATAGCTTAAAATCCTTCCTGGATCGCTTCCCACTGTTCCGGTGATGTGCTTTTAGCATGAATGGCGAGACGCTTTCCCATATGCCAGGTAACGTCTCTTTAAGCACGCCAGAATATGTTGATTTGTGCGTACGACAGCTTATTGCTACATAGCCCAAGGTCCCACGTGATGCAAGGAACCTGAAACTGTGTAAAGAATAGAGTGAAAAAACCAGAACGGCCACGAATGGCCGACACATTTCTGCCGAAAACGAATCAATGAATGTCATGGCCAGGACTTCCCTGGTCCAAATGCCCACAGAGCACCCACAGAAAATTTGTGTGGGGTCCTAGAGGTCTCTATGGGGCACCCATGGGGTTGTATGGGTGTCCTAAAATCTCTCTGGGATCAGGCCTGTGGGCCTATGGGACATGTGGGTTACTCTGTGGGGTCCTTTGGGTACCCCACACAGCCTGTAAGGGCTCCTTTGGGTAGCCCACACGGCCTGTGGGAACTCCTTTGGGCAATCCCCACAGCCTGTGGGGGTCTTTAGGTAACCCGCAGAGTCTGTGGGGATAGAACCTTGGCTTTTATGGGACATGTAATAAATTCTGTGGGTTGCTGTAGGTACCCCGCAGCCTGTGGAGATAAAGCCTAGGATCCCATAGGACAAAGACGACATTGTGCGGGCTGCTGTAGGGATGCCACTCGCTAGGGGAGCGCGCTGTGTTGCTACACGGGACATGTGTGAGGCCTATGGAAAGCCCGTGGATGTGCGCCTCAAGATATATTATACAGGTCATGCAAAATATAACTTTTTTGTAAATCTTTTTTTTTTAATTACATCGCTCACTGCTGCATGAATGGCATGAATAGCGAGGGGAAATGTTTGCGTTGATAAATCCTTCGTAAATGACTGCCGACGCTGGCGTATTTGATCCCAGCGTGCCAAGGCTGGCGTGTTTTACTGCGAAAACGAGAGAAAGGACAATGCAGTGAGGAAAACACATTCAGGTTATTGAGAATCTGAACACGAATGCCACAAAAAATAATTTTTACAACGCCGAACGATACTTATTCAGGATTCTATTTCAGGCAGGAATCGACTGTCTTCTGTGGTAGTTATGATCATCTAGCAGAAATATTTCAAATGTTCACATAGCCAGACGATCTGTCCCCCGATAGCTTATGTTATATGACACACCGCACCAGAGGAACGGGAATAAAAAAACGTTTTTGGACTCGCACCTTCTATTTTCACATTCTGCGCAATTGTTACCCTAAACTAGGGGGCCGGCGACTGCAAAGAACATAGCAAATATGTCAAACAATAAAAACAAACAAAAACTTTAAAAAAAAAACATTTACAAAAAAAAAAAAAAACTTTACTCCGCCGGGACTCGAACCACCGACCACACGATCACCAGCAGCGCGCGCTAACAAGCCCAATGGAAAGGAGTCGTTTTTCAGGAAGTTATGTGTTTGCGAAATTTGTTTGAATTCATTTTGTGGTTAGTCTCGTATTTAATTTTTTGCTACCTGTTCAGGATCGTATTTCTAATATTGTGGCATTGTTGACATGCTCAATACTTTATTATTACTGTGCCTCCTAATAGTTTTTTTTAATGCGCTTTGCTGATCGTTTCATTGCAAGCGTGTTGAAGATACGCGAACATAGCCTCCGTAAAGTCGGCAAAAACCCAATGCCGGCCAGTCACTGTAACTTCTACGGCCGGACTGGCCAGTGAGCAAGACGAAACCCCGACGCCGGCCGGGGCCGGTAGCTCACCGGCGCCCATGGCCGGGCGCTGCCATCCTGTTACCATGGGCGGGCCGGCGTAGTCCCGATACCGGCCGACGCGGAGTGCTACCTGCATCTACGTGTTGACTGGCACCATATAGTGCCATATACAGGAGTATCAGCCATCCTATACTGCTATATAAGACATCCCTTGGCACCATATATGACTTTATCTGGCAATATATTTCGTCATATATGGTGTCAACTTACCATATCTGCCCTGATTTCAGCCCTTGTATGGCAATATATTACATTATATGTCTACTTATATGCCCATATATGGCCCTATATTAAATATATCTGGGTCATATATGACATTTCTGTAAGGGAGTGCCACATGAATGCACTACTCCATAGCCTACCAGTAATATCAAGTGAGTCATTATCAGAAAGTGAAAACGGAGGTTTCAAAAGTAAGAAATAGTATGTACATGTTTTATTCCAAAAGTACACAAAACGAACATGGCCTAAGTAGTATACAAGTTTCAACAAGTCGGATAGAAATACACACTGAAATGAAAAGTGAAATAAGCAGAAAATAGTAAGACCCCAAGGAACACAGGACGGAGCAGATATATTTACACATATCCTTGATGCCGCTAAAAGGTTGTTGCCCCATTGTACATTTTGGGCCTTGAAAAATAAGGAAATCAACACCTAATTCTTAGGTTCCGGAGGGAGGGACGAGAACACAGGAGCGTCGAGCCAGGGTAGGCTTTAAGATGATATCACTAAAAAGATGAGTGAATGAATGGTTGCTCTCGGCTTAACCCGGCCGAGCTTTCCTCAGGCCGTGCGCTCTCTGTTTTATATCCGGTCCGTTGATGGACGTCACTGCTTACGCGGCTTTCGCTTCCGTTGATTGGTAGAAAGGGAGGTGGTGGTGACAGCAATTCGGCTGCAGCCAGTGGATCAGAATGAAGCGAGTCTTTCAATTATAGTTGATGAAGAAGTGGTCTCGCGCCATGGCGTGCTTGCGAATGGTAAATGCCCGGGTGCCGTGGTCTGCAGCGCAGGTCAATGGTTCCACTCCTTAACACTTATAAAAACCTCGTGCGAAAAAAAACAACAATTGTTTTCTTTAATTTGCACGCAGGTAACGTTTACTCAACCACTGGTGGCCGAGATTTCTCGACAGCCCATAATAGCTTTAATATACCGTTTTGCATTAGAAATTGGTCAGAAACAGTGTTTCGGACTACTTAATTGAGCGAAATGCACTACGCCGTCAACACATTCAAAGCACGAATGGAAAATCTAGAAATTAAAGGCAAAAAAAAATAGAAACCAAAGTTGTCAAATGGACGGAAACGTTTTCGGAGAATCCAGATAACTCCCTAGACACAACATCATCCTGCCATCGAAGGAAACCATTTCGAGAGATGAAGCAATCGGCTAGCAGGTCCCTTATGTCCAGAGCAGTAGTGCTGTCTGTTGCCACACAAGCTATAGTTGGCTCCAACACCTGCCAATCCGATTTGCCACGCGCCGTACACTCGGATGCCCCTGCTCTCAGTGTCTACATAACCGGAAGGGCAGTAGGCGTCGTCTGCATTAAGAATTTGTGGCGGCAAACTCCTCTCTTGATCCTGTTTTAGCCATGTTCACCCGTGCCATCCATGGGAGCCAGGGAGGCACGCCACCGGGCCACAAGGACTCGGAAGGCATTTTCTACAGTGGGGCTATTTATTAAAAGCCTGTAGTTTGTACACCTTCTTTTCCAGTCCAAGGCTCTTCTAAGTAAAGGGTGCAACAGACAAGTTTTCAGTGAGAAGGCCTCACACTTTAGTAGGCATAGGGGAGGTGCAGGCCGCTGAACAGTTGGGATTCTGAGAGCGTTCGCAGTCAGAGCTTTTCCAATGTTTGAGTCTTTCAACGCCCCACCATCAGACTGGTCGCCAACTGCACCTATGTACACCAGCGTGAAACAGTAGCGGGCATCAACTACAGCCAGTACGATCAGGCTGTAAAACTTCGCATAGTTGTTAAACAAGGAACCGGAATGGGGCGGGCATCTGATGGTGAAGTGTTTGCGTTCAATGAAACCAATCGCATTGGGAAAATTCCATTATAGCTTAAAATCCTTCCTGGATCGCTTCCCACTGTTCCGGTGATGTGCTTTTAGCATGAATGGCGAGAGGCTTTCCCATATGCCAGGTAACGTCTCTTTAAGCACGCCAGAATATGTTGATTTGTGCGTACGACAGCTTTTCGCTACATAGCCCAAGGTCCCACGTGATGCAAGGAACCTGAAACTGTGTAAAGAATAGAGTGAAAAAACCAGAACGGCCACGAATGGCCGACACATTTCTGCCGAAAACGAATCAATGAATGTCATGGCCAGGACTTCCCTGGTCCAAATGCCCACAGAGCACCCACAGAAAATTGTGTGGGGTCCTAGAGGTCTCTATGGGGCACCCATGGGGTTGTATGGGTGTCATAAAATCTCTCTGGGATCAGGCCTGTGGGCCTATGGGACATGTGGGTTACTCTGTGGGGTCCTTTGGGTACCCCACACAGCCTGTAAGGGCTCCTTTGGGTAGCCCACACGGCCTGTGGGAACTCCTTTGGGCAATCCCACAGCCTGTGGGGGTCTTTAGGTAACCCGCAGAGTCTGTGGGGATAGAACCTTGGCTTTTATGGGACATGTAATAAATTCTGTGGGTTGCTGTAGGTACCCCCGCAGCCTGTGGAGATAAAGCCTAGGATCCCATAGGACAAAGACGATATTGTGCGGGCTGCTGTAGGGATGCCACTCGCTAGGGGAGCGCGCTGTGTTGCTACACGGGACATGTGTGAGGCCTATGGAAAGCCCGTGGATGTGCGCGTCAAGATATATTATACAGGTCATGCAAATATACTTTTTTGTAAATCTTTTTTTTTAATTACATCGCTCACTGCTGCATGAATGGCATGAATCGCGAGGGGAAATGTTTGCGTTGATAAATCCTTCGTAAATGACTGCCGACGCTGGCGTATGTGATCCAGCGTGCCAAGGCTGGCGTGTTTTACTGCGAAAACGAGAGAAAGAACAATGCAGTGAGGAAAACACATTCAGGTTATTGAGAATCTGAACACGAACGCCACAAAAAATAATTTTTACAACGCCGAAGGATACTTTTTCAGGATTCTAGTTCAGGCAGGAATCGACTGTCTTCTGTGGTAGTTATGATCATCTAGCAGAAATATTTCAAATGTTCACATAGCCAGACGATCTGTCCCCCGATAGCTTATGTTATATGACACACCAAACCAGAGGAACGGGAATAAAAAAACGTTGTTGGACTCGCACCTTCTATTTTCACATTCTGCGCGATTTTTACCCTACACTAGGGGGCCGGCGACTGCAAAGAACATAGCAAATATGTCAAACAATAAAAACAAACAAAAACTTAAAAAAAAAACATTTACAAAAAAAAAAAAAAAAAACTTTACTCCGCCGGGACTCGAACCACCGACCACACGATCAGCAGCAGCACGCGCTAACAAGCCCAATGGAAAGGAGTCGTTTTTTAGGAAGTTATATGTTTGCGAAATTTGTTTGAATTCATTTTGTGGTTAGTCTCGTATTTAATTTTTTGCTACCTGTTCGGGATCGTATTTCTAATATTGTGGCATTGTTGACAAGCGGAATACTTTATTATTACTGTGCTTCCTAATAGCTTTTTTTAATGCGCTTTGCTGATCGTTTCATTGCAAGCGTGTTGAAGTTACGCGAACATAGCCTCCGTAAAGTCGCTGGGCATCCATAATAGCCAACGAATGTAATCCAATCCAATCCACAAATTTTGTTTTGCGCGTTTCGCTAGTCGTGTTGGCCGTGTGTGTTTCATATCTGTCACGATCCTTCTAGAACGTGGACGAAGGGGGCCGAAGCACCCGCCGAGAGAAGACGACTTGCAACCTGGTTGTGAGGGTGGACGATGACTGACCGGGGCGGCGTACGCTCCACGGTGTTTATTCTGCGTGGTGATCAATGTTGCCTGCCGAGCCTGGCGGCCACAGACGGGCGGACTGGAGGGGGTGCTACCTACTGGTTACATCCCTCCCCCCAGTTTGTTTTTTACAAAAACAAAATACTAGAATAAACAACGTACACCACAGACACCAACTCGGCGTCTGGTCGTGCCAAGTCCTGGCCGGTCGACGACGAAGACTACCCCGGCGAGTAACGGTCAGGTGGCCTTCGCTGCCGCGTACTCCGCCTGATCGCTGGTGTCGACGGGCCAGGTGTGGCAACGCCGGGCGCTGCCTGTACCGGTCGCGCTCCACCCGGTGGAGCCGCAGAGACCGGATATGGGAGTGGCACCGGTCCAACTGGTGCCACAGGACTGGAGACTCCTGTCGCCTCCGTGGTGGGGGGCGCTCCACTGGCCGCGACTGGTGCTGCCGTTGGTCCCCCTGCAGACTGGTCCTCTGAAGCGACGGCCGAGGGTCCAAGCCCGGTCCCGAGGCGAGGCCTGACATGGTCGGCGTGCCGGTGCCAGGTGGTCCCGTCGGGCATGCGGACGAGTAGCCACGAGGCGCTCGCTGGCGAAACCACATGTCCGGCAGACCAGGGTGGGCCAGGACGGAAGTTCCTGGCGTAGACCGACGCTCCCGGCTCCGGCAAAGGCCCGGGACGGCACCCTCGGTCAGCAGCCAGCTTCTGCTTCAGCTGCTTCAGGAGCGCCGTGGACCGGAGGTCTGGATGCAAGACGTCCAAGGGTGTCTTGACCATCCGGCCCAGCAGAAGCTCGCAGGGGGCACGGCCAGTGACCTCATGGGGTGTGGTCCGGTACTGGAACAGTACCCGGGCCACCTGCGTCCGGAAATCCCCGGGCTGGCTCCTCTTGAGCTTGTTCTTGATGGTCTGGACCACCCGCTCAGCTGCACCATTGGAAGCAGGGTGGTACGGCGGAACCAGCATCCGGCGGATCCCATTCCTCTGCAGCCAGTCCAGGTACTCGGCGCTGGCGAAAGCGGGACCATTGTCGGACACAATGATGTCCGGCAATCCCTGCGCCGCAAAGACTTGCCGCAGCGCCGCAATGGTCGCGCTTGCCGACGGAGTGGTGACTGGCAGTGCCTCCACCCACTTCGAGAAGGCATCCACTACCACCAGGACGTAGTGGCCCTTGAAAGGTCCCGCAAAGTCCACGTGCAGGCGGGACCAGGGCCTCTGTGGGAACGGCCAGGGGGTGATCTCCACGCGACGCGAGGCTCGCTGGTTCTCCTGGCAGACCTGGCAGCCTTGCACCTGGTGCGCGATGTCCTGGTCCAGGCCAGGCCACCAAACGTGCGACCGTGCCACCATCTTGGTCTTTTCCACGCCAGGGTGCCCCGCGTGCAGCAACTGCAGGACCTTGTCCCGGAGACTTTGTGGAATCACCACCCTGGACCCCCACAGCAGGCAGCCCTGCTCCAAGCTCAGCTCAGCGGCCTTGTGGCTGTAGGCCTGGTGACGCAGCTCCTCCCCTCGGGACACCGCCTTGACCACCTGCGACAGGACCGGGTCCCGGCTGGTCGCCTGCGCCACCGCAGTCCTTGTGAGCACCCCCGGGTAGGCCCGCTCCAGCAGGAAAACATCAGCTGGTTCTGGAACGGCAGCAGGCACCTCCGGCAGGGGCAGGCGGCTCAGGGCGTCGGCAGGTCCCAGGTCCTTCCCAGGGCGGTAGACCAGCTTGTAGCTGTAGGCCGCCAGCGTTAAGGCCCAGCGTACCACACGAGTCGACGCTTGCACTGGGACAGCCTTGTCAGGTCCCAGCAGCCCCAGCAGCGGCTTGTGGTCCGTGATCGCCTCGAATTTCCGGCCCCACAGGTACTGGTGGAAGCGCTCAACCCCGAACATGAGGGCCAGGCCTTCCTTGTCGAGCTGGCTGTAGCGTTGCTCTGCCGCATGGAGACTGACGAGAAGCAAACGCCACAGGGCGTTCCTGACCATCCTGACCCCGGTGCGACAGGACGGCTCCTACCCCGTACGGCGACGCATCTACGGTGAGGACTACAGGCTTGGCCGGATCGAAGTGCACCAGCACTGGAGCCTTGATGACCAACTCCTTGCTGTGCTGGAAGGCCAAGTCCTGCTCCTTCTTCCAGGCCCACTGCTGACCATCACGCAGCAGACGATGCAGCGGCTCTAGATGCGTCGACAGGTTGGGCAGGAACCTCCGGTAGAAGTTGATGAGGCCGAGGCAGATCTGAAGCTCCTTCTTGCTCTTGGGCTTCGGCGCCTTGAGCACGGCCTCAATCTTGCGGGGTGCCGGGGCCAGGCCAGCCTGGGAGATGATGTGTCCCAGGTACTCCACGCTGAGGGTCAGGAACACGCACTTGTCCAGCCTCAGCTTGAGACCGGAGTCCTGCAAGCGTGTCAGGACTTTGCGCAGGTTCTGCAGGTGGTCCCCGTCGTCGGTACCGGTCACCAGTATGTCGTCCAAGTACCACGCCACGTGCCTCATGCCCCTGAAGAGGTTGTCCATCTCCCTCTGGAAGATGGCTGGGGCTGAGGCCACGCCGAACGGTAGGCGCGTGTGCTGGAAGAGTCCCATGGTAGTCGAAATGGTGACATACTTCCGGGCGGAATCCTGGAGCGCCAGCTGCTGGTAGGCATCTCGAAGGTCGAGCTTGGAGAACTTCTGTCCCCCGGACAGCGCCGACCAGAGATCTTCGATACGAGGCAGCGGGTACTTCTCGACGGTAGCGACGGGGTTGATGGTGACCTTGAAATCCCCGCAGATCCTGACGCGGCCGTCTCGCTTGAGGACTGGAAAAATCGGTGCGGCCCACTCGGAGGTCTTGACGGGCACCAGGATCCCCTCTCGCTGCAGCCGTTGCAGCTCCTGGGTGACCCCGTCCTTCAGGGCGAACGGCAGCGGACGCGGCTTGAAGAAGCGAGGCCGGGCTCCCTCGGGAACGTGAACGCCGACCGTCGTGCCGGCAAAGGTGCCCACCCCCGGCTGGAACAGGGACTGGAAGTCGGTCAGGAGGCTCGGGACGTCCTTCACTACGTGCAGCGCAGCTTCCTGGTACTCCGGCAGCCGAACACCCAGCGAGTGAATCCAGTTCCGGCCCAGCAGCGTCGGCGACGACCCCTTGGTTAGGTAAAGGGGAAGGATTGCCTCCCTGTCGCCAAGGCGAACGCTGACTTGAGCCCGACCCTGGACCTGGGAAAGCTGCCCGGAGTAGCTGCGCAGCATGACGTCCGATGCCTCGATGGACACGCCAGGGAAGGTCCGCTTGAACAGCTTCCCGGCCATGAACGACACGCTGGCCCCTGTGTCCAGCTCCATGGTGATGGGGTGCCCGCAGACTTCGACAGACACCAAGTACGGTGGCACAGACGATGGAGGCTTATTCGTCTGCCACACGTCGAAAATCTGCGGGTCCTCGGCCACGACGTGGAGCCTCGTTGAGGGACCCGAACCTGGAGCCGCTCGTCTCCGCCGCGTTCTCTTGCGACGGCCACCCTGGCCGCGGGCTTGGCTGGAACCCGGGCTTGTACGAGGCTGCTGCTGCTGCTGCTGGCCGCCGCTCGTCCTCCCCCCTCGGCAGACACGTGCGAGGTGCCCAGTTCTCCCGCACGTGAAACATTGTGCTTGGGCGAACTGGCACTGTGAGGGGGAGTGGGCAGCACCGCAGCGGCTGCAGGCACCGCTCCTCGTCGCCATCTTGTGAACCGCCGCTTCCGCTGCTTCCGTGAACGGTGAGCCGGCCGCACGCGCAATCTCGCTGGCGTCCTTAGCTGCTGCTTCCATCGCCTGCGCTGCCTTCACCGCGTCGTCCAGCGAGGGGTCGGGAAGCTCCAGGAGTCGCGTCTGCAAGGCGTGGTTGTTGATGCCGCAGACGAACCGGTCCTGGAGTAGCGAGTCCAACTGGTCGCCGAAGGCGCAGGTGTTCGCTAACCCTCGTAGCGCAGCGACGAACTGGCCGAGGGTCTCCCCGTCCCGGCGGCTCCGTTTTTTGAAGCGGAACCGCGCCATGAGCGTGGACGGCGCCGGGCTGAAGTGCGAGCGTAGCGTGGCGAGCAACTCACCCAGCGTTTTCACGTGCGGCGTGGCCTGCTTGAGGAGGTCGAGCAGGAGACTGAAGACGCGGGTCCCGCAGCTGGCCAAGAAGATGTCCCGTTGTTTCGCCTCGGGCGTGTCGTTCGCCCGGAAGAACACGTGGACTTGTTCTTCGTAGACAGGCCAGGCGGACCCATCTCCCTCGAACGACTCGAGCCTCCCGTACAGCGGCATGGCGACAGGAGCGGGGGGCGGTGTTCCGACTCTCTCGGCGGCGTGGGCCGAACCGTGCACGTGGTCAGACGCCAGTGTCACGGTTCCTCGTCGCCAGTGTCACGATCCTTCTAGAACGTGGACGAAGGGGGCCGAAGCACCCGCCGAGAGAAGACGACTTGCAACCTGGTTGTGAGGGTGGACGATGACTGACCGGGGCGGCGTACGCTCCACGGTGTTTATTTTGCGTGGTGATCAATGTTGCCCGCCGAGCCTGGCGGCCGCAGACGGGCGGACTGGAGGGGGCGCTACCTACTGGTTACAATATCTCTGTTTTATGGTAAATTTGCCGAATAGTCGTGATGCGTGGAGTTCACCTTAGTTTCAAATGTGTCTGAAAAAGAAGGAAGCGACCGTGAGCCGTGGAACTACGTCGAATCTGCTCAACACCGAAGATCGTGGCACGGTCTCTCCGATGTAAGTTCATTTCTTTGTTTGTTAGGGCTAGATTATTCTTTCCTCCGTTCGAAATGCTTGTTATTGTCTCGAGATCACTCGCTTTTACCATTATTACTAATTGTGCGCGAATGGTGTTAGCACTCCACACTTGCGCTAATTATCGGTCACAGATGAGCGCTTATGCTTCGTACTCTCTCCAGGTCCATCAAAAGCGGCGGAAAGTTTTGGCACATGGGGACGGGCGGGCAGGCAGGCGGGTGGGCGGGCCGGCAGGCAGGCAGGCAGGCAAAGGCGGAAAAGGAAGGGGGGGGTTTGATTGCCTCCCACCACCGTATTGTTTACTGGTAAACTAGAATGTCTGGAAGAGCGCGGTGCCTCTCCATCGCCGAAGCTCTAGGTTTGACACTACGGGGGGATTCTGTGTGCGTATTTGCGTCCGGAGGGCTGGGCCAGGCAAAAGGCCGCGATTGATTGATCGAGCGAGCAGGCCCGTAGCTTCCGCCGCCCAGTCGTCTGCAAGCGACTTCATATTCGCTGTTCGTAATCAGAAAAGAATTGCCAAAAATTGGTGCCGCGGTAAATTCACCCCATGGTGATTAATGCATAGCATACCGCTCCCGATCGCAAAAATGTGTGCCTGCGAAGTAATTTTTAACGCCGCTTCAGGGGTAATTTACAAGCATGTCCTTAATTAAGGTAGTGTCTCACCAATTTATGGGAGGTATATTTTGTTCAGTGTAAGTATATAATATTCATACCTCACCCAATTTGTTTTTTTTTTTTCCTTTGGTACTGCCTTTAGCGAATGGTGTAGGTTGTAATTGTTTTTGGTTGTTGCATGATTGTAGTAAGGCGGTTAGCTGGTACTAATTGAACACCTTGAAAAATAGTTCACAAAAAGTTAAGGAGACAAGGAGAGTAACACATAGACCACATGCAAGCGCAGACTCTCAACTCGCCTAAACAGAGAAGAAGGAAATAAAGAATGCGGAAGGAGCTCGAGCAGAGGCCCAAGTGGAACGCGCTGATTCACCCATTAGCAAGAGCAGATTTTAAAAGCATATTTTCCTCGTCAGTTAAGGTAACAGATGGATGGCTAATACATCAAAACAGCTCAATCTCTCTCTAAAATCCACGATGGACTGTCAGCTATCTATGCACTGTTTACACTACTCGTGTATGTCGCCCTTAGAAAAAACGTGAATAATTAGCATATACTATAAAAAAAAAACATACAAGAGGATTATTCTAGGCCTTTATTATTCGTAGTTTGGGCAACCAATGTGTCGCACATTTTTCTGTTATCTGAGCTACCAAGGAAATTATTTTTAGTATTGTGCATATGGGTGAATTAGCACGTTCCACATGGACCTGTCTGAACTTTTGCTAAAGCTCCTTCCTCATTCTTTATTTTGTTTCTTCTCTATTTTATCTGACTTGGGAGCCTGCACTTGTATGTAGTGTATGTATTCCTCCCCGTTATTCCTTGTTTTTTTGTGTACTATTTTTAAGATGTTCAATTAGAATGAACTCACCGCTTTACTACATGGAAAGGCTGTTGTTAATTCTAGAGTGTCTGTAAACAATCTACCTGACATCTTTGCCTCGCGCCCCGGTTCCTGAAGCTCAGTTCTCTGAGCACAGCCTTTTTGATTTCTCTGATCCTCTCTTCTTTTCGTTGGTGTTCAATATATTGAGTTGCTAGTGTGTACCTGTCTGTGTCCTACATGTTCCTGTCCTTTATTCCTTGTCTTTTTGTGCACTTTTTTCAAGTTGGTCCATGATATTTTTTATCGTATATTCTACTCTGTGTTTTTATCTTTATACTTACTGCAGCCCTTGCCAAGCCGAAGTTGGCATTCACTTTCGCCATCCTGATGTGAGTGTCCTGAGACGACACAAGATGACAGTCTCCTCTGCTGAAGTCCAGGCTTCATGGAAGACTGCCAGGGCTGTTTATGGTAAGGTGCTCTACATATTGGGCAATATAATAGCAACTTATTGCTGCTAGGATTGTTTTTAACACAGAATGTGTTTATGGGCTGGCCTTTAGCAATTCTGATGCCACTCGCTTGGAATAAAAGCCTGTAGGGAAATTCCGCATTTCTGTCGTAAGCGGAATCCAGAGTTGACAACAGAAGTGCATCACTACTTCCATGCAGTGTTGCTGTGTGTGTTGTATTTGTAGTTTGTATTTGTTTATTTAGTGTTCCCAATAACGGCTAAAGCCTTCCCATTGGTGCGCTCGTGAACGGCGTGAGCGGTGAGCCGTTCCACTCTCGTCCTTCGCCACCGTGCCCATTGATTTTCAGAGAAGTTTCCAGTATTGGTCTCTATGATATTTTGTCATATATCGCACATGGACACAACCAGGGCGCTGTACCTACAATTCAACACTCGCAAGACTTGCGTGAATACACCCTGTAGCTGGTCGCACTTTCAGAGACATTTTAATGTTGCAAAAATCAATAATGACATTGGCATTTTTGTCGTGCTGAATTCTGTCACACTGATCTCTGATCTCTTGAACTGCGGACGTTTTGTATAGATTCTTGTACATCTCTCCCTCACATATGTCCGAAAACCTTTTACTCGGTCTGTCAAGTCGTGTAGTCAAGAAGCTATGATCTGTAAAACTCCCCAGAGCACTCCTAAGTTGCGAAGCTTCGCGGTAGATTTTTATGAAAAATATTCCGTGCTATTTCCTAACCACGAATACTTGACTGCAGGAGCATGGTATGCATTCGACATACTCTCTTTGACAAGCTACAGCATCATAAATGTCATGGCCACGACCCTTACTATACCTATTACGTTTTTGGCTGACTGTGTCATAGAAGCTGTGTATGGGCTGGACCAAACTGCAATCAGCCTTGTGTTATGTGGCACTGCTCTCCCTGTATACACAGGGGCAGGAGTGCAGCCGCATTGCTCCAAGCTGGTGTGTGGTTGATTAAATTGGTATATACTTGCCACCCCACTCTCAGCGTTTAGTGTAGCACCACGCACATCTTGTGGCAGTGCTGCACACTGCTCTGACGCATGTCATATATTTTTATATTTTTCACAGAACAAGTGGCAGCAGCACCAGCTCCTGTGATGCAGAGCGTGTGCCAGTCAGGTGCAGCCTTGGGTGGTGCAGCTGCAAAACCTGCAACCTTAGATGGAGCAGCTGGTACAATCGGACCTGCATCCGCTGAGGCAGCTGCTAAAGCACCTGCTGAGGTGGATCCATATCAGCTCTTAAACTTCCTAGAACGTGAGATGGGAAGTTGATTTGGTAATTTTTTGCTTTACAGGAGATACCTCTGGATAAAACGCATTTCTATGCTTGCACAATGTCTTCATGATGAAAATGCCTTGACATTTATCGTTGACCATGTAGATCTCGATAAATGTTGCTCAAATGAGATCTCTCTTTCAGTACCATCGCCACAAATTATTGTTTTTTTGGTGGCGCATCACTTCACCAGCAGTGGTGTAAGAACCAAGTTTATAATGTCTTGAAAGATATTTAAGGCGACATCTCTTTGTAGAAAGTTTAGACCTGCATCTCTAACATTGTGCTCAACATTTTGAGTGCATAGGGCAGAAAGACTTGGAGCATCATATTCCCCATTAATTACCTTTGGCCCATGCAATAAACACTTTTCAGAGGTGTGTGTATCTCCAAGGCCGCTATTTCTTCAACGCGGATCCCGAGTACGCGTTGGAAACAAGCGCCGCGTCAGTGATTGGCGTAGATAGACGTGTGTGCAACGTCAGCGTTCCACGTGGACTTCGATCCAATCACAGCTTTCGTGTCCAAGAAATATGACCGTCAATGTTGCTTGCTTAGGCTTTGAAAATGGTCTATTCTTCCAATGTTCACCAGGTACATGGGAATGAAACTCCTGCAATCTTGGAGCATAAAGTGGCTTCTTTTCTTTTAAGTCGTTAGTTTTGTAGTCCCAGCCACGCTCGAGGTTGCATATCAGTGGGCGCATCTTCTCATGTTCTCTATCCATTACGCCAACCGAAAAGTTCAGGGGGCGGGGTGGGGAGGGGAGGGGAGGGGCATCATGGAACACCATCTAATAGGGGGCTAGTATGCAAAGAGGGCTGGAAAGGGAAGAGCAAAATCACAAGGCATACGGTCAGCCAGTGAGTGCACTGTCAGATTTTTCTGAGCCGGTCAAATAATCTTTTCCAGCAGCCGACGCTACAAGAGGGCTTGCCACCCAGTACCCCTTGCAGTTTGACAGCGACAGAATCAGGAGACCTAACAAAAGAGCTTGATGGCACGAGCAGCGTAGTACTGTTGTATGGGCGCCTCCCAGGACGTTTGAAAATGATTCGATTAAAAATGAGGTTAAACTAACGAAAGCTTACTTTAATCAATATGCACGAAGCAACATTTCGTGAAAAGATCTCACCACCAAATACGTCGGTTTCGCCTCCTCTTTTAATTTTTTTTATAGCTGCATTTCTACGACCGTTGATGTCAAGGTGACATGGAAAGCCTGGTGTGACAACATAGGGAACCAGGACATAAGGCCAAGCGTTGCTGTGAAGAACCTGGCAATTGATCGGGGGGGTCCAGTGTCCTTCTGCAAAGGACTGTGACCGAAGTGGCGCTGTATGCCAGTTTTAACAACGACAGCAGGCTGCCTCTGACACCCAAGAAAGTGGCATTCCTAAGAGGCGAGTGCAAATTATCTCATGTAAATGTAACCTAAGCAGTTATTTGAAAAATCTTCTCAATCAAGGCATTATGTTGGCAGCTAGTTGGTATTTTACTGGGAGTTCACAATGTTTCGGTGGTCTTTGGATGGGCCGCATAAAACTGACGGGATTGAGCACACAGGTCTAACATAATGGTGGAAGCTTTCAGTAAAATTATAGGAAGATTAGGTAACCTCAGTAAAACACAAAAGCAATATTTTTTTTATACTTTACATGCAAACACCAGATTTTTTTTTGTGCCACTGGCCTTTATTTATGCTATATGAAGTAAGCAATGCGTAGGTCATTTCCTTTTTATTCCAATCATTTGCAGTTGCAAAATTGTCTTCTCAAGAGAATTGTTGCACTTTGCAACAATTCTCTTTCTTCTTCTTTTTGACTCAAGGGGGTTTATATCATGATCTTTGAAATGCTGAAGCCACCGCTTTGAGGCATGCCTTTGTAATAAATCATAGCACAGTATGCCCATTTACCTGGTCACTTCGATGTGCCTATGGAACAATGTGAACTCCCATTTGGTATTGTGTAAAATTACAGTAGCTCAAGTACTTGTCATGCAGTATCAAACAAAACCGGTCACCTGGTGGATATCGCTGATGCCTCGCTTGTAATGCCCGTCTAGGAACCTTGACAGCTAGTGTTGGTGAGTGTCCCGCCTCCGGCCACGACGAGAGAAGAGGGGAAGGAGGAACTCCCCTCTTCGCGGGAATGCCTTTTGTGTGTCGCAGAAGTCGCTATTGCCCCCTTACAAGATTATGGAAGATTAACCCGTCACTTAAAATTCGTACAAAAGCAGCAGCTTCGGTGGCTGGAACGACTACGACATCACCTCGACGTCAGCCTCGTCGCAGCTTTGCTCGTCCTGAGACGACCTACGTCACGATTGCGTTGGATGTCACGTGGTCTCCGCTGGGCCTTCTCCGAGCGCTTGCCAGAGTGGGCCGTTTATAACGAGAAATACAGCCACCAGGCTCAAAATACAAACGTGCAATTGTCATTTACAGATTTTGTGGATCATATTCAACCTATTTTTGAACACGATGGGAATATTTCATATTTCGTTGAAGTATTCCTTTAAGGGTATAACCGGCACTTTTTTTTTTTTTTATGGATTTTGGTTGTGGAAAAAGGTGACGTGGTGACGGTATCTTTCATGAGCTTAATACTTGTAAAAACCAGGAACTGGACGTCAGAAGCTTTCAAATTGTGATGATTGCTAATTGCTATGCAGTCAAACCTACTTATATCGAACTCGCAAAAAACTGTCTACCAGTTCACTATAGCCAGTGATTCTACATGAAAGTTTGAATGAATCTGACAACAAACAAACACGACATATTTAGAAAAGTTGTTTACTCTCGAAGGAGCGTCTGTACGTCATAAGGGACGCTCCACGTGGCTATTCAGCGGCCGCTTCTTCGTTTTTCAAGGTCTCACCGGCTCATCCTTTCCCCACTTCCGGGCTGTTGACGCGGTTGCCCTCTCTGCAAGCTGGCTTTCCCCTAATGGGTCGCGCGCGTTGGGGGAAAGCCAGCTTGCAGAGCTTAACGGCGCTCTTGGCAGTTAGATCTATCGGGAGACGCTGCAATTTTCGTTCAAAGTACCTTTGGCCCATGCAATAAACACTTTTCAGAGGTGTGTGTATCTCCAAGGCCGCTATTTCTTCAACGCGGATCCCGAGTACGCGTTGGAAACAAGCGCCGCGTCAGTGATTGGCGTGGATAGACGTGTGTGCAACGTCAGCGTTCCACGTGGACTTCGATCCAATCACAGCTTTCGTGTCCAAGAAATACCGACCGTCAATGTTGCTTGCTTAGGCTTTGAAAATGGTCTATTCTTCCTATGTTCACCAGGTACATGAGAATGAAACTCCTGCAATCTGGAGCATAAAGTGGCTTCTTTTCTTTAAAGGGTAGTTTGTAGTCCCAGCCACGCTCGAGGTTGCATATCAGTGGGCGCATCTTCTCATGTTCTCTATCCATTACGCAACCGAAAGTTCAGGGGGCGGGTGGGGAGGGAGGGAGGGGCATCATGGAACACCATCTAATAGGGGGCTAGTATGCCAAAGAGGGCTGGAAAAGGGAAGAGCAAAATCACAAGGCATACGGTCAGCCAGTGAGTGCACGTCAGATTTTTCTGAGCCGGTCAAATAATCTTTTCCAGCAGCCGACGCTACAGGAGGGCTTGCCATCCAGTACCCCTTGCAGTTTGACAGCGACAGAATCAGGAGACCTAACAAAAGAGCTTGATGGCACGAGCAGCGTAGTACTGTTGTATGGGCGCCTCCCAGGACGTTTGAAAATGATTCGATTAAAATTGAGGTGAAACTAACGAAAGCTTACTTTAATCAATATGCACGAAGCAGCATTTCGTGAAAAGATCTCACCACCAAATACGTCGGTTTCGCCTCCTCTTTTAATTTTTTATAGGTGCATTTCTACGACCGTTGATATCAAGGTGACGTGGAAAGCCTGGTGTGACAACATAGTGAACCAGGACATAAGGCCAAGCGTTGCTGTGAAGAACCTGGCCATTGATCTGGGGGGTCCAGTGTCCTTCTGCAAAGGACTGTGACCGAAGTGGCGCTGTATGCCAGTTTTAACAACGACAGCAGGCTGCCTCTGACACCCAAGAAAGTGGCATTCCTAAGAGGCGAGTGCAAATTATCTCATGTAAATGTAACCTAAGCAGTTATTTGAAAAATCTTCTCAATCAAGGCATTATGTTGGCAGCTAGTTGGTATTTTACTGAGAGTTCACAATGTTTCGGTGGTCTTTGGATGGACCGCATAAAACTGACGGGATTGAGCACACAGGTGTAACATAATGGTGGAAGCTTTCAGTAAAATTATAGGAAGATTAGGTAACCTCAGTAAAACACAAAAGCAATATTTTTTTATACTTTACATGCAAACACCAGATTTTTTTTGTGCCACTGGCCTTTATTTATGCTATATGAAGTAAGCAATGCGTAGGTCATTTCCTTTTTATTCCAATCATTTGCAGTTGCAATACATGCCACAGTGGCCCTGAATAATATCTGATGTCTTCACCAAAAAAAAAGGCTATGCAAAATTGTCTTCTCAAGAGAATTGTTGCACTTTGCAACAATTCTCTTTCTTCTTCTTTTTGACTAAAGGGGGTTTATATCATGATCTTTGAAATGCTGAAGCCACCGCTTTGAGGCATGCCTTTGTAATAAATCATAGAACAGTATGCCCATTTACCTGGTCACTTCGATGTGCCTATGGAACAATGTGAACTCCCATTTGGTATTGTGTAAAATTACTGTAGCTCAAGTACCTGTCATGCAGTATCAAACAAAACCGGTCACCTGATGGATATCGCTAATGCCTCGCTTGTAATGCCCGTCTAGGAACCTTGACAGCTAGTGTTGGTGAGTGTCCCGCCTCCGGCCACGACGAGAGAAGAGGGGAAGGAGGAACTCCCCTCTTCCCGGGAATGCCTTTTGTGTGTCGCAGAAGTCGCTATTGCCCCCCTACAAGATTATGGAAGATTAACCCGTCACTTATAATTCGTACAAAAGCAGCAGCTTCGGTGGCTGGAACGACTACGACATCACCTCGACGTCAGCCTCGTCGCAGCTTTGCTCGTCCTGAGACGACCTACGTCACGATTGCGTTGGATGTCACGTGGTCTCCGCTGGGCCTTCTCCGAGCGCTTGCCAGAGTGGGCCGTTTATAACGAGAAATACAGCCACCAGGCTCAAAATACAAACGTGCAATTGTCATTTACAGATTTTGTGGATCATATTCAACCTATTTTTGAACACGATGGGAATATTTCATATTTCGTTGAAGTATCCCTTTAAGGGTATAACCGGCACTTTTTTTTTTATGGATTTTGGTTGTGGAAAATGGTGACGTGGTGACGGTATCTTTCATGAGCTTAATACTTGTAAAAACCAGGAACTGGACGTCAGAAGCTTTCAAATTGTGATGATTGCTAATTGCTATGCAGTCAAACCTACTTATATCGAACTCGCAAAAAACTGTCTACCAGTTCACTATAGCCAGTGATTCTACATGAAAGTTTGAATGAATCTGACAACAAACAAACACGACATATTTAGAAAAGTTGTTTACTCTCGAAGGAGCGTCTGTACGTCATAAGGGACGCTCCACGTGGCTATTCAGCGGCCGCTTCTTCGTTTTTCAAGGTCTCACCGGCTCATCCTCTCCCCACTTCCGGGCTGTTGCAACACCACCTAGAGCTAAGGCCGTAGCGCTTCCCTCTCTCCCATCAAGGAGCGTCGGCATGAGTAGGCTGAACTGGTAGTGCGCTTCTCCGCAAGGCTCCCCTTGACAGTTGGCTTCTTTGCAATGCACGTTTTCTTTTACTTTCCCTTTCTCTCTACGCTTGACGAGGTGCAAACAAAAAAAATGAAAAGAAAAAGGCGCCACGGCGTCGCGTTTTGTTTTCCTTTTTTACTTTTTTTCCCCAACGGTCGTCTGTCGCGTTCTTTTCTTCGACGGCTTTTTTAGTTACTGCTGCGGGTTGGGTCACGTGACAATGAAGCTGGAGAAATCAACTAGAACAACTCTAGAAGCGAGTAGGTTTTTGGACGCCGAGGGTCAGAAGTTCAACTCTCGAGTGAGATCGATCACAATGCAACACAACCGCGGCCTCGTGTGCGAACGTGAAGGTGAACGTGAACGTTGCTTTTCGATTGGCGGTGCTGTCCACTGGTGCTGTCATTCCGTACAGATGTTGTTTATCTGCGCTTTGGCGGAAAACTGGATGTGAAAGTGTCCATATTTGAGTTTCTGCAAGGATGTCTACGAAAGCGTGGACTATACAGCAAATCGACGGGAAGATCTCGCTCCTTGACGGCATGGCAGGGTGAGAACTTTTCAATTTTTATGATCGTGGTTTCGTTTTTTGTTTTTACCTTTCGCTGAATGCGTACATGGGAGTGATTTGGTTGTGGCCTGGAAGCAACATATTCAAATGCTCGCGCTAGTTGTAGGTGCAGACCTAAATAAAAATGACTTGATTTATGAGTTCAGATTGGAATGATTTTCGCAAGGTATGCAAGTGATAGGTTATCGCGGTTGCAACCAGCACATTAATGTAAAAATTAAATAAAAAATAAGTACATCGTCTCGCTTCTGTGTATCCTCATCGGAGCGCGGAAATGATCCGCCGCAACTAACTAGTAAGACCTATATTTTAGCGGGTCTTTGAGCTGTAGTTAGGAGTGCACGCAAGCCGGAATATGGTTCATTGACCAGTTTACTTATCCATACACCAGAGCCATATACTAACAATTTAGCTGGCGCCCCTTCAGGCTCCCCAAGGAATCCCAACACACACCAGGAAGCTCTATGGAGCATATTATTATTATTATTAATTATTATTATTTTCTGTACCTGGTTCTAGGTGCTCGTGCAATAAGCATTATTATTATTATTATTATTATTATTATTATTATTATTATTATTATAGCCCATTCGGCACATCAAATTCAAGAATGATTTTAATGTTTGTGATCCGAAATACCAGATCGAAACACTGCCAGGGTTTTCTCTCAAATACGGAACCACTGCTGCTACACTTTAAAAAAGAGCATTTTTTCTTCTTTTTTTTTTTGTATTTCTATAACCATTTTTGATTACATTACCTTTCTTTGGATTAATATGATTTCCTCCTTTTTCGTTCCATTTCTTGCAGAAGCGGTCAAATACACATCTTGGATACTGCTTTGATGAACTCGGGCTACTGTACGGCCTCCATGGGACAAGCTGAAAACTGACAGCTTAGAAGAGTGCTTCGGAATGTATAGTCAACTGGCTTGCTTCTAATATCACGTGTCTACAAGGGACATTTACGAAGATGAAAACAAAATACTGCTGAGGAGCACTCTGTCAACTATCACTACAGCTAGCAAGGATGGAAACTAGGAAGATCTTCCCAAGCGAACGGATACTTGACGCCCTACCTGCAACGTGGTACACCTGCAATGTGGCCCTGGGCTGTAAGAAATAAGACAGACCCTCCCGGCCCTGGGCTATGTGGCCAGCCATGCAGTCTACACCACCTTGAAAAACCTAAGGGGCGAAAAATGCAAGGCCGCATCAACAGCACGAAACAAGTTGGCTACAGTTTGCTTGCACAGGACGTGCTCTCGCAATGAAACTGGTTATAGAAGGGCTTGTTTTTCCTGGTGTAAATGCTGTAGAACACAACTATGTTGTTCACCAATTGGTGATGCCCAGCCAGTGCCGACTTTTTACATATCTCATAATGGAACTACTCGCCGAAAAGGAGACTTCCGACTTCGACTACTGTGAAAATTAACATACGAGTGAGCTCATCTTAAAACACGTGTTGTCGTCACAAGAAAATGCACAAGCATTTTCTTGTGACATCTTTGCAGCAAGATGAATGTTCGCATTAATGCCAAGAATGCCAAACAAAAGAAATGGAAAGCTGAAACTCTGCAATCAAAGACACTCGCTGCCAACCGTCACAGATGTCAAGAAGCGAACTCAGACCAAGGAAGAGTACGTCTGATGCCTGTGATGGTGAACCCATTGTGAGTTTGAGCTGAAGCATGTGTTGGACTGCAGTGAAAACATTGAACTGAGAAACCTTTGTTGCAAGGACAACAATACGAAAAGTGCCAGTGCAAAATCTAAAAAAAAAAAAGCTAAGGGGTCAACGCTAAACAAATTAGTTCCTGTCCGGCCAGCAACGTGCTTGCGCTTCATCCTCATGCAAAGGCAACTGCTCTCGGAAGTCGGTGAATCTGTGTGTGTGTGTGTGTGCAGATAGTCGGTGTCCTTGTAGCAGTGTCTTAGGTATCTTGTGGTGCTACAGCATAAATGCCGACCTGCTGCACAGATATTGTGTGTCTCGGTGTCACAAAATCTACGGCATCTAAGATGCATGTGTATCAATTTTTTTCAAGACGGATATTTGCAGAACGTATGGATACCAGGAGGCTCGGTTCGCCGTGTTCAAAGGTGACCAATTTCTTATTTACGACTCTCTTCTGTGTTGTAAATGCAAGCAACTTTGAATATGAAGCTCCTATGCCCACTTCTCTTTGTGTACAAAACTTGTTTTTAGCCGCCCTAACTGTGTCGTTTCACAGACTCGGTACTGAAGTACATCAGCGTATGGGGCAACGCTCGGGAATTACGGTACTTTTTTGCAAAGATAAAGTTTTCACATTATGAAATTGCCACGAAATAGGTTACAGGTGTTTTTTTTTTCAATGTAGTAACCAGATAGGATAGGTTGCTTGCTGCAAAACAAGTACTATATTTGAACAGGCAGAGTTCATTGAATTGCTGAACCTATACAGATTTATCACAGGTCTAAGAAAAGTTTGTCAAAATATGTGCAATACATTTTTCAAACTCTGTGCAATACATTTTTCAATCCAGCACATCACAATCCAGCACATCACAGCCGGTGCTCGATCGCCGTCGCGATCGAGCACCGGCGGAGGCGGTTGATCTGACATACCGCGTTCGGCTTTGGCTAGCAGACGGCGTTCGTAAAATGGCGTCAGCTGTTGCTGGCTTCACGCGGCGGTACCGTGCGTGCTTCCATTCATTCGGCGTTCGTTGCCATGGTGACGGCGAGGAAAGCAGACGTGCGGAAGAACACTGCGGCGCAGCGATACCAGGTGCGTTCTAAGGCCCTTCCCGCATGCTTTTCAATGAGCGGAAGGCGAACAAAAAGAGTTCGAAATAAGGACTTAACGCAGAAGGCTGAATTTCTCCAGCGCCTCATAATTTGACGAGCCTTACACGAAAAGCACGTTTTTTTGGCCGTCCCGCGTCCTGTTTTTTTTTTTTTTTTTTGTCCGCAACATGGGTCTAAAGCAGGGGTCTCAAACTCATTCCAGTGTGGGGGCCAGATTGCTCACCCCCAAAAGGACAAGGGCCAAAAGAAGCCCCCCCCCCTCCCCCCCCTGCCCCCCCCCCCCCCCCCCCCCCCGCTCTTCGTTGGCGCTCGTCCTTTCGGGGCAATGTTTTACTATTTTGGGATAAAAAATATAAACAAACAAACAGCAGTGTTGTTTCACGCTGCAAACGTCGACTGTCCCAGTAACACCCCAGATATGTTCTAGAGAAGGAACCTTGTGCGTTCTGCTTTTTTGTAAGCTCAACGTTTTGCCATCTTTAGCTTTCCTATGCAAATATGACTACTTGGGGCCCACGCCTGATGTTATAAAAATATTTAAAACACAAATTTACTGGCAGTTTTCAACAGATCGAGAACAAGCACACCATCCTTGACCCGTCGCACAAATCACTAGGCTTAACAGGCATAATTGAAATATCTTTATATGGCAGTTTGTTTCTTTCCTGAGGATTATGATAGCAGCATTATTAGAGAATACTTTCATTTTAAATGCACTCCTGTCAGATAGAGCCTGGGCTTGTAGCTTTATCTTCGGCAGTTGCTCCTGCTGAGCAAGAGTTTGTGCGCCCGGGATGCCTCCCTGAGCAAAGAGCTCGCGCTTGTGGCCTAGTAGTGGTAGTGCCGTTCTGGTTGATTTACATGAGAAAGGGCCGAGAAGCAAATATATGGGCAATGTAGTACTCCGTCCAAAAGAAAACAGAATAGTACAAAATGTGTGGACATGTTATATGAGCAAAGCTCTTTTTCGAGCGAAAATGAATCGACAATATAGAACTATTATTAATAACGCAGAACAAGCATAGGAACGGGGTCTCGAATCCGAGGAGGCTTGCGGGCCGCATCCCAGAGAGTCGCGGGCCTCATGCGGCCCGCGGGCCGCGTGTTTGAGACCCCTGGTCTAAAGTATCAATCTGCCAAATAGGGCACTAAAAACACTTGGTTTGTGAAAAAGCCATTTGTGAGAGAAATTTCTTGTCTAACAAACACATGAATCATACAAGATATATAAGAACTATATAAGATATATAAGAACCGTATAAGAAACTTTTTACAAGTTTCTTATATATCTTATATAGATCTTATATGTTCTTATATATATCATTTGATTCATATGTGTTTATTGGACACAGAAATTTCTCATGCAATTGAGATTTTTCAGTAGGGATCTAGCTCCCATTGAAACAAAACTACTCGCATACAAAACATTAATTATCCTCCCAAAATTAGAATATGCAAGCATAATTTGAAATCCACACCTAAGCTACCTAATCTCGAGGCTCGAATCTTCGAAACAAAGCAGCCAGATTTATATGCAGTGATTATTCATCCGAAACTAGTGTCTCCGCTTTAAAAGCTAGCATAAATCTTCCTAATATAGAAAGAAGACGAAAAATAGCCCGATTGTGTTTTATTCAAGCTGTATATTACTCAGATTCCGATTTTCAATCTACTTAGTGCTGGGCTGCCAATTTTACATAATCCATATTAGATAATTCCTGCAAGATGGAACCGTTTCAGTGCCACACTTACACTTTCCTCTTTTCCTCCTTTGTACTTTGCACCACTGACTGGAACAAACTACCTGACCATATTGTAACTGAGAGATATCCCATTTCATTTAAAAAGAAGTGCATTAATTTGTTTAACAGAACCTTGATTTGTAAAAGTGCATCATAACAATAACATGCTAATAAGCGTTTTTTTGTGTGTGTGTGTGTGTGATTTTGTTTTGTTGGTGTCTATTTTTTATGTTCAATTATTTTTTTGTCTGTTATTTTTGAATCTCCCTCATGTAATGCGTCTTCAGATGCCTTTGAGGTGAATAAAAGGAAATGAAATTAAATGAATGCCTCTGCATCATTTATCCGATTGTTACTGTAGTTCATTTTATCTGGTCCCATTACTTCGATTATTGCCATTTCACATGGATTCTTCTTTTATACAACTCCCATGTCGTTCAGAGACAACTACACCACCGAGTTTATCGCTTAAAAAAAGAACACATATCTGTGTCAAGATATCACTTTCTTGTATTTCACTACGATAATTGTAGGTTAGAATAATTTTCCTGCGTTCTAAAATTGGTGCTTTAAATCACTCGGCGTTCACAGCTCTCATGTTAGCTCATAAAAAATAAATAGTGCGAAAACCCGCGTTTCTACGACGTAAAACCTACGCGCGAAGCCTTCAGCTCAGCTTATAACGCGGCGCACGTCAGCCTGCTGCCTTGACGTCACTCGAGGCGTGTTCTGGCCTTCTCCTCTAGGTGGTGTTGGCTGTTGACGCGGTTGCCCTCTCTGCAAGCTGGCTTTCCCCCAATGGGTCGCGCGCGTTGGGGGAAAGCCAGCTTGCAGAGCTTAACGGCGCTCTTGGCAGTTAGATCTATCGGGAGACGCTGCAATGTTCGTTCAAAGTAACCGCAATTTTCGCTATGCATTTTATTGCAGCTATTAGTCTGTTCACAAAGAGTTTGATAGAAGGGATAGTTCGATATAATCGGGTTTGACATCATACACAATGTGTCATTTTAATTCGAACATAATTTAAAAAAGGGGGCGAGTGTTACGAGGATGCCTTCTTCACTGTGTGTTTGTGGGGCTCGGCGGACATAGATAAGGGGATAACCGTCACAATATGTTGACTAATTAACCAAGATTTGTTAAATAACTTTTTAAATATTGATTTTATCGGGCACGTCACAATTGCAATTTTCAAGTGTGTCATTTTAAAGGCTATTCCAAATTAAACTGTTCATGAAAGTGGTGTGGCATGTGATCTAAATGAACATTTGCTTAAGCCTTACCTCTACAAGCTGTGCTCCTTTAAATATTTTTCATTGCATATTTTTCAGAATGCCTAGGGATGAAGCACCGTGGCCAAAAACACCATGTGGATGTCATTGCTGTAATTTCGACGACAGCAAAAGCGAACCACATACTTGGAGAAAAAATAAACGACCGGCGAAAGCAAGAGAAACGAAAGAGCCAAGCAGTAAATAAAGATAGAACCAGCCGGTTCTTGGCAATGGTCTGCAGTGAAATACGGTGTCAAGCATGCATCCCCCACAGGTACCCACACAGATTGCCCACAGAGCATGGGGTTATGAAACCCTATGGGTTACCCACACGGCTCCCGCAGGACTTTGGTCCTACACAGCTCCTATAGGATCTCTGCAGGACCCACACAGCTCCCGTAGACCCACACAGACTGTGCGGGGACCCATGGGGACCTATACACCCACACAAACCCTGTGGGGACCCGCACACCCAAACACACTGTGCGGGAAACACAGAGGGACCCAAACACCCACAGAGTTTCTGTGGGACCCACACGGTTTCATAACCCCATGGGTCTGCGGGTATTTTGAGCGAAGTTGATTTCTCCCAAAGGATAACATACCTTGACTTCATTAACGAGACAAGCTAAAAATGAATTAAGGCATACTTTGTTTCCAATTTATTTTTGCTGGAAAAATTAGAAATAAAGTTGCTATGACAAACATCACAAGGAGGGCGCCGACCTTCCAGCTTCAACTGAACAAATTAAAGACGTTTACCATTATCTGGAATGCCGAATTAGAGCGCAGCTCTTGAGGAGGAGGAAGGGAAAGTAACGAGGGGAGGGTTTGCCCCTCCACCCCCTCCGTACCCTCTCCGCCTCATCTCCCTGCTCCCCTTAAAAATATCCAGAATTTTTCTCAAAAATCCCTCTAAATATCTCGCAAAATATTTCCCGCTGAATTTAGTGTGACACTTATCCGCTGAATTCAGCGAGGAAATATTTGTGCTAAATTTTGCGTGAAAAGTTTTCCGATGAACTTAGCGTAGAAATGTTTCCGTTAAATGTAATGGAAAATTTTTCCGCTAAACTTGCGGGGAACTTATTCCGCTAAATTTTGCGGGGAAAGTTTTCCGCTAAACTTAGCAGGAATATTTTTCTGCTAAAATTAGCGTTAAATTATCTCCGCTAAATTTAGCGGGGAAAATTTTGTGCTATATTTAGGCGGCAAATTTACCCATATTAAATCGCACGGTTACACCGACGGCGACGGCGACGACGCTCAAGCCGGAAACGGGCGCCTAAGAGCTGTGCTCTAATACAGCGTACGCCGATGGCGAAAGTACAAAATCTAATACAGCGTACGCCGATAGCGAAAGTACAAATTCGAATATAAGAAGATTATAAAACCCTGAACGAGACTAAAAATGGAGCGTTAAGAATAATTCGTTTTTATAGGAGAATTTATAGGCTGGTCATCCGAGACGAGTGCAAGCCCAGTGGTCTCAATTTGGAGTTTTTATCTTGCCGCCAGTATTCTGTGAACACTGTCGTTGATCCTGAGGTGTCTTGTAAGCTACAAACTTACTTCGAATATGTCGTTTACTGGTCGGATTTACGCATTCGAATTTGGAATCTTCATTCTAATAAAAAAAAGAATATAAAAAACAGGAATGCCTCCTGATTTCAAAGGTTCAGTTTCTTTTAATATTTTCTTGCTTAAAGTAGAGACTTGAAATTTCAAGATGTAAATGGGACTAGTAAAATACGTACGCGAGGTACGTTTAAGTTTGAAACGGTGAGCCGCTCATTTTTGGTGTCAAAAGCCAGCGACAACGTATCATATACACATAGAAATAATACGTCTGTACGCGTACTCCAAGTACGAAATAAAAACACAAAAAATGGTGACCATTTAAAAGCATGGGCCAATTTTTTGTTTAGATTCTGAGTTAAAAATTAACAATTTAATGCGTCAGTATGACCAGTAAAATATATATTCGAAGTAAGTTCCCACGTGATATGTCGAGGTCTCGATTTTTTAAGGGCGATTTGAGTGTCGAAACTGTAGTTTGGAACACCATGGAGAACAGTGCTTCATCGAACCTGCAAGCGCAATACGCAATATACTGATTTTAGAAATGGCGTTTTCGAAATGTTCCAATAACAACATTAATTAACTACCTCAGCGTGATGGCCAGACGCTCAGCGGGAGAGACCGGGGAACAATGTGTGGGCGCGTGGACAAGCCAATCCTACACGATCCGGTGCAGATCATCAAACAAAGATTTAGTCCTCCTACAAAACAAAACCAGAGGAGATTGTGCATTCTAAATCATTCGTTGATTCTCTGCGATAGGCGTGAAGTGCCTCGTCACCTTACCTGAAGTATTGAAGGTGGTTCTCGGGGTCGCGCTGCCGGCACTCTTGCGCATTATGGTAGAACTTGCGGAGCACTTGTTTCTTGTCGAGGATGTCGCGCACATACATCGTACACCTTCTATGGCGCTGTATTCGGCGCCAATGTAGCACACCTGCTATTTGTTTCTTGGTTTGAGCGTCTACGTTAATGTCGACAGCAGATCCAAACCAGAGGAACGAAAAACCTAAGCTCGCTTCGAACGGCATATCAACCTAGACAAACACGACAAACAAAAAACAACAGACATGGTACCGCGATTACCGTGGTTCGAATGACGACGCGCAAGCGTTGAAAGAACGAGCGCGTCGAAGTCCGGCGCTAAACTGCGCCGGACTATTGACACTTGAGAATTCCTTTTACAGCGTGGCGAATCGTGGTGAAGTGGACAACGAATGACGTTTTGCGCCGCGAAAGTTAAGTTCGTCGACGTTTTAGTATAAACGCCCCGTAATATCTCAAGCCGATGCCTAATGCATCCGTCTTTTACGCCAGATATTCTTCTTCTGTACTTTGCCATTTTGTGGACTGCGTCACGGCGTACATATGTGCTTAGAAGTACGTTTTCAATACATTGAGAAATCAAACAAAGGAGGTGATATGACTTCCTGCAGACCTTTAATTAGATCTTCAAAGGCTAGCTGTTTCAAAGTATATCCATATTAACAGTTGCGTTGTACAGTGTTGTAGGCCATACAATTAAACATGCCTGGGCCGGTGAAAACTGAATCTTTCTTGAGCTACAATATGTAGCCGCAAGCCAACAAGTATTATTGATTTACTACAGGAATATTCATAAAGAGTTAAGTAAAGACTTTTAAGTAATGCTTAGAAAGGCATGATAAGTACTTACACGTGGTTCTTTAGATGTTGCACCTTCTTAACCAAATATACTTGTTTTTTTTCAATCAGAAGTGTATTTCATGGTAAACACTTCAAATGTACGCCGTGAAAGAGAACTTCGATTGTCACAAGTCTACCAAACTTAGTGTAAACAAGAAAACCTCCACCAAATGATACACACAACAAAAAGAAAAAAAAACTATCAGCAGCGCTCATAGCCATTAACTATTGCTTGAGTAGACACACTGCAACTCGCGTAAGTGAAAAAAAAAAACACAAAAAACCTATAAGCATTCATTCGTGACGGACTACATCACCTCATTAAGCAATAACTCGTATGGAGCCGACGCAAATGTGACTCTCACCAGGGTGTTCCCAAAACCAGTCATCGCGCTCATTGTTGCGCCGCCGTTGTGTCGAGAGATTGTCAATGGGGATATTTCCGGCTGTTTTTTCGCACATTAGCCGCGCGTGCGAAATGGCATCTGTTCCCTCTCATACCTCTACCGACCGAATACGCAGTCGCAAAATGCGGCATAACAGTGGAATAAACGAATGACTGAAGAGGGCAATTTCGCGTAACTATTGTTTTCTACTCTTCCATCAGCTTTGTTTCACTTTCTGTCGTAGAAGCGCCTAGAAAAATACAAATCAAGTTTGCCTTAATGTGTTATGACAGTGGCCCCTGTTTGCCCGGGTGTGCTCCGGCACGTGCTATAGTCGGTGTGTCCCCGGCAATTGTCGAACCGCTTCCGACAACGACGTTGTGCGAACAAAAGCGTGAGCCTAGCGGAAAAGTCTGGGTTCGCGACACTGATGTTTCGTTTTGTGCTGGAATTTGTGAGAGTTCTCTCGATGCTCCCCTACCTGGCTCGGAGAATAAAACAACAGAGTGGTTCACCTAGATGTGGTTAATTACTTACTGCCATCGTCGCACGCCGCGACAGAAGCGCCGCACACATATTTTTCGTCGACCTTTTACCAATGACGGAGCACCACCAGCGTGACGGGTTGCTCTTGACTGCTTCAAAAATGGAGATGACCAGAGATGCTTCACATACTTGCAGCGTTGTCGAGCGCTTCCTGACAATTAAAAGTAAACGAAGTGAGCTACAAGAACGATGAATATTTCTAGGTAAATTGATTCCGACGGCACTCGCGGGGTGTCGTGCTAAATATTCCGGAAGTTATGCCAGCATTAGTTCTGATTCCAAGGACGTGTTAACTATGTCTAAAATGTTTATCGCTATTTCGGTCAGGCTTCATGTCTAAACAGATTTCGTCAACTTTATACAGCTATTACTTACCTTGTATATGGATATCGATATCTAACTCCTCCTCATAAAATATTTTGTCGTTTAAAGTGTATATTAATGAATTTACATCTTACAAATATTATTGAGATTGTACTGCTTTGCAATCTACGTAATTGCTCATGGATTGCTGAGATGGCATTGCGCTCGGTTTTTTGCGAAGGGACGGCCTTCTTTCCCTACCTGCCCAGTTCTTCGTTTTATCTTTCCCGGCTATTGCAATCCGTTTTAGTACCTTCTCGTAACGCATCGCTTGTTCCACTTTTGGATTGTTTTCGACTACGCAGTCGATATAAAAGAGGCTGAGACTGGCAACATCGAGGACTTCGCTCTTGCGTTACCTCCGCAAAAGGTACAGATCCCTTCCTCTTTTTTGTTTAGTTTGTTGACAAATATTTACCTTATTAAGCATTTATTATAGTTTTTAATTCCTTCTACTATTCGTTTGTGATAATGCGCGTAATAGATATGTCGCAAGTTCAACGTAATAGCGGAAATAAGATCGATGCTGGTGGACAAGAAAACCACGTAGGTAATGAAAGATGGAAGGCAAACATTTAAATAATATTCCTGAAAACCATAAAGTGGGAGCCGACGCTTTGTCGGTTGTTCTGTGGCAGGACTCTCAAAGAACACTGCCGCTATGCAAGCCCCTATCATAAAATCAATATAATCACAGATTAGATGTTTGTATTCATTATTAGATGTGCTACGCGAAGAATATATAGCTACAAGCAAAAAATATATAAGGAGCGATCAAATTATTTCCGGGGATAAGGTACATCCGGTTTGTGATAATATCTTAATATAGTTAGCATAACTCATTCTAGTTAAATAAATGTTTCCTCACTCACTCAGTTACGTGAAGTACTTAAGCATTGTGAAGTCATTTCACTCATTCCTGAGCACAGTAAAAGTAGCGCTTTTCAAAGGATCCTTGCGAACACTTTTATTTGTCTAACAGACTTGCGTATGGAGCAATACGACATATGATGATGTGGCGAATTAGTTGCTCTTTCAAACGAAATAGAGGTTAGTTTAATGTAAAAAAAGATTTAAAATTAGTTATTTTTTTTAGAATACGTGCGGAAGGCGCATAATCGGCAAAGCGTCTTCAGCTATATTGCCGCGCGCGCAGCTTGCCAAGTGGGAAGCGCGCGCGTGGCCTAACGGTTATAGCCCCCGCCTCCCACGCGAAAAGCCAGGGTTCGACTCCTGGCCGCGGGGACGCCTTTTTGTTGACATCTAATCTAATGTTCTGGTAAATTCGAGGACCGTGTTGCTTGTTCGAGTTTAGAAAGTTCTACACGCCGAACCGTCTACGCCGATTATTCCAGAAGCTCACGCGTGTACAAAAGGGGCTTCGCGTTATGAGCCACGGTCAGTTTCGCTTCAGCGTTCGATCTAGCTGCTTCGCCGCCTTCGACGCCCGCGACGCTCTCTTGTTATCGTCTGTTTCATTTTTATTTTCGGGCACAAGTTCGCCCCATTAAACGTCCAGTTTACTCAGTTATTATCGCCTCATCACTTGTCATTCGTGACATTTTGGTGGAGGTGCGGGGTATCGCATTCTATGCCCGTGGAGCGTACCCCTCCGAAAACACGCCCGCCAAGTGACCTGCTCAGCCCCGGGAGGTTACCCTTCGCAGAAGACGCCAAAGCCCGATCAAGCCGCCGTACCAAAGGCCAATCCCCGGAATTTGGACCCTTGCCACCGAAACCGAGGAAGAAGACCGCGACGATGACCACGCCACCCGTCGTTGTCCTACCCGTCGCCGCCCGTACGCCCGTGTCCTTCCATGGTGAGCCCTATGAAGACGTCGAGGACTGGCTACAACATTACGAACGTGTGGCCCACTATAACCGATGGACACCGGAGCAGTGCCTTCAGAATGTGTACTTCGCTCTGGAAGGCACGGCACATACCTGGTTTGAAAACCACGAAGCGTCGATTTCGTCGTGGGAAGAATTCCAGGCCGAGCTGCGACGCACCTTTGCCAACCAACAGCGACGACAGCGTGCCGAAGAACTCCTGCGAGCGAGAAACCAAGGGCAGACCGAGAGCGTCACAAGCTTCGTCGAAGACGTTCTCCACCTGATGAATCGCGCCGACCCAAACGCTCCCGAAGAAAAAAAGCTGCGGGTCTTGATGCGCGGCGTAAAGGAAAACATCTTCGGAGGCCTTGTTCGGAGCCCGCCTACCACCGTCGAAGGCTTCATCACGGAGGCCACCAACATTGAACGTGCCCTTCAAGCTCGTGCCGCCCACTATCACCGAGGTCCCGGCGCAGCTGCCTTTTCGTCTTCCGGCTGCAACAACACGGACATCCGCGAGATAATCCGGGACATCGTCCGTGAAGAGCTGAAGAAGCTACTACCGGCCGCCGAACGTCCAGCTTCACTCTCGATCGCCGAGATTGTTCGAGAAGAGGTCCAGCAAGCGCTCCAGCCAGACGTTCTCGCCGACGCCGCACCGGAACCACCAGCTGTGACCTACGCCGCAGTTGTTCGTCGTCCGCAGCCTCCTGTCACCCGGCAGTACCCAGCTGCACCCCGACGTGAAGTCTCTTCGCCGCAGTACACTCCGTGCCAAGAGCAGCGTGGACCTCGAAAGACCGACGTGTGGCGCACGGATGACGGACGTCCGGTGTGCTTTCACTGCGGGGAGGCTGACCACGTTTACCGAAGGTGCCCCTACCGCCAGCTCGGCCTGCGAGGATTCGCGCCAAACGACCGTCGACCTCGTTTTGGAGAACGACCAAGAGACATCGAGGAATACCTCCGTCGCCCTCCGTCACCAGCGCCAACAGCACCACGAGGTTCCCGTTCTCCATCCCCCCGACGTTCCGCATCGCCTCTCCGTCGGTCGCGCCGTGAGAGCCTGTCCCCCCTATCTCGTCGGGAAAACTAAGTGCGGCAACGCCCGGAGGTGCCGTTGCCGAAGACGACCCAAGTAAAGAGCCTCCAAGAACGCCGGAGCGCTCCCACTCTCTCGACGCCACGCACCCCAACGACGTCCCTGCAACGGTGTCAACCAACCTAAACGTCGCCATCGACGGCCACGACGCATCAGCACTCGTAGACACCGGAGCAGACTACTCAGTCTTGAGTGGGATGCTCTCCCGCCGCCTTCGAAAAGTCATGACGCCGTGGGATGGAACTCAAATACGAACCGCCGGAGGAAACCTCATTACACCAGTCGGGAGATGCACTGCTTGAGTCGAGATCCACAGTGAGACGTGCCCTGTGAAGTTCGTCGTTCAACAAGACTGTTCCAGAGACGTCATCCTCGGCATGGACTTTCTGTGTGAATACGGCGCCGTCATCGACCTTGGTGAGAACAGATTGACGCTGCGCAAGCCTGTTCCACCTTCAGGGAAACCCCAAACAGCGTCAGCCGCCATCCGAGTCGCTGCCGCCCACGTGAACCTGCCGCCGCGATCAACTGTTGTCGTACCCGTCGTGACCGATGCAGCTACCTACGGCGAAGTTGTTCTTGAAGGCAACCTTCAATTGCTCCTGGGAAGAGGAATAGGCATCGCAAGAGGAGTGACTAAACTTCAGGATGGGCGCACAGTGGTGCTCGTGACAAACTTCCGACAAGAAACGCAACACCTCACAAAAGGTGCCGCTGTGGGCCACGTCGAGGAACTTTGGAACTCCGCCGAAATCGCCGCGATTGATGAAGAATCATCGCCACCTCAGCAAGACATTACGCCGCCAGCGCAGCTTGACATTGACCCCAAGCTTCCAGGCCCGAAACGACGGCAGCTGAGTGACCTCCTCGCCGAATACAGCAATTGCTTCGCGACGTCGTCGAAGGTGCGCCAAACCACCGTTGCGAAGCATCGCATCGTCACCGACGACGACGCGCTCCCTGTGCACCGATCGCCGTACCGAGTCTCCATAAAAGAACGGGAGGTCATCCAACAGCAAGTGGAAGAAATGCTGAACGACGACATAATCCAGCCTTCAAGCAGTCCGTGGGCCTCTCCAGTCGTGCTGGTTAGGAAGAAGGACGGAACGCTTAGGTTCTGCGTGGACTACCGGCAGCTGAACGCGGTAACAAAGAAAGACGTCTATCCACTCCCCCGAATCGATGACACGCTAGACCGCCTGCGCCACTCTCGATACTTTTCATCGATGGACCTGAAGAGCGGCTACTGGCAGATTGAAGTCGACGAACGGGACCAAGAGAAGACAGCTTTCGTTACGCCAGATGGCCTGTACGAGTTCAAGGTCATGCCTTTCGGCCTATGCACGGCGCCGGCAACGTTCCAGCGTGTCATGGACACAGTACTGGCAGGGCTGAAGGGGCAGAGCTGTCTCGTCTACCTTGACGACGTCGTAGTGTTTTCAAGTGACTTCGACGAGCACTTGCGACGACTCCGAGCTGTTCTCCAAGCCATTCAGACCGCCGGACTCACACTCAAGCCGTCCAAGTGCCGGTTCGCCTATGACGAACTGAAGTTTCTAGGCCACGTGGCTAGTAACAAAGGCGTCCGCCCAGACCCCGAGAAGACTCGCGCCGTCGCGGTATTTCCAGCGCCGACAGACAAGAAGGCCATGCGAAGGTTCCTTGGACTTTGCGCCTACTATCGACGCTTCGTTCGGGATTTCGCTAAAATTTCCGCACCGCTCACAAACCTCACGAAGGACGCCGAGAAGTTCGAATGGGGCGAGGAGCAGCAGCAGGCATTCGACGAGTTGAAACGACGACTCCAGACTCCTCCTGTGCTTGGTCATTTCGATCAGGATGCGGAAACCGAGATTCACACGGACGCAAGTAACGCAGGACTCGGCGCAGTACTAGTCCAGGTGCAAGAAGGCTTCGAGAGGGTCATCGCCTACGCAAGTCGGACACTGTCCAAGGCGGAGAAAAATTACTCCATGACTGAGAAAGAATGCCTTGCGGTCGTCTGGGCAATCACGAAGTTTCGTCCGTACTTGTACGGGAGCCCGTTCCGCGTGGTGACGGACCACCACTCGCTTTGCTGGCTTGCGAACCTCAAGGACCCGTCAGGACGCCTCGCTCGATGGAGTCTCCGATTACAGGAGTTCAACATGACTGTGGTCTACAAGTCAGGCCGCAAGCACAGCGACGCCGACTGCCTGTCCAGAGCCCCCGTCGAAACCCCTTCCGGCTGCAGCGACGACAATGACGACGAGTGCTTCCTAGGAGCAGTCAACACCGACGACATGGCACGACGTCAACGGGACGATCCTGAGCTGCGCGCATTAATCAAGAACCTGGAAGGGGGCGGGAATAGCGTGCCCCGTGTTTTCTCACGAACCCTGCCGACTTTCGCCATTCGACAGTGTGTGCTCTACAAAGAAAACTTCGGAAACAACAACTCGCCGTGGCTGCTGGTAATCCCGCCCGACCTTCGAGAGGAGATTTTTCAAGCATGTCATGACGACCCGACGTCCGGACACCTTGGTTACAGCCGGACACTGGCCCGTATTCGTGAAAAGTATTACTGGCCCAAGCTCCCCAAAACCGTCCACCTCTACACCCGATCCTGCCTCGAGTGCCAGCGACGCAAGAAACCGCCGACGAAGCCGGCAGGTCTCCTGCAGCCGATTCCTCCGCCAACTACACCGTTCCAGCAGATAGCAATGGATCTACTTGGTCCTTTTCCGCCGTCGACCCTGGGAATCCGGTGGATAATCGTCGCCACAGATTATCTCACGCGGTACGCAGAAACGAAAGCCCTTCCTTCAGGGACTGCTGTGGAAGTCGGCAAGTTTTTCATCGAGTCCATCGTTCTCCGGCACGGCGCTCCGGAAGTTCTGATTACAGATCGCGGATCATCGTTCATGGCACAGATGACCCAAGAAATCCTCCGGCTCAGTCACACCAGCCATCGTCGTACCACTGCGTACCACCCGCAGACCAACGGGCTGACGGAGCGACTCAACGAGACAATCGCCGACATGATCTCTATGTACGTCGACGTAGAGCACAAGACGTGGGACGAGGTGTTGCCCTACGTCACGTTCGCCTACAATACGGCGGTTCAAGAGACCACTGGATTCACACCTTTCCAGCTGGTACATGGTCGGAAGGTAACGACTATGCTGGACGCCATGCTGCCCCATGAGCCTATCTGACAATGAGAGCGAAGACGCCCAGGCGGTTGCTCAACGGGCCGAAGAAGTCCGCCAGCTCGCCCGTACTCATGATTCAAGACCAGCAACGCGTCGACGCGGGCCGCTACAACCTTCGTCGCAGGGACGTCCACTTCCAGCCAGGAGACAGGGTGTGGGTGTGGACGCCCATCCGCCGCCGTGGCCTCAGCGAAAAACTCTTGAAGCGCTACTTCGGACCCTACAGAGTGCTTCGTCGACTCGGGGATCTGAACTACGAGGTGAATGCCCGACGGAACACGGGCTTCATCACGCCGCCCTCCACGACCAGAAGTCGTCCATGTCGCGCGCATGAAGCCGTACTACGCTCGATAGGACTGTGGACCTTATGTGTTCCAAATGACTCTTTAGCTGACCGTTCTTTTTTTTTTGTTTGGTTTGTTTTGTGCTGCATCGGGGCGATGCACTTTTTAAAGGGGGGAGTAATGCCGCGCGCGCAGCTGGCGAAGTAGGAAGCGCGCGCGTGGCCTAACGGTTATAGCACCTGCCTCCCACGCGAAAAGCCAGGGTTCGACTCCTGGCCGCGGGGACGCCTTTTTGTTGACATCTAATCTAATGTTCTGGTAAATTCGAGGACCGTGTTGCTTGTTCGAGTTTAGAAAGTTCTACACGCCGAACCGTCTACGCCGATTATTCCAGAAGCTCACGCGTGTACATAAGGGGCTTCGCGTTATGAGCCACGGTCAGTTTCGCTTCAGCGTTCGATGTTGCTGCTTCGCCGCCTTCGACGCCCGCGACGCTCTCTTGTTATCTTCTTTTTTCATTTTTATTTTCGGGGCACAAGTTCGCCCCATTAAACGTTCAGTTTACTCAGTTATTATCGCCTCATCACTTGTCATTCGTGACAATATCCAATTGAACAACAGATAATAAACATTAAGAAGAGAAAAAAAATGGACCCTATACCTACGGCTATTACTTTTGAAAGTTAGTGTACTCCAACTGACATTGTTTATTTTTGGTTCGTCGGAGAGTTAATATTTTAAACACGTCTGCTTTTCAAAGAGGAAGGCTTATAATGGTGGAACAGAAATAATCCACCACACATCCCCATCAGAATGCTTTTTTTTTTTTGTTCAACTTTGGTTTTGTTAAAGCATTGATTGCAGTTCCCTCATATATAAATTTTTGTGCTTCTTGTTGGGAACAAAAAACGTGCTCGTCGGCTCAGAACAACCTTAGAAATTACGGCAATGCTTACCAAAACCCATTTGTTAAGCGACGCCTGTAACGTCATTTAAAGTGTCCCTAAAGTTCTTGATGTTTGAAACGTATGCCGCAATACAGTTGAAATATGTAAATAATGCAATATTTGTTGCGAAGACAATTGTAAGCATTTAATCATGTTAGAAAGGTTCAACCGCCGTTCTCAGGACTATTTTAGACAGCCCACCATCTTGTGATAAAGCTCAAACCTACGTTGAACCGAAACTAGAGTTCATCGGCTATTTAAGAGATTGACGAATATAATTCTCCGCACTAAATTTAATTTCTTGACAGCGCTTGGAAACCTTGAATCACCGGTGATCAGAAAGAGTTTAACTTAGGTGCTGCCGGGGGTAAAGGTTTTTAATAACAAATTCCAATGGTCGTTTTGGAGCGCCCCATGATGGAGCCCGTCATCCAAACGTAGTCGCTCTGCCTCCGGATCCCCACTGGAACATGACCACTCCTCTGGATTCGGCGGATACCCTCCCTGCATTCACTAACACGGGAACCCCTTTCGTGCGGTCGCCCTCCTCGAAGCACATGTTTTGCAACCGTGGCGCTAAGAACACGTGTTCAACGCACTAGCGAAGCTTAACCTTATAACGTAAAAGATGTGTGTCGATATGCGATGTACATCAGTGTCGCCCATTTACCTCTAAATCGGAATACTCGTGAACACTGTCCAAGTACGTCTCGATTTTCGGCCTCTTATGTTGAGGTCTGAAAAGGCAGTAGAATTCATGCTCAACATAGAAGCAATCCTCGTCGTAGCTGCTACTCGAGCCGCGGCTGCTGGAGGAGTTGCTGTTGCTCGAACAACTTGACGACGAACTGTCATCAAGCAGCAGCAGCTCTAAAGCCGGCAGCACTTCGCATGCGGTCATTAATAATTCTTCCGAGTCGAGATGTAAGTGAGAAAAAAGACACATACGCACGCATAAGGTTGGAACCCACGCCGGCAATAGTCAGAGAGAATCAGTTCCGCCGAAATCGGGGGAGCGACTTCTTTCGGATCCGGATAGAGATCTGGATTTGAAGTTGATCCAAAACGACGAGCGGAAAGCGCCCATCTCAATCCCGATCGCCCAGTGACATAGGTACGCTCCAGAAAAGTCGATCCCGGCGAGCTCCAACCCGACCAGTAAATTCGCCACAGGAACGAATGGAAGCTTATGTGCAACTTTTTATACATGTCTGTGTCTAAAATGGCATATGCAACTAAATATGACAGATTTAGCAGGTCTGGCAGGAATATCTGATTTATTGTATCGGCGCCGCCCCATGTAGTGTTTGATATCCCCGTTTTTTTTTCTGTAATTGCCGGAGTGCTTTTCGCAAATACTAAAACACTTTGAGGTTGATAAGCAATGTGAAAGTCAAGGCACCGTGAGATATATTCATTACCGAGCATATTTTTACACTGATAGTCTTTTAGTTGTGCAAAATATGAGGGATATGATCAGAAAACCCGATGCACGCTCTCCTCAGAGAGTAGTTGATTGATGTACCGATCAAAACAGTGTAAAAATATGCTCGTTAATGAAATATCTCACGGTGCCTTGACTTTCGCATTGCTTATCAACCTCAAAGTGTTTTAGTATTTGCGTAAAGCACTCGGCAATTACAGAAAAAAACGGGGATATCAAACACTACATGGGGCGGCGCCGATACAATAAATCAGATATTCCTGCCAGACCTGCTTAAATCTGTCATATTTAGTTGCATATGCCATTATATCCACGTTTATGTATAAAACAATGTAGAATTTAAGCAGTTCTGCTTGTTTATTTTTGTTTTGCCATATAATGCCTCATTGGTATAAATGTACCAAATGCGTTCCTCTACTGAAGAACGATTTATGTAATGGTCGCGCTATCCCCAGATAATTTTTCTGCCTGCGATCTTAAGAGACCACGATGATTTCATTATATCCCACATTAAAGAAACTAACAGAATAAAGCTTCAAGGCATAAATATATCAGTGGGGAAACGCTTCGTTGTAATACCAAACTCCACTTGAACTGTTTTCGCTAGGAAAAGAGGAGATTATGTATCCACTTCCGCCTTAAAAAAAACAAAAAAAATCCTTGGGAGCATAAATGATTTAACAAGTTGTTACTTACACAAATTAAAAAAACGGCTGTTTCCAGGGTTATTTTCTTGCTTCTCATTTGCATATAGAAAAGGTCACTAGGAACGCGCTGTAAATTGGACTAACGTTTTTATGCTTTGCAAGGTATTGTGCGCATTAGCTTTAATACAAGGATAATGGGTATCTCCTTTTTATACTTCCGCGTTCTGTAAGTTAAGGTGACCCCTTAATGCTACAAAGAGAATAGATCAAGCGTATTTTACAATACGAATACGAAATCGCAGCTCACCATGACGCTAGTAAGATCATCTCTGTGACCGATAATATCCAAGTAACGAGGTGATCCATAATGAGTGTTGGTTAGTGATGCGTTATGAACACTATAAATTGTTCATTAAAACTGAACAAAAGAAACAATGAGTGAATAACTGAATACTCTGCTCCTGGCAAAAACGATTATTTTCACGCTCCTTCGTGGGATCTGCCACGCGCGTCGGCGAGCGAGCGCTTGCGTGGCCGAGTGGTTATCGCGCTTGAGTGTCGCGCGAAAGGTGTAGGTTTGATTCCAGTCAGCGGGTTTGTCCTTTTATTTTATTATTTTAACTTGGTGTTCTTGTACGTTCGAAAACATTATCGTCTGATCAAGTCTACGCACCGAACGTTCTACCAGAATGTTTCAGAAACCTACGAGTGTACATAAGGGACCTCCGCATGGCGAGCGGAGTCAGCCTCGGCTCAGCGTTCGAACCTGCTGTTACGCCGACTTCGACGCGCGCGAGGCTCTGCTGTTATCTTCAGTTTCTTTTTACTTTGAGCACAGGCTCGCCCCATTAAACGTTTCAGTTTTCTCATTTATTACATGGCTATCAGCTCGTCATTCGTGACGTTTTGGTGGAGCTGCTGGGTAACGAATGTCCCTGCAGTGTACCTCTCCGAGGGCCCGCAGTGCAAGTCCGACAAGACCCGATTAAGTCGCCGCATTCAAGGCCTACACCCGGAATTTGGACATTTGCCACCCCGGCGGACGATGAACACAGTCAACGCAGACCTCGACAGCTCCATCCGTCGTCTTCATGTATGTTGCCCCACGCAATCCGACGCCATTCCATGGTGAGGCTAATAAGGATGTGTAGGACTGGCTTCAACATTAAGAACGCATAGCCCGTCATACCGGTTGGTCTACGGAACAGCGCCTACAAAATCTCTACGTCTCTCTGGAGGAAACTGCAAGAAACTGGTTCAAGAACCATGAGGATTCGCAGACGTCGTGGGACACCTGCATCACCGAGCTGAAGCGGACATTCATGAATCAGCAACGTAGGCAGCGGGCCGAAGATCTTCTCCAGTCGAGGTTTTCAAGCACCCAACGATAGCGTCACGAGCTTCGTGGGAGATGTTCTGCGACTGAGTACCCGTGCAGACCCTCAAGCCACCGAGACGAAAACACTGCGCGTCCTCATGAGGGGCGTGAGGGAAAACTCTTCGGTGGACTTGTCCGCGGTCCTCCGAAAACAGTCGAAGGTTTCGCCACCGAGGTAACGACTTCGAACGTGCCCTTCAATCACGGACCTCCCACTACCAGCGACTTCCCGGCGTCGCTGTACTCTCGCCTTCTAGCTGCAACAGCCGGATCTCCGCGAGATCATGCGGGACGTCGTGCGGGAGGAAATCAGAGACTTCTACCTGCCGCCGCAAGCCCAGCTTCGCCCTCAATCGCCGAGATTCTCCGGAAGAAGTTCATCAGGCGCTGCAGCCAGAAGATTTCGTCAGTGCCACTCCCGAACCGCCGACGCTGAGCTACGCCGCACCTACCGGACGACCACCGGCCCCAGCTCACCAGTATGCGACGCCACCCCGACATGAGCCTCCAGCGCCGCAGTATTCCCGACGCCAAGAAGATCGGGCGCACGTCCGCCCAGAACAAGCTGCTCCGCGAAAGACCGACGTGCGGAGAACGGCCGATCGACGCCCGTTGTTCTATCACTGCGGTGAAGCCGGCCACATTTACCGTTGATGCCCCAACCGACAACTGGGGCTGCGCTGGTTCCACCAAAACGACCCACGCCCAAGGTACGACGAACGCCCTCGCGACATCGCGGAGTACCTCCGAAGTTCGCCATCCTCAGCCCCCCGCCTCTCCGCCGTGAATCCCGCTCACCGTCGCCCAGACGTTCAGCGTCTCCAGCGCCACGAGCCCGCCGAGAGAGCCTGTCTCCCTGCGTCGCAGGGAAAACTAAGTGCGGCAACGCCTGGAGCTGGCGTTGCCCAGGCGACCGAAGTAAAGAGCCTTCAAGAACGACGAAGCTCTCCCACTCTCCCGACGCTACGCATCACAACAACACCCTGCACCGGTGTCCAACAACCTAAACGTTATTATCGACGGCCACGACGCATCGGCACTCGTGGACACCGGAGCAGACTATCCAAGTAACGAGGTGATCCATAAAGAGTGTTGGTTAGTGATGCGTTATGAACACCATAAATTGTTCATTAAAACTAAAACAAAAGAAACAATTGAGTGAATAACTGAATACTCTGCTCCTGGCAAAAACGATTATTTTCACGCTCGTTTCGTGGGATACTGCCACGCGCGTCGGCGAGCGAGCGCTTGCGTGGCCGAGTGGTTATCGCGCTTGAGTGTCGCGCGAAAGGTGTAGGTTTGATTCCAGTCAGCGGTTTGTCCTTTTATTTATTATTTTACTTGGTGTTCTTGTACGTTCGACAACATTATCGTCTGATCAAGTGCTACGCACCGAACGTTCTACCAGAATGTTCCAGAAACCTACGAGTGTACATAAGGCACCTCCGCATGGCGAGCGGACTCAGTCTCGCCCCAGCGTTCGAACCTACTCTTACGCCGACTTCGACGCCCGCGACGCTCTGCTCTTATCTTCAGTTTCTTTTTTTACTTTGGGCGCAAGTTCGTGCCATTAAACGTTTCAGTTTTCTCAGTTATTTCTTGTCTGTCAGCTCGTCATTCGTGACGTTTTGGTGGAGCTTCTGGGAACCGCATGTCCCTGCAGTGTACCCCTCCGAGGGCCCGCAGTGCAAGTCCGAGAGCAAGCCCACAATGACGCGAAGAAGACGCTACCATGACCCGATTAAGTCACCGCATTCAAGGCCTACACCGGAATTTGAACATTTTCCACCCAGGACCAAGCAGTGAACCAGGCGGACGATCAAAAACAAGTTATCGCAGACCTCAACCGCTCCATCCGTCGTCTTCATGCCTGTTGCCCCACGAAATCCGACGCCATTCCATGGTGAGGCTCATGAGGATGTGTAGGACTGGCTTCAACATTAAGAACGCATAGCCCGTCATAACGGTTGGTCTACGGAACAGCGCCTATAAAATCTCTACGTCTCTCTGAAGAAAACTGCAAGAAACGGGTTCGAGAACCATGAGGATTCGCAGACGTCGTAGGACACCTGCGTCACCGAGCTGAAGCGGAAATTCATGAATCAGCATCGTAGGCAGCGGGTCGAAGATCTTCTCCAGTCGAGGTGTTCTGCAACTGAGTACCCTTGCAGACCCTCAAGCCACCGAGACGAAAACACTGCGCGTCCTCGTGAGAGGCGTGAGGGAAAACATCTTCGGTGGTTTTGTCCGCAGTCCTTCGAAAATAGCCAAACGTATCGCCACCGAGGCGACGAACTTTGAACGTGCCCTTCAATCACGGACCTCCCACTACCAGCGACTTTCCGGCGTCGCTGCACTCTCGCCTTCTAGCTGCAACAGCCCGGATATCCGCGAGATCATCCGGGACGTCGTGCGGGAGGAAATTCAGAGACTTCTACCTGCCGCCGCAAGCCCAGCTTCGCCCTCAATCGCCGAGATTCTCCGGGAAGAAATTCATCAGGCGCTGCAGCAAGAAGGTTTCGTCACTGCCACTCCCGAACCGCCGACGCTGAGCTACGCTTCACCTATCGGACGACCACCGGCCCCAGCTCACCAGTATGCGGCGCCACCCCGATATGAGCCTCCAGCGCCGCAGTATTCCCGACGCCAAGAAGATCGGGCGCACCTCCGCCCAGCATAAGCTGCTCCGCAAAAGACCGACGTGTGGAGAACGGCCGATCAACGCCCGTTGGGCTATCCCTGCGGTGAAGCCGGCCGCATTTGCCGTCGATGCCCCAACCGACAACTGGGGCTGTACGGGTTCCACCCAAACGACCCACGCCCAAGGTACGACGAACGCCCTCGCGATATCGAGGAGTACCTCCGAAGTTCGCGATCCTCAGCGCCGCCTCTCCGCCGTGAATCTCGCTCACCGTCGCTTAGACGTTCAGGGTCTCCAGCGCCACGAGCCCGCCGAGAGAGCCTGTCTCCCCTGCGTCGCCGGGAAAAATAAGTGCGGCAACGCCTGGAGGTGGCGTAGCCCAAGGCGACCGAAGTAAGGAGCCTCCAAAAACAACGAAGCGCTCCCACTCTCCCGACGCTACGCATCACAACAACGTCCCTGCACCGGTGTCCAACAACCTAAACGTTATTATCGACGGCCACGACGCTTCGGCACTCGTGGACACCGGAGCAGACTACTCAGTCTTGAGTGGGAGGCTCTATCTCTGCTTGGGAAGAGTGACAACGCCGTGGGAAGGCCCCCAAATACGAACCGCCGGTGGGCACCTCATTACACCAGTCGGGAGAAGCACTGCTCGCGTCGATCTCCATGGTGAGACTTGCCCTGTCAAGTCCGTCGTTCTGCAAGACTGTTCGAGGAATATTATTCTCGGAATGGACTTTCTCTGCAAGTGTGGCGCCATCATCGACCTCGGAGCAAACCGGTTGACTTCACGAAAACCTGTTTCACCGCCGGAGGAACCCAAAGCGACGTTATGCCTGGTCCGAGTTCACGCAAGTCACGTAAACGTACCGCCATGGTCGCGTTTTTTGTGCCCGTCGGGATCACCGAAGCTTTATGTGGCGACGTTCTGCTCGAGGGGAGCCTCCATTTGCTTCTAGGAAGAGGAATGAGCGTCGCAAGAGGAGTCGCTGAACTTCAGGATGGCCGCACATTGATCCTCGGGAGGAACTTCCGAAATGAAGCGCATCATCTCACGAAAGGTGCAGCCGTTGGCCTCGTCGAGGAACTCCGAAACTCAGCCGAAATCGCCGCCATTACTGACGAATCCTCGCCACCTCAGCAAGACAGTAAGACGCCAGCGCAGCTCGACATTAACCCTAAGCTTCCAGGCCCGAAACGACGTCAGCTGATTAACCTCCTCGCCGAATACTGCGTCTGCTTTTCGACGTCGTCGAAGGTGCGAAAACCGCCGTTGCGAAGCACCGCACCGTTAGCGAGAACGACGTTCGCCCAGTGCATCGATCTTAATACAGAGTCTCCGTTAAAGAAAAGCAGCTCCATGAGCAAGTTCAAGAGATGCTGAACGACGACATAATTCAACATTCAAGCAGTCCATGGGCCTTTCCAGTCGTACTGGTTAAGAAGAAGGACGGGACGCTTAGGTTCTGCGTGGACTACCGGCAGCTGAACGCAGTGACGAAGAAGGACGTCTATCCACACCCCCGCATCGACGACACGCTAGACCGGCTGCGCCACTCTCGATACTTTTCATCGATGGACCTGAAGAGCAGCTACTGGCAGATCAGAGTCAACGAACGGGAACGAGAAAAGAAAGCCTTTGTCACACCGGATGGACTGTACGAGTTCAAGGGGATGCCCTTCGAACTACGTACGGCGCCAGCACCTTTCCAGCGTGTCATGGACATCGTACTGGCAGGACTGATGTGGCAGAGCTGTCTCGTCTACCTCGACGACGTCGTAGTGTTTTCCGGCGACTTAGACCAGCACTTGTGACGATTCCGAGCTGTTCTCCAAGCCATACGAAGCACCGGGCTCGCACTCAAGCCGTCAAAGTGTCGGTTCGCCTATGACGAACTGAAGTTCCTAGGTCACGTGGATAGTAACGAAGGCATTCGCCCAAACTAGGAGAAGACTCGAGCCATCGAAGCATTTCCAGCGCCAAGAGACAAGAAGGCCCTGCGAAGGTTCCTTGGACTATGTGCCTACAATCGGCGCTTCGTTCGAGATTTCGCAAGGATTTCCGCACCACTCAGAAACCACACGAAGGAAGCCAAGAAGTTCGAATGGGCCGAGGAGCTGCAGCAGGCATTCGGCGAGCTGAAGCGATGACTGCAAACTCCTTCTGTTCTTAGATATTTCGACCAGGATCCGGAAACCAAGATTCACACGGACGCAAGTAACGCAGAACTTGGCGCGGTACTGGTTCAAGTACAAGAAGGCACTGAGCGAGTCATCGCCTACGAATGTCGGACATTGTCCAAGGCGGAGAGAAATTACTCCACGACTGAGAAAGAATGCCTTGCGGTCGTCTAGGCAATCACGAAGATTCGTCCGTACTGATGCGTGAGCCTATTCCGCGTAGTCACGAACCACCACTCGCTCTGCTGGTTTGCGAAACTCAAGGACCCGTCAGGACGCCTCGCTCGATGGAGTCTCCGCTACAAGAGTTCAAAATGACCGTGGTCTACAAGCCAGGCCGCAAGCACAGCGACGCCGAGTGCCTGTCCAGAGCTCCCGTCGAAACACCTTCCGGCAGCAGTGACGACGATGACGACGTGTGCTTCCTGGGCGCAGTGAACACCGACGACATAGCCCGGCGTAAATGAGACGATCCTGAACTGCGAGCACTAATGGAGCGCCTGGGAGGGAGCGGTAGTGCCACGCCACGTGTTTTTTCACGAGCCCTGCCGACCTTCGCCATTCGACAAGGTGAACTCTACAAAGAGAACGTCGGGCACAACAACTGGCCGTGGCTGCTGGTAATCCCGACCGACTTTCGGGAGGAGATCTTTCAAGCCTGCCACGACGACCCGACGTCCGGACACCTTGGTTTAAGCCGGGCACTGGCCCATATTCGTGAAAAGTATTACTGGCCCAAGCTTCCCAAAACCATCCACCTTTACACACGATCATGCCACGAATGCCAGCGACGCAAGAAACCTCCAACGAGGCCGGCCGGATTCTTGCAGTCAATACCTCCGCCAACAGCCAGCAGATCGAAATGGATCTACTTGGCCCTTTTCCGCTGTCGACATCGGGAAATCGCTAGATAATCGTCGCCACAGATTATCTCACGCGGTACGCCAAAACGAAAGCCCTTCCTTCCGGAACTGTTCTGGAAGTTGACAAGCTTTTAATTGAATCTATCATCCCCCGGCACGGCGCTCCCGAAGTCGTGATCTCAGACTGTGGATCCTCGTTCATGGCTCAGCTGACACAAGAAGTCCGTCGTCTCAGCCACACCAGCCATCGTCGTTCCACGACGTACCACCCGTGACCAACGGGCTGGCAGAAAGACTCAACAAGACCATCGGCGACATGATCTCCATGTACGTCGACGTGGAGCACAAGACATAAGACGAGGTGTCGCCGTACGTCACCTTTGCCTACAACACGGCCGTGCAAGAGACCACAGGGATTACACCCTTTCAACTGGTTCATGTTCGCAAGGTGACGACTATGCTGGACGCGATTTTACCCACTAACCGGCTGTCGACGGAAGCGACGACGCCCAGGTGGTTGCTCAAGGGTCAGAAGAAGTCCGTCAGCTCGCCAGACTCCGGATTCAAGCCCAACAACGTATCGACACTGGCCGCTACAACCTTCTTCGTCGGGACGTCCACTTCCATCCCGGAGACAGGGTGTGAATGTGGACACCGATCCGCCGTAGTGGTCTCAGCGAAAAACTCCTGAAGCGCTACTTCGGACCCTACGGAGTGCTCCGTCGACTCGGGTATCTGAACTACGAGGAGATGCCCGACGGAACACGTACGTCATCACGCCGCCCTCCACGACCGGAAGTCGTCCACGTCGTGCGCCTTAAGCCGTATTAAGGTCTACGTAGTTTGCATTATTTTTTTTTGTTTTGCTGTTTTGGTTCCCGGCACGTCGCATCGAGACGATGCGCTTTGAAAGGGGGGGGGGGGGAGTAATGTCACGCGCGTCGGCGAACGAGCGCGTGCGTGGCCGTGTCGTTATCGCGCTTGACTGTCGCGCGAAAGGTGTAGGTTCGATTCCAGTCAGCGGTCTGTCCTTTTATTTATTCTTTCAAATGGGCGTTCTCCTAATTTTGACAACATTCTCGTCTGGTCGAGTTCTACACCCCGAAAGTTTTACCCGAATGTTCCAGAAACATACGCGGGTACATAAGGGACTCCGCATGGCGAGCGGAGTCAGTCTCGCCCAGCGTTCGAATCTGCTGTTACGCCGACTTCGACTCCCGCGACGCTCTGCTGTTATCGCGACGCTCTGCTGTTATCTTCACTTTCCTTTTTATTTCGGGCAGAAGTTCGCCGCATCAAACGTTTAAGTTTTCTCAGTTATGCCTTGTTTGTCACCTCGTCATTTGTGACAATATGGCGAGCATTTCAGAACTTACCTCACTCAGAGAGCGAATTGAATGACACAAGTGGCCATCACTACATTTGAATTCACCGTCACTGGTTTCTCTTTTACAAAAAAAAAAAAACTCGTCTGCTCTCGTATTTCAGTTGAATCTGACTAATTAATCCTAAATTGAATAATTTATCAAATGGTTTGAAGCACTTCGGTTTTCTGTTTAACTATGTGTCATGGCTCTCTTCCCTGTCTGGTATTGTTGTTTTAGCAATTTGAAGAAATTTCATTCCGAAATCATTAACCGTCCCATGGAGCGAACTTGCGTTATCAGCTTTTGAAGCAGCGCAAAACGGCACCGAAATTTCTCGCCACTAAATTCCCCAGTCCCATGGAGCGAAGCCCATGCAGGGAATTGAGGCACAAATTCCCATTTGCTTCGACGAGTTATATAAGATGCTTCGTCATGGAAGCAGCCTGGGCCGCTCAAGGTCAAAGCTGACGCGCCTCAAAAGAACACAAAACACAAAGAAAAGCACAGCAACGCAGATGCACGGTCACTGAAGACATGGAGTGAAGGAGGGGGAGCTGCCCACCGGCGCAGTGGGGAAGAGCGATATCACCACCAGAGCGCAGTGTGAAAAAGGAAAACGCGGCGTTCTGCAAGTAGGAATGCGCTTTGTGTAACAGATGCTTTCACATCTTTATACGTCAGCAGTCTTAATTTTCTTCTGGGTGTGTTCAGATAAGGACGGTCATGGTGGTGTCATGCCTATCCGGGTAGCACCGAGTTCTGGGCCAAGACTTGGCTTTTGTCTTGGAGTTTAGGGCACTGAAAAGCCCGAAGAACCCAAAGTACAGCCAAACCTGACCTTCCTTGGCAACAGACTGGGTATTTTGGCCCTAATTCGCAAAACAAGTGCCACACTTAGAATTCACTGCCTGATAGTTTGGCTGTCATCTAGCATCTTTGGGCCTATAACGCCTAACAAATGCCAGAGTTAGGCTTACGGCCCCGTAGTTCGGCAGATATTTGGCATTTTTGGGCCAAAATCGCCGAACTAATGCCAAAGTTAGGCTTCACTTTTTGATAGTTCGGCTGTGATCTGGCACCCTCGGGCCAAAATTGCCACAGATGTGCCAGAGTTAGGCTTACTACCTTGTAGTTCGGTTGACATCTGGCATCTTTGGGCCCAAGTCGCCAAACAAGTGGCAAAGTTAGGTTTCGCTTCCCGATAGTTCGGCTGTCATCTGGCAGCTACGGGCCGAAGTCGTCAAACAAGTGCCAAGGTTAGGCTTCGCTTTCCGATAGTTCGGCTGTCATCTGGCAGCTACGGGCCTAAGTTGCCATACAAGTGCCAGAACTCGGCTTACTGCCTTGGATTTCGGCTTACGAGGTATTTTATGCACGAGGGTAGTCTTCATCTTAATTAAATATAAATCAAGTTTTATTCGGCTGGCCACCTTATCTAATTTTGGGTGTTTCTTGATTTCTTCAGTTCAAATGTTGGCTGAATGTTTTGCCGCGGCTGGACCAGGCTTTGCAAACGAAAATTGTGCCGGATGTTGTACTCGAGCGTAGGTACACACGCCAATATCGGGACGCGCCGTGGGACTGGTTCGACATTATGGCGCGTTCACACCGGCGATGCGATCTAGTCGCGCGATAACGTTCATCGCAAAAGCGACCATCGCGGGCAAAAAGCGACGCGATTTGAGCAGTCGCTTGCTGGCCCGACTTTTTGCGATGCGATCTAGTCGCGGAGCGGCTGAGCCAATCAACGGCTTTCGGAGCGAGAGGTTTTGAGAAGCGACTCGCCAAGGAAGGCATTGGACTCGCTTATCGCGCAGGCCAGAGTGACCATCTAATTTTGTTTGCGATGCGGTTTAGTTCTCATCGCGCGACTGCTTACATCCCCGGTGTGAAATCGCATTTACAGAAAGTGCTGTCATTGAGCTAGCACGGGAAATGGAAATCTTGGGGGAAAGAGAGGAAGCGGAGGAAGTGTACGCGATCCCCCTGTCTTGCGGAGCCAGGTACATCGGGCAAACGGGGCGATGTCTCAACGACCGACTCCGAGAACATCAAATGGACGCCTAAGGAGCTGCTTCGGATTTTCAGCACCCGATCGTCATTCACGGGAGAACATGTTCAGGCTGCGCTCCTAATTTCTCCGGCAGGACAGCAATGGGAGGCCACTACGAGCGAATTAGGAGAGAAATAATTTAGGCCTATCGGATGGCGACAAGCCCACAAAACATAAGCACCTCTTCTATTTCCCTCTCAAGAAAGGAAATTATCTTTCTGAGGCCCACATTGGAAGCCGAGCGCTGACAGACTAAGCAAGGCGACAAGGTCACCGGCAGAAGCGGCCTTTCTTTTAATTGCGTTATCCCACACCTACAGTCCAGCCGCCCTCCTCCCCTCTCCCTTCCTCGTTTGGCAACCCCCGCACCTCCTCTGCTTCCTCTCCTTCCCCAAGATTTCCCTTTCCCGCAGTCCACGGAGCAGCGGGCTTTGAGCTTGAAGCCGAAAATAAATGTTGAAGTTGAAAGATTGTCCTGTCTGTATCGTTCCTTATGTGTCTCCAATTCTAAATGTTTAAAAATCCCAGAACTGGCGATTTTTTAAACGTTATTTTGAAACTTTTGAGAGCAACAACCCAGGCACACCTTTCTCTCGCAATCTTTCAGTTCCCCCCTCCTAACCAAAGGTGACATTCCAAGCCTCGGCGAACCACGCAGTACAGCTAAAGCTACAGGGGATAGAGCGTATGCCAACCAGTTCAAGAGGAGGGAAAGGGGGAACAAGAAAGAAGGGCTGGAATTCCCCCGTTCCTCATTTCCCTCCTGTTGAACAGGTCGGGATACACTCTCTCCCCTGTAGCTTTGGCTGTACTGCAGGTTTTTGTTTTACGTTGTCTTGGTTTTTGTTTTACACTAAAGCGTCGAAAATGCAGAGGGAGCTTAGCTGCGTCGTTGATGCCCCTTCGACCTCGCCTTTTCCAAATCCTCCCCACCTGCTTTTGTGTCTTCGTGTGGCTGTCAGCGAGCGCGACAGCCGCTTTAAGCAAATCAAAAGGGTGGAACGAAACGCGTGACCTCTCTACGTAGGACGCGTAGGACAAATACGTTTGTACGACCATTTGTTACGTGACTCTCTCTGTCACGCTAATGGTATCTCTGGGGCTGTTGTTTTCGCCGTTTGCCTAGTTATAGATATAGGCGGGCTACGTAGGTCAGGTTTTCGAAATGTGCTCTTCAGTGTTCTGTTGCCTTCGTGCGTTGCAGGCGCGGCCGTGGTTTTTCGTCGTAAATGGCCGGAATACCTCCATGCCAATTTTTCGGTAACAGCCATTTGTTTCACCGGAGTTCGTGGAATTCTTGTTATGTGTTTATTAGACACGCTTCGACAAAAGACTGCTCCTCACCGACGACGAGACGTCAGTTAAATGTATTCAACCTTCTTTCTCGAGTGTGTTTGTGGGGTGCCTGAGTTGGATTATGCATCTATCAAGGATTACATGATATCGCTGTTTTATTACTAAGTACCCTGCAAGCATGCTTCTGATAGTAGTCCTGCTTTCCTCTCAATCTCCGCGCGTTTTTTTGTGGTGAGTTTTGCTTGGCATAAGGACAGTGTTAGTTCTATTTTATAATTTGCTTTTGTTTTACAGAGAAGTGTGACCTTTTTAAATATTTCGAGAATAGACTGTATGTAATGATAGTGGTTTATTAAACTTCAGGGTGCAATTGGAAAAAAATTGTTTGTCCCTATATGTGATTGGATATGCAACAAATGACAAGGAACGTACACATACTTGCACCAACTTCGGCCAATACGGAGCAGACGCATCGTAGAGTATTCGCACAATGTTGCGCGAACGCTAGGCCGGGGAAAAACGGCTGTACGGCAGTACCTGCCGGATATCAAACGGTGGTGAAAAACTGGACATTTGAGCGATATTGGAACCGAATTTCGGCCGGCACTGGCACGATACTGCAAAATATTGCCTTGCTTCTTGGGAACGGAGTTGATGGCATCTGACCGTCGTGTTTCCAACGCTTATTTAATTTGATTCTCTTCTGGGGCGCGTAATAGAGCACTTCTGTGACACACCAGAGATATTCCAAACTTGGGTGGGCCTCTCGGTTTTCTTTGCCACTTTTTTCACTTATTTGGCACTTCAGTGGGTAGCCAGGAAAGACCCAAACTTCGTCATACCTCGAATTGCCAAATTACGATTTACTGCGGCAGTTATTGCTCAAGTCTGGCACTTACTTCGGCACAACTGTGGCGGACCAGTGAAAGGCCAAACTTGGTGTGGCCGAAATACCCGAATTAGGCGTTGCTTTGGCAGTTAGGGTTCAAGTCTGGCACTTACTTTAGCAGAACTGTGGCGGACTAGAGAAAGGCCAAACTTGGAACGTCCAAAATACCCAAATTCGGGTTGCTTTGGCAGTTATGGCTCAAGTATGGCACCAACTTTGGCGCTGCCTCTGGCGTACCAGAGAAGAGCCAAACTTTGCCAGTGCTCTAGGATCTCCCAACTAAGGCTATAGTTAAGCACTATATTTTGGCACTGATGACTGTCATTGTGCAAAACCTAACTGTGCCAAATTTCGGCCCTTATGTTTGCCAGACCTTTGCCCAAGTTCGGCATTCCTCTGGCGTGCTACCTTGGTATGTTTTGTTTTCAGTTACATTTTTATATGAGGTAGCGAAACATTTCCACACAACGGGACACACCTTACTTTTGCAAGGTACTTCATTGTATTTGTGAAAAAAATCGTATTCGAGAGGATGTTGAAAACGATTTTCCCAACTGCGCGGTGACGCAACTTTGAAGGCCGGAGGAATAAATAATACAGATTTCTACACCGTCGAAATGTTTACGTACAATGCAAGCATAGTTTTCCGTTAGAAGTAGTTACATTAAACCTGTATGAGCATATATTTCAAGCGGAATAAAATACCAAACTTTGCTTCGAGAGCAAATCTTACTTGATGAGGCATTTTTTTGCGAATTTTTAGGTTGCTTTAATTTTACGATATAAAGCTGAAACTTTTTTGTGTCGAGTGTTTCGTGCCTTGTAATATGTTCACAAATTAATTAGCGTTATACTGTTGAAAGTCTTTTTTTTCTGGATTGCGCCCTAATTTGTGTCAAAATGAAAAGAGAAATTTCCCTCCCCCTCCCTTCCGCACTTAAGAGAATCAGTTTTTGCCATCACAGCAGACGGCTGCAATCCTATGAGCATGAGCAGTTTAATATATAATGTAACGAAGTTCTCTTCATGCAAATATGTT